>JACSYO010000591.1:0-90000 GCA_016806645.1 Ophiodon elongatus | reverse complement strand
ATCACACAGAAAAAGCCAAATAAAGCCAGAAGTTGCTCGTCCCCGGGGGAGCCGCGTCTCGCGTAAGGCAGCGTGGCTTCACTCGACTCGTGTGACACGGCCGACGCCGACCGCACAGGAAGTGAGAGGAAGTGAACACGTCCGCTTGCGAGCGGAAGAAGAAGTGTAAAAGTTATTAGCCGAGTGGGAGCGGTGCGTTTAGGGGGCATCCTGTGCAAAACAAATGCTTCCTGCTCCTGATCTCCAGCGCCGCAAAAACAACCCCCGAGGGAGGGCGGGGAGCGCGGAGGGGAACCGAGAAACCCCCCCGACATGTGAACCTGCCCACCAGTAAAACACACAGGTGGAAACTATACGGCGCCCTCCCAGAAGGCCTCTCTATCTATACAGCGGCTCCTATAGAGGCCCTCCAACTCCTCAATGGAAAATTCATGTTTCTCATTTTAGCAGGCACATTCCTGCACACACACACACACACACACACACACACACACACACACACACACACGCACGCACACGATGGGGCCCCTCCTGACGTGCAGCTCACTAAACTCATGAGAACATCAGATTACTGCACATTATGAGGTTATTATATAAAAGCTGTGGCAGCACCAGTGACAAAGCCTGTTCCTGGCTCACGGCCTCCGTACCTGAGCCGGAGCGCCCGGCCCGACAGTGAGCTGATGAGGCTCGTCCGAATCGGAATAATAAGCGCTTTGTGCACCTCTCTGCGGCTGAGAATTGAATCAATTTGGCTTGATGGTTACGTTTTTGGCTCGGTGGATGTATTCTTCATGGTTTTGCAAACAGAAACGCTCCGTGTCACTTCAGCCCAGTCGGCAGGGAGAAAAACTGCAAACCACGGAGACGTTGGATGTCCAGGGTTTCTGCATTCGGTCAGAGAACGTGATGTCGTACATCAACTGTTATGAAATAGTTACATGGCAAAGTTACTTTGTATAATAACGACCAAAGGTGGGGGGAAGGTAGCGGAAAGGCCAAACAACAAACCCAGGACTTTCACCCAGGAGACCTGAAGTAAAGGTCGACGTTACGCTCGTTACTGAACGTTGTTACATAACGTTACTTAATATTGTTATGTAACGTTACTGAACATTGTTACGTAACGTTACTTAATATTGTTACGTAACGTTACTGAACATTGTTACGTAACGTTACTTAATATTGTTACGTAACGTTACTTAAAATTGTTACGTAACGTTACTGAACATTGTTACGTAACGTTGGAAAGTCCGCTAAGAGCGGCGTTTTTTTAATTTACGGTAGTTACAAGGTGACGTTACAAGGTGAGGTTACAAGGTGACGTTACAAGGTGAGGTTACAAGGTGACGTTACAAGGTGACGTTACAAGGTGAGGTTACAAGGTGAGGTTACAAGGTGAGTTACAAGGTGACGTTACAAGGTGATTACAAGGTGAGTTACAAGGTGACGTTACAAGGTGAGGTTACAAGGTGAGGTTACAAGGTGACGTTACAAGGTGACGTTACAAGGTGAGGTTACAAGGTGAGGTTACAAGGTGACGTTACAAGGTGAGGTTACAAGGTGACGTTACAAGGTGACGTTACAAGGTGACGTTACAAGGTGACGTTACAAGGTGACGAAGAAATGCATTAGTATATCAATAAATAAAAATAAAAACAATTGAAATAGAATGAAATGAGACAAAGATGAAGATGAAGATGAAACATGTACAATCATCCACTGACAATATAAACAGGGAAATATAGGAATTTGATTGAAATAGAAACAAAAACTAAACTAATCTGAAACTAATCTGTTTTCCAGAGAAAACAGATCATAGGGAAAATTCAAAACCACTCTGACAGAAAAAGTGCATGAAAAGAAACTGAAGACCAATTCAACGAGGTTTTACGATTCACAAGAAAGCAGCAGCTGCAAAAACACGTTTCTGTGTAACAAGGAAATGACCTTAGGAATGATTGGTTTGTTGTGTCGAGCGCCTCAGTGAGTAAGAACAGACAGTACTCCA
The DNA here is from genome assembly GCA_016806645.1 of Ophiodon elongatus. Taxonomy (NCBI): domain Eukaryota; kingdom Metazoa; phylum Chordata; class Actinopteri; order Perciformes; family Hexagrammidae; genus Ophiodon; species Ophiodon elongatus. Next base: position 87,989 of record JACSYO010000591.1, on the reverse strand, counting down.
AGATTCAATTATTAAAATGTATTATGTCCCTCTTCTCTCTCTCTGCCCCCCCCCCCCCCTCCCTGCCCATAAATGTGTATTAATTTGTGGTTTCATAGAATGACAATCCTAAACAGATACTCCAACAATGTGGTATTGAGAGAATTTCTTTTTTAAAAGAATACACGCTGGAACCTACATTTCCCATGATGCAACTCAGCAGTTGTTTTTCATTAGATCTTGCAAATATATGTCCACATGTTTCAAACTCCATGTGCAGAGGTTGTTCTGCACACTTTCTCTTAAAAATGTGTTCCTCTCTGCACCGATGACATCACTATGACGTCATCTTCAGAGGGTCATTTTGTGAGTGATCTGTACTCGGTGTGTGTGTGTGTGAGAGATCTGTACTCAGTGTGTGTGTGTGTGAGAGATCTGTTCTCAGTGTGTGTGTGTGAGAGATCTGTACTCAGTGTGTGTGTGTGTGAGAGATCTGTACTCAGTGTGTGTGTGTGTGAGAGATCTGTACTCAGTGTGTGTGTGTGTGAGAGATCTGTACTCAGTGTGTGTGTGCATGTGAGAGATCTGTACTCAGTGTGTGTGTGTGTGTGTGAGAGATCTGTACTCGGTGTGTGTGCATGTGAGTGATCTGTACTCGGTGTGTGTGTGTGTGTGTGTGTGTGTGTGTGTGTGTGTGTGTGTGTGTGTTGTGCAGTGTTGCATCTGAGATTGGAGCCTGCAGCCTTGAGATTCTGCAGATGTGTTACAGTAGCCCTTCTGTCATCACCGCAGACCAGAGATACAGATAAGACTTCCCCTTTGTGACACAATAGGCCAATTCTTCATCACATGCATGAATTTAACGTCAAATTCAGGACATGTCAACTTATTTTAGTACCCAGCTCATTCATCATCATTGTTTTCTGGGGGGGAGGGGGGGGGGGGGGGGGGGGGCACTCAGAAGAATAAAACCATGATTTTTTTATGAGGACATTTTCATTTTATTTAATTAATTTAATTAATTTAATTATTGTGATAATATAAAAACAACCTTTTGGGTGAACGCATATTTTTTAAGTTCTGGACCCTCATCCTGGTGTGAGCCACAGAGACAATTTAAACTAGATTATTTTATAAGCATGCAAGATTTTAAAAACAGGATAAAGGATCATTTGAGCTCTGAATCTTTTGGTCCCGACACGGAATTCTTTGATTGATGCAGTTTTCTGGTTTGTTGTTTAATGTTGTGATAATATAATTTACAAATAATAATAATATTACCATCATAATATTTTTTGGACACAATAATTGTATTATGAAAATTTGACACAGCACTTCCCTGGTCGAAGCGTAGATCAACTCTGCACATCCCCTCGCTCCACACGAGTTTCCTGTCTGTACTGTATGAGAATACAACAGACATGTTAATGCTCCTTTAATGCTCCTTTAATGCCGGTTTAAAGCTGGCGAACCGCCTCCATCAGTGTTGACCTTCACACAGACGATTTACAGAGCAGCGACGCGTTACCAACCTGACACCGTCCAGAATCTCCCGCTCTGCGAGGTGTTAGCGGCTCAGGGCCGCTGCTGCTGGAGCTCGGGGGTTAACCGTTCATCACAATGCTGCCGCGCCTCGTTTTAAACAAGAAACTCTACCCGGTAACAACGAGGCATCTCCGAGCTTAAAGCGACCATGAGGAGGTCACGCTGAGCGACCCGGTGGAGGCTCCGCGGCGTCAGTGCGGGAAGAGGGTGAACGGCCTCAATAAAACTCCTCGGGCCTCAAAATGTAAACAGCATTTAAAGTGTCCGACTTAAAGAGCTGCCACGTGCACACATCCACTACAGGCATCACATACAGGCTGCTTCTTCATATAGAAGCATGACGATATGGGACACCCGACCAACGCAGGGCACTACCAACTGCTTGTGTTGCGAGCTTCAGTTTTCATTTGCCCAGTTTGAATAAAATAAATCATAATGAAAAATATAGCGGATAAAACGGAAACAGGGCTCAACGCTACTTTTAACAACTTTTAAAAGTCAGCAGCTTTTGGTTGCCGAAACTTAAAGTATGGTGGCCATTTTTAGTCACCTTTCTAGTTTGAGTAATTAAGAATCTATGCAGTTGTGACATAACAGAATAAAAACATTAATAAAGTAACCAAACCAAATTCTTTTATGCTTGGCAACTTCTGGCAAATGGTTTCTGGCGATACGTTTCTGGCGATGCGTTTCTGGCGATGCGTTTCTGGCGATGCGTTTCGAGTGAATGGTTTCTGGCGACTTGTTTCTGGCGACTTGTTTCTGGCAACTTGTTTCTGGCAAATGGTTTCTGGCGATACGTTTCTGGCGATGCGTTTCTGGCGAATGGTTTCTGGCGACTTGTTTCTGGCGACTTGTTTCTGGCGACTTGTTTCTGGCGACTTGTTCCTGGCCACGCGTTTCTGGCGAATGGTTTCTGGCGAATGGTTTCTGGCGATGCGTTTCGAGTGAATGGTTTCTGGTGACTTGTTTCTGGCGACTTGTTTCTGGCGACTCGTTTCTGGCGACGCGTTTCTGGCGACGCGTTTCTGGCGACGCGTTTCTGGCGACGCGTTTCTGGCGACTTGTTTCTGGCCACGCGTTTCTGGAGAATGGTTTCTGGCGACTTGTTTCTGGCGAATGGTTTCTGGCGAGTTTTGGTGTTTTGGGTGGTTTCTGGCAACTTGTTTCTGGCGACTTGTTTCTGGCAACTTGTTTCTGGCAAATGGTTTCTGGCGATGCGTTTCTGGCAAATTGTTTCTGGCGATGCGTTTCTGGCGAATGGTTTGGATGAAGAGCAGGGGGATGAAGAGCAGGAGGATGAAGAGCAGGAGGATGAAGAGCAGGGGGATGAAGAGCAGAGATGTTGGCGGCCTCACACAGTTCCTCCCCTCATGGCTCCATTGAGTCGTATGTCTCCTGCCCTTCTTTCTTTCCACTCATTCTTCCTTTGTGTAATTCAAGACCACACAACTGTCTGCTGCTCGGGGTAAAATTGAAACATCAAAGGGGGAGTTCCTGAATGGATATAAAGAGACCAGAGATCAACTATTTTCTTCCCCCCGTCTGCTACTTTGACCCGTCACGTATCTTTTGGGGGAGGTTTTTCCGTCTGAAAAGCCCATGACGATCATGTTCCTTGATTGCAGTTTGTTTCCCCTTGTTAAATAGAAAATAGAAGCGTAAGTAGTTAAATTTAGATTTAGTAAAGATCTGCTTGGAAACCATATCCATCGGTCCCGCTGTCTTTATTTCTGTCCCTGCAAAGAGCAGCGAGGAGGGATGACTGATGGATGTGATCCATCATTAAGACCAGTAGATATAGGTGTGTTGAACTGAACGCTTCCAAAGACATAATAGTAAAGGGTTAAAGAGGTCATTGTTATTGGAGGAATGGAAATGTGTCTCTGTGAATCAATGCAACGGTTATTATTTATAAAGCAAAACATGCAGAACATTTGCAGTTCTAGTTTCTCGAATGTAAAGATGTTACTGATTTAAATCATTGTAAATTGAAGATCTTTGGATTTTGGACTGTGATGGACAGCTTTCACTATGAATACATCACATTGCATTTATTTAGCTTAGTTCATTCATATGGATACAACCCCAAACTTTCAAGAATCATGCAAGTACATCAACTTCTGCAAATATGGCGAACTGCCTCAAGTGGTGCATTTAGAGACAGTAAGAGATGGAGACATTTAAAAAAAATAAAACATTTTATTGTATTTATTGTATAGTTTCTTCTTTTTTTATCATTTGACCATAGACCCATTGGTTTATAGATTGCCATTTTTAAGCTTCGAGTTCGGCATTTTGGCCGTCACCATCTTGTTTTTTTTTTTACAAAATCTAAATAAATGTTTACAATGTTTACTGAGGTCATAAATCAAGAGAGAAGTTTTCTCATAGACATACAACCAGAGGAGTTGCCCCCTGGTGGTCAGGAGAGAGAATGCAGGTTTTAAGACTTCCCCATCGGCTTTACTCGGCAGATCCAATATCAACGTTACCTGCTTATTTAAAATGTAAGAAAAATATTCAGTATGTCCCAATACACAACTTTTCAAATGCAGTACACCAAATATATCAGGATGTTCTACTCCACCAGGTCGCGTTTTGCAGTATGAAGCCAGAAGGCTTTTCTTACTTTTCTGACCCAAAATCCTTAAAAAAGAAGAAGTATGTGATTTGGAACGCAGCTCTAGTGTCTTAGTGTTTATGTGCACATTGTTTAGTGATGCTCCACGTTGGTGAACAAACAACAAATCCCCCTCGTGAACTTTCCCTCCATCTTTCAGGCCGAAGCTTGTCGTGGAGTTCTCCACTACGCACTTTTCTTGACAGATTGAGATGAATTGTGTGAAAGAGGTGCTCTGGGTCGCTCTGGGGACACCCTTGAGAGGTGTCGCCGTGCGGCCTGTGACGCTCCCTCCGGCAGCGAGGAACAATAGGTGGAACCAGCTGCTGCGGGAGAGTCGGTGCGACTCAGTGGAGGAGCTGTTTACAGGCAGCCGGGCCGCTCGGCTCAGGCCGGACGCCGAGCCTACGTCAGCTCTCGCAGCGTGGAGCGGCGGACCTGTGTGTGTTCGCTCAGAGGGAAAGGTCAGCCTTCATCACAAGGTCTCCGCATGACACTCTGAGTACAATGAAGTTTATCTACAGCGTCCGTTTGATGGATAGGAGAGAAATATGTTGCAGATTTTGCATCTATAGCATTTTAGGCCTGAGACTCAAAGTGCGCTGAGTTGGTCTGAACTCTGAACTTTTGTAGCTTTGTCTCACATCAACTAGGGGAAAAAATAAGTTTATACCTTAAAGACCCCATAATCTTTATTTTTATGTGCATAGAATAAGTAACCTTTCCTCTCCCAACACCAAGAAAGATACATATACGAACTACCAGTTCAGAGTTCAGATCTTCAGAAAAAGTAAATAAAAATGTATAATTATCTACTTTTCTAAATACAGTTTCTTCGTCAATGTTATTATATAAATCAGCTTCAATGATCATTTCCAGAATAAAACAAGTGATCCAGTGGATTGGAGCATCCCTAACTTTGATTAAAATTGACTTTAAAACAATTAAGTTAAATGCTAAATACTATTAATGGTCGTCAGTCTGCTCTTTCATTAATAATTAAGAGTTCGGACAATCAATTCATTTTATTACAAAAAACTAATTCAATTAGTTCTAAGAAGATGTTGTAAAACGTGTTTTTGCATATGTAATGATTGTATATGGAAGTATGCACTTTTCAGCATGTAGTATTGAGACATATGCACTAAATAAAATAAATGTACTTTAACGCTGTCATACTGATATTATCTGTCCACTGACTTCATTTTTTGCATAAAATATTTTGTGCACGATAAAATAAAAATAAAATAATTTTATAGAATTTTTTATCTGAAAATCTTGAAATGTTAAGATTAAAGCAGGCCGCCTCTGTGATGCAGTGCTCTCTTCAGGACGCATGGAAGCTCTTCCTCACAGAGAAGTTACAGTAAACGCTCAGGAAACTCTGAAGTGTGGATTCTCTGCAGCTTCCAGCCGGCCGCATGTCTTTGCCCCGCTGACTCCCATCATTCACAGCTGTCCTCCTGTCCTCTGCTTGTGTGTGTTTGTGTACAGTCTGAGGACGGGCAGCTGTCCCCGTTTGACAGGTAAATATGGAGTTTCACCTTCCACTTGAAGGGTGGATTCAAAAATAGTTTGTTTTTGAAGTAGTAAACAGTGAGTACAGCGGCTGCAGATTCCCCGGCTTGAGTTACTCTGGTCCGGGTCTCCCACCTCAGCCACTAAAAAAGACTGGTGCACGCTGGACATCTCAGATGGGAATAAGGAAATATTTTCCACGTCTGTAATAACGTGCACACCCATGGGGAATCAGCAGGGATCATATTTTCTTTCACTCATTGGTGATTATTTAGGGTTGGGGGAGCAGATCTGTCAGTCACTGTCAGAAGTGATTATGACCATAAGCTTAAGTTCTGTGCTGCATTAGGCTCTATACAAAGAACGCCGAGTCCCCGCTGGAAGTTCTCAGGAGTCCCCACTGTGGGAGATGTGGAGATAATGAAGCCGATCAATATCAGATACTTTATTTCTGCTTTTAATGGATTCACTGTAAAATGGCAGGAAGCACCGGTTCTAAAGAGTGGAGCCGAAGCTTCATGTGTTAAAGCTGCATTCTCTGTCCTGACCACCAGGGGGCGACTCCTCTGGTTGTATAGAAGTCAAAGCTTCATGTGTTAAAGCTGCATTCTCTCCTGACCACCAGGGGGCGACTCCTCTGGTTGTATAGAAGTCAAAGCTTCATGTGTTAAAGCTGCATTCTCTCCTGACCACCAGGGGGCGACTCCTCTGGTTGTATAGAAGTCAAAGCTTCATGTGTTAAAGCTGCATTCTCTCTCCTGACCACCAGGGGGCGACTCCTCTGGTTGTATAGAAGTCTATAGAAAATGACTCCACTTCTTATACGCAGTCTGTGATTGGAACGCACTGTAAGTGGATTTTCTCTAAAAGTTCTCAACCAAAATAGTTGCGACTCATAATATTGTCCCGTTGTTGTTGTTGTTGTTGTTGTTGTTGTTGTTGTTGTTGTTGTTGTTGTTGTGTACAGAGCCTTGGCGACCGCTCTGCATGTTAGATAAGGAAAGACAGACAGGCTCATCAACAATAATTAAAACCCCAAAGCTGAACCCCACGTCCCCGTGACCTCTCTGACCTCAGCAGTCTGCTCCACTGTTTTTACTTTGTGTTTTTCTTTCGTCGCTGAGAGACGGACGCTATTACAGGAAATCTGTTGGAGGACCTGAATCTTTTTTTTTCTTTTCCTGAAGTTAGGAAGTCGCTCCGTATATTTAGATCACAGCTGTCCACCATGGAAATAGTCAAGGCCCCCGAATGGAAGGTGAGAGCCACCAGACTAAAACATGAAGCCGGAGCCAAACGGGGCTGATGCAGGCTAATATAGCATGCTAGGCTAATATAGCATGCTAGGCTAAATAACAGAGCTAACAGCTAACGCTTACAGAGGCTGCATCGAGATAATATTATAATGCGTTCAAGCTCCATTCAGTAAAATGAGTATTGTTCAATGTAATCTTGTGAAATGTAGTTTTGGTGAGAAACTTGAATAAAGCCAGTAGTTTGAAGGAGATATTTTCCCATAAAAATAGAGATGAATTATGAACACTTGCTCTAATAAGACAGCATTGAAGCTACTGATGATACGATTGTTTTAATTAAAGCAAATGTTTAAATAAAGCTCAAATCATTTATTTTAAGAATATTTGAATTATATTTTTTATGTTGGTTGGACAAAACAAACTACTTGAGGATGTTAACTTGAGCTCTTCTTTTTTTTTACGGTTTAATAATATTTACAATTAATTAAGAAGTAATCATTAACATGTAACATAATGTCCATTATTAGATTAGTAGAATGACAGAGAATAAGTCCTTTACCAAGTAAAAGGGCCAAATGTTTTCTGTATGCAACTTCTGAAATGTTAGTTACAGATTTATGTTTTCTGTCATTGTGAAAATCATTGTGAATGTTTTGCTTTGGGACCGTTGCTCAGAGACATTTCAGAATCAGCTCTGGGAACTATATATATATATATATATATATATATATATATATATATTTATATTTATATATATAGAAAATCAACTGGCTTTTATTTTCCTAAAAATAATGATTAACCATTGAGAAAGCAGCCTCTCCACGAGGTCCATTTAGTGGCTGTTGATCAGGTCACATGACCGTCTTCAGCAGATGGAGGACGGTCAGCTGTCTTGGAATTGTTTAAAGATGTTCACATTTTTTGTCATCTGATATGATGCAAAAGATAAAAAAAAAATACTAAATTGACCTTGTGGTTTTTTTCTCAGCTGTTTGAAAGAAAAGGAAAATATCTTCATGAATAAAAAAAATAAAAAAATGTTTTGCTTAACAACAAAATTAAACGACTCATTTTCAGTGAGAATGGATTTGCATTTGAAAACATGACAGAGAGAAACCTTATCTATATATATATATATATATATGTATCTATATATATCTATAGATACGTATTATATGTATCTATATATATATACAGTAGTTTTCACGGTGTTAATGTGTTTTAAGTGAAAGATAAGAGAACAAAGCAGAGCCAGAACAAATGCAGGAAGACAATCAACAGCGGTGCTTAAAACAATAAATTAAAATGGACTCTCCCACAGTTTACTAGCTGGCCGGGATCCTTATGAGAACCAGAGAGAGAGAAACAGAAAGGGAACAATCATAAATCCTCTTCAGTTTTAATAGCTGACAGAAACATACAAGCACCAACTGCTCCTCATCACCTCCGGGGTTTCCCTCCTCCGCACCGCCCTGACCTCGGCAGCGTGCACGTTCCCCGCAGCCAGCTGTCTCGTTCCTCCCGAGAAACAGCTGTGTGTGCGTGTGCGTGTGCGTGTGTGTGAGGGGGAAAAAGGGTGTGACGGACGGGGGACAATGACTGTCGGAGGGCCGACGTCCGTTTTTAGACCCCTGCTCCGTTTCCAGAGATTCCAGAGGAGCTGTGAGTGTTTCAGGGACAACTGCTCTGCAACCCGAAACTCCATCAAAGAGCCCGAAATAAGCTGCATCCTCTCGTAGTGCAGCCTTCTCTTTTTTATGTGAAGGTTAGTGAGGCTGAATGCCCCCCCCTCTTATACCCCCCCCCCCCTCTTGTTACCATGACCGAGCAGAAATTTACGTAGCAACAGAGATTTATTCACAACTGAGCTGAACATCCTGCAGAAGCAACTTTATCATTTTATTCTCCTCTCGTTGTCTTTGATGAATAAATTAACTTATATATTTTTGGATGCAGGCTACTGGTCACAGCTCATCTAAAGTGATCCTGGCCCAGAAATGTTTAAAAGAAATGTTTATTAAAAAAAAAGAAAACTGAGCATTTCTGAGCGTTCAGATATTATACTTTATATTGGTTCCAATATTAGTTTAAAAGCCACAAAGAAATGTATCTCGATGTTATTTTTGCGACACCGTCGCCAGACGAGAATGTCCATATCGGACCAATCGGCAAAGAATACGTCAAACAAAACGTCCAATAGAAATGCTGCTGGATCTGGGTCTGTCCACGGTGGACTGGTCTCTGCTGGATCTGGGTCTGTCCACGGTGGACTGGTCTCTGCTGGATCTGGGTCTGTCCACGGTGGACTGGTCTCTGCTGGATCTGGGTCTGTCCACGGTGAGTGGACTGGTCTCTGCTGGATCTGGGTCTGTCCACGGTGGACTGGTCTCTGCTGGAGTCTGAGCTGAAGGAGGTTCTGGTGAACCTGCATGATGTCATCTGGTTTCACCAGAATCCGACCCGGTGGCTCCGATGAGGAGCTTTAAGAAGAACTCTCTAGAACCAGACCATCTTCTCTCTGGTGGTCTGGTTACTGATGGAGGTCTAGAGAGGACCAGGACTACACTGAGGTCTAGAGAGGACCAGGACTACACTGAGGTCTATAGAGGACCAGGACTACACTGAGGTCTATAGAGGACCAGGACTACACTGAGGTCTATAGAGGACCAGGACTACACTGAGACTGGTTCAGGACCAGGTAAACCCTTTGGCTGTTTTGACTCTCTTCATGAGGAGGTCACAGTTTGTGTTCAGGACTCCCACGACCACAGGGACCATCACAAACCAGAGCAGGGAGGTCGACACGGGGGGGGAGCATCACAAGGTCAAAGGTCGGCTGTCCTTCAGTGGGACCGCAGCCTCAGAACCACGAAGAAGAGTCATTGAAAATAAAATAAAGGGTGTCAGAGTTCCACATTGTTTATTATTCTGCTTTCATCGGGCCTGAGATACAGACTGTGGTGAGTTCACGTGTGGAATTAAATCTGTAGTTTGACTTGAGTTTAGTTTGCAGTTTCACTCTGACTGAGCATCGAGGAAGAGCCACTGAGCAAAGATCATATTTCACATAAATTAAAGCCACAGAAGAATCTGTCGGATAGGATTTCCCGTCAACAAAAGGAAAGGGGGAGATGGACCTGTTTTCGCTCAAAGCTGGACCCGCCTCCTCACGTCAGGCTGCTGATCACATGTAGACACGCTTCAGGAGCTTTGTGGGACGGAGCTGACGAACACCAGCTGAAAGTCAAACCACTGAGACTGCAGGCGGTGGAAGAGAACATTAATTCCTCCATTAATAACATTTTTATCACGACAAATGTCCACGAGTCTTCTATCAGTGGAAAGCAGCTCAGAATCAGACGCGGTGTAGAAGCCAGGCAGCCGTTCGCTCCAGTCAAACAGAAACCGGTGGTTTTTGGCCGCCGTCCGACTTACCAGGACCGACAAAGAACTCCTCACGTGGTTTTTCTTTTCCTCGTTCCTCATTCCGCAACATATTTGTGTCCCTTCACGGAGCACATGACGCTCCGCTGAGCCCAGGAGGCCCCACGCTGCTCTGAGGGAGATATTTAGCATCAGTGTTGTTCTTAAAACTCTGAAACCCAAGTTTTACTTTATAGATGTAGATAAAACAGCAGTCTGACAAATATCACCACTTTGATATATATATATATATATTCTTTTTTTTTATATATATATTTATTTTTATATATATATATAAAATATATATATATATATATATATATTTACAATTCTTCATACATACATATATTTTTATATATATATTTCTTTTTTTATATATATATAAAATATATATATATATATTTGTTTTTATAATGTTTTGTATATATATATATATATATATATATATTCTTTTTTTTAATATATATATGTCTTTTTATATATATATATATATAATATATATATATATATATTTACAATTTTTCATATATATATACATATTTTTATATATATATATTTCTTTTTTTATATATATATAAAATATATATATATATTTGTTTTTATAATGTTTTGTATATATATATATATATATATATATATTAGGCATTGATGATTCAATAATGAAATGTGGATAAAAAAATGATTTGAAACTGTTTGATACGGCACAATTTAGTTTTTCTATTATTATCGGCCGTATATTACAAACATTAGTTAGCGAGGGCGTCTCACGAGGGAGCGTGTTGCTGAGACAGAGAAAGGTCTCGAACAAAGTTTATTTTCTCCTGATTTTGTGTGTTTGAAATTATTTATTTGAGAGTCATAATGTTCGGGAGATGTGTGACTAATCAACAATATGTGCAGAATGTTCTACGGTGACTATGGAGGGAAAGAATCGGTCACAATCTGTGTTCACGGTCACTTCTACCATTGGATTTAACAGACTGGCCAATCACAGCGCAGCATGGTCCAGCTTAGACCAGGGTCCAGCTCAGACCAGGGTCCAGGGTCCAGCTTAGACCAGGGTCCAGGGTCCAGCTCAGATCAGCGTCCAGGGTCCAGCACAGACCAGGGTCCAGGGTCCAGCTCAGACCAGGGTTCAGGGTCCAGCTCAGACCAGGGTCCAGGGTCCAGCTCAGACCAGGGTCCAGCTCAGACCAGGGTCTAGTATCTGCATCTTCAGGCTGGTTTCGTGGCGTTGGAGCTCGTCGTGGTTAAACATTGTGTAACTACGCTTCTATTTAAAAACCTGTGGAGCGAAACATTAGCAGAGTACGTTAGCACATCATTAACTAGCATTAGCCCTTCTATGCTACGCTAGCTACTGAAGGTATTTTAATGATGTCTGCTTCTGTCTGAAACCACTTTTCCCATAAAATAGATATTTATTCAGAGAGTGCACTTAGTGGCAGTGTGGGCTCCATGGTAACGTAGCTATGACTTAGAAAAGGCTTAGAAAAAGGTAAAACTATTGATTTACTCGTGTATTAAATAAAAAATGTAATTACACGGTGATCGTGACGTCGTGTAGTGAAACAGCCATTCAGGCTTTGCAGGATGTTTCTCTGTAACGGTGTGAGTGAAGGCTCCCCCTTAGCAAAGGGTCAATTAATTAATTTACTCACGACTGGGTTATGAGGCCTTTTGCATAATTAAATGATAACCTTTAAACCCGATGTCACATTTATACAAAATTGAAAAAATGCCTCCAAATCATGTGTATTATACTTTTCAATTATTAACGTTTTCTACCGCCAAACATCTTTTAAAATTAGAGAAAAAATACTGCGGGTCAGATATTTACTTGGGAGAGCTCGGGGGTCAGTAGGAGAACTTGAACTTGGAAAGTGGTAAGTCTTAAATTATTCATTTTTTTCCCGCCTCAAAATGTTTTGATAGATAGAATGTAGTGTTGTCTACTTTCGGTCATGTGCTGCTGGACACTTTCCTCAGAGGGTTAAAGGTCCACAGCTTTATCTGAGCCCTTGTGGCTTCCCAGTGGAAAAATACAGCGGCCCACGTCCGACTGAAGGAGGAGCTGCTGGTTAATTTCCATAAACACACTAAAATAGCCGCCCAACACCAAGAGCAGCACGGACAGATCTCTTCAGATTAGTTTCTGCCCCGCGGCACGCGGTGAACGAGGAAAAGTATGTCCATAAAAATATCTGTCACTTAACACCGAGAAGAGAAACCACTTTCAGTAGAAGTCTGTCATCCAGACGTCTCTGTGTAAATGTTTGGCTCGAGGTTTACAACGTGAGTGGTGGAGCACCAACTGTGGACCGGTTCACTTTCAGAGTTACGTATCGGAGACCACATGATAGTTCTGCAGTGAGGACGTGGTCAGCTGTTCGGGCTGCGCGCGTCATCAACGTGTAAACAAGAGGAACAACATTTGTTTGGTTTGCGTCATCAAAACGTAGGCTGATCTTTTAAAAGGCTAATTGCTCGTGGTTGTAGTTTGTAAGTGAGCAACACGTTGGTCCAGACTGAAAGCAACCCAATATTTACATTTCAGCAAATGTTGCTCAAGCGTTCGTGGTTCCCAGAGGATGAACCCGGACAACGTCGTCGGTCCCCTGAGGCTGAATGAATGATCTCAACATCTTCTGGATGGATTGCCATGAAATTGGCATTTGACATTCACGTTCCTCGCAATGATGTAGCATCATCATCATCATCATCATCATCATCATCATCATCATCATCATCATCATCATCATCACTGAGATCGTCCGGTTCGGTTCAGGTCCGATCATCATACCACCACGCTGTTCATTGAGAGACAGGTGATGTAATGTGGAGCCATTAAAAGGCTCCGAGGCGACGTCCACACTGACACGCGTACCGTAGTGAAGTGGGCGTGGCCTCGGTGAGTGACAGACACTTGTGAGGCGAGAGGAACAGCTCCATCGATGATCGAATGAGAGGAGCTTCTCTTCCTCTCCTCCTTTATCTCAGGAAGCTCCTGATACCTGATTAGATGTGTCCAATCCTTCCTCCTCTAATCGCATCACCTGGATTCATATCGATCGTCTCGAGATTTAATTATGTTTGATGTTTGAAATGGACTGATGTAGGGCCGGAGCCCAATATTGGACTATTCTAATATTAGTCCGTTGGGTGGTGATTCGATTTTCAAGTTTCGGATACTGCGTGAGCTCTGCAATGAAACAAGATTAATAAGGTCAGTCGATCGGGGACGGATGAAAAAAATACGAATAAAAATGGCTAAAATAGGTCGGCAAATACATTTGGAGCATGTTAATGTGATATAATATCGCCCAAGTGAAGTCCACGTTCGTAAAATACTGCATTCTCAGCAAACCCACACTTTTTTTTAACTCTTCTTGAGTACTTTTCACAATATTTAGCGGCGAAAAAAACGTAGTTTTTCTTAAATTTTTTCAGAACATAGTGAATTTTTATGAGCTTTTCGCACCGTGCGTGAGAGCATCAACCAATCAGGTCGTGTGGAACAAACGTGTTCAAAATGTTCACCATCGTCACCACAACAAGGAGGCCTCATGGCCCGAACCAAGACGGCAGACTTTAGTAGTCCTGGTGACCAGATCCACTCCTTCCCTTCTTGCTTTTCACAATAAAAGCCCGAGACATAAAAACTAACTTTTGACCAGAGGGAACTCAAATTCCCGCCTCGGTGGCTCAAGGCCTTGAGCTGTGAGCGGAGCCTGTGTTTTCTTCTTGGTAACAGCGTGGCTGCAGCACCAGGCCGAGCGCCGGCCCACTCTGAGGACCGAGGAACAGCAAAGTCGTCTCTCCTTCTTTTTTCATTCTGAGCGGTTCAGTCTCACGGGGGACCCCGGAGAGCCAGGAGACTTCTTATCCTTGTTGTGACGGTATTGATCTACAGAACACCGTATACAGAGGGGATACAAAAGTCATATCGCCCATAAATACAGTTAATATGCTGCAACCTGATGAGCTAAGGTGTTTACTACCGCTCACACCCCCGGGACGTGGTCCTCCCACTCCGCAGGCCCCGAGGTCTTCGAAGGATTCCCTAGTCCCTCACGCTGGAGAAGACCTGCATGTGGCTCCAGGGACCACGCTGTAGTCCTGAGACCTTTAATCAAGACTCCTCACTGATGTGGAGCGTTTACAGTCCAACCATAAGAGCACAGTTTGCACCTTTAATACCTGCAGTTATGTCACTTCTACTAGAAACAACACATACCTGTTGACGACACACGCACAAAAAAACTAAAGTACAGCAAAGCAGAGATAATGCGGTTAAAATCTAACCGTCGGTAAATGATCTCAACATCACACTCGAGAACGTCTGCGATGTGTTTACCCGACGCCACACGCCCCTGGTTGCTATGGAGCGGCGAGAGCAGCGGACTCAGGCTGCAGCGACAGCAGGCGCATCAGACCAGGTGACGCACGCACACACACACACACACACACACACACACGCACGCGCGAGCGGCGCCATTAGCATCCATAAAAAGCCGGGGCCTGTCAGCATTAATCACCCATGGCCTGTTATTGTGAGCTCTTTAGCGAAGGTGTACATGGACATCCAGCCGCGGGTTCTCTTTCCGCTCCATCATGTGAACCAGGTTTCTGAAAAGTCATCCCGTCCTCCACATGAAGGCGAATAAAAGGTCAGATCTTTTTTTTCGCAGCAGGTGGTGGGACATGCATGCTCAAATAGATTAAAAAAAAAGGTCTATTCAAGTTGTGGTGCAAAGACGCCTCATGGTCTGTTCAGACATTGTGTCCTGAAATAGGTGCAATTAAGCCTCAATCGTCCCCAAAATACTTTCACCAGACAGACTGAGTGAAGCCGACCGGGTCACGGCGTGTTCAGCAGCGTCTCCTCCTCCTTCGGTTCAAGCTTCCATCAAACGTGTCGGTGCCACGGAAAGTCTCTTAATATTCTTACTTTTTTTAAAATATATTCTTACTGTTTTACACTTCTTTTCATTTCTGTATATTTGGGGCCAAACATGTTACCTCACACAGCAGCTGGATTTTCGCGATGTCGGAAAACAGACATCTCGTCTTCGAGAGGCCAAGTCCCGCCCCTTCCTGTTGACCTTCATGGGACCACGAAAAATACGTATTTGCTCAAATTATATTATTAATATTTTGTCAAATTAACTTAGCGTTGTTCCAGAAGACAACAGGTGCAACTCGCCCATCTTTTATGTGTCTCCAGTCTGATCCGGACCTGTTTTACATTTCATTTTTAATTAAAGAAAGTGTCGCTGTGCTGCTGCTGTTGTTTCTATTTTCACAATCAAATATAATAGTTTTTTTATATTTGCATGTGTGTTTCTTATGTTATGTTTTATCCCTATATTTTAACTTCATGATATTTTCAAATGTTTTCTTTTTGTAAGAACCGGAGTTCTTAGATTTTTGTGGCCAACGTAATAAATAACTTGAAGCTGAATTTAAAGTTAATAATTTAAAGCTGTAACGTGCAGCTCCGTTTAAAGGGGCGGCCTGCCGTCACAGAGAGGGAGGAGCTATGCTAATTAGTTCCTTGAAGGCATTCACAGTGTTGCACTGTTACTTTAAGAGATGGACAATAAATGTCTCATGCGGAGTTATTGGGATCATTTGGTGTAATTACCAAATACATTATGCACATATTTATACATATATATTATTTCCTGTTTCAAAAAGGATCCTGAGGATCTTCATTGAACATGTTTTCACTGATGAATCACTTCGACATCTTGGATATATTCTTCAAACATAATATAGATCCGTCTGTCTGCTTCTCTCTGAAACCACTTTTCCCATAAAATAGATATTTATTCAGGGAGTGCACTTAGTGACAGTGTGGGCTCCATGGTAACGTAGCTATGACTTAGAAAAGGCTTAGAAAAAGGTCAATTGATACTCATGTATTAAATAAAAAAGGTAATTACACGGTGATCGTGACATCGTGTAGTGAAACAGCCATTCAGGCTTTGAAGGATGTTTCTCTGTAACGGTGTGAGTGAGGGCTCTTTGTTGGTCTCTGGTGTTATCAGGACTAAATTTAGCCTCTAACTGAAGAGAGAGCCTGGTCCTTCAGCTCAAGACCAGCACTCCCCCCCGAAGCTCCCAGTGTTCATCAGCAGCCGTTTGAACAGATGTGTCACATAAAGGAAGATAAGATTAACTAAACACAAACTTAAAAAGCAGAAAAACAAATCAGTGGTTTCTGGATTTGGTCTTTAAAATAGGCAAAGTAGAGAGACACGAGTATTTGGTGTTTTTGGAAAGAAAGAGCAGAACATCATAAAATATGAATCCTGGTGCAGAACTAATGCAGATTAAAGTTTATCAATGGAAATCAGGCATAAGGCTAAACGTCTACAAAACCTCTTTTCTGTTACAAAACCATCTTTCTACTTTATAAAAACCAGAATCAGTTTTTCCAAACCGTCTTCTGGGTGTTAAATCTGAGCCACACCGAGATCACGAAGCAGCCAGGTATTTATGGCGGATTCATTATTTCTGGTGTACTTGCACGATATCCAGTGAAGGGTGTGCTGCTGGCTGGGATCCCTTTATGAGGACTTCACAAAATGTGACTGACACATTTTGTGCTTTTACTTCCTGTTGGGACGTTTAAACAATGTGACTATTCTTTCAGCTTGAGGCCCTCGAGAGGACAAGTCCTGGCTCAAAGAGTCGGTTCATCCAAGTTACAACAAGACTCGTTTTCTCTCTTAACCCCAGCGGTAATACAGACAGACGGTTTCAGTTTCACGTGCCAAGGTTTTCACACTGGAGATGAAGAGAATTCTTTTTGAGAACTTAAGTTTTAAAAACTCAATAGCAACACTTCTTTCCATTAACAAAGTCCCAGTCGGTGCCTGGTCCCACATGAAAGTCAGTCATGAGTCAGCACAAATTAATTGGTGGTGGAAGGGTTGAACTCTTCACAAAAACTGCGTTTACTTCTAAATGCTGGTCTGAACCAGGAGGCAACCTCCAGTTCTGAAAAGTGAGTGTTTTAAAACTGCATTCTCTCTCCTGACCACCAGGGGGCGACTCCTCTGGTTGTATAGAAGTCAAAGCTTCATGTTTTAAAGCTGCATTCTCTCTCCTGACCACCAGGGGGCGACTCCTCTGGTTGTATAGAAGTCAAAGCTTCATGTGTTAAAGCTGCATTCTCTCTCCTGACCACCAGGGGGCGACTCCTCTGGTTGTATAGAAGTCTATAGAAAATGACTCTACTTCTCTCTTGATTTATTCCCTCAGTAAACATTGTAAACATGAGTTTATGTCTCAATCTCTAGTTTCAAGTCTTCTTCAATACAGCATGATGTTCATTTAGTAAATTATGGTCCATTTAGAGTCAAACAGACCATGAAGCAGGGGCGGGGCTACAAGGTGATTGACAGGTCTCTACGTCCCTCCTCCTCAGTCCTAATATGGTCACTTCCTGCTTCCTGGTTGAGGAAAAAGCAAGGTGACGACGACCAAAATGCCAAACTCGAGGTTTCAAAACGGCGGTCCACAAACCAACGAGGGACGTCACCGTGACGACGTCCACTTCCTGTATATCTGAGGTCTGACCAGCCCTCACTCTGGAGTTCACAGGGATTCTGACTGTTGATAGCGAAACTAGGAACACTGTTTCTGGACAGATGTGTCTATGTTGACTTTGGCTCCTTTTAATTTCCCAGTCCTCCGAGCGCCACAAATTAAATTTCCTTCACCTCCATCGTGCTGCGACTGATATCCTCACAACACGACAGTATCTTTTTCTGTGATTTGGGTTGAACTTGCCCTTTTTTAAAGCCCCATTTCAACTCTTTGATGGGATAGCTTGTCCTGACCGCCGGGTTCTCGAGGTCAGCTGGAGTAATGTATCCCGGATGCGGCTGCTCTCAGAAAAGGTGAGAGAAGTGAAGTGCTTGCCAGACTCCTGCCAGTAGGAAGGCTCTCACTCTCTGAAACAATCCCATCCTGTCCACAGCTGTTGTTTTCTCTCCTCTCTCCCCCAGCAGTCCCCCAATTTACCACACTGACCAGTGAATAACCCCCCCGCCCCTCACCCTGAATAGTTAATCCCTCTCTCTGTTTGGCCGTAGATATCTGGCACACACAGCAATGCAGCCTTATCCCGAGCTTCTGTGGTGTCCATTTAATCATTGACAATGTCTTTGTATATCTTGCATCCTGTGCGATAAAATCACCGTGCTCACAAAGCCACGAGCCTCCTGACAAAATGAAAATGAACGCCACCGTGCACGGAGCTCTGGAGTTACCGTTTCCAATGCTAATCGTTGACTTTGTGAGCTGTACTCCTAACGCGTCATACACCAAGCGTTTGTTACGGTACAGCTTACATTTAATTAATCCTGCAGAGGTTAATCATTTTCTCCACGTGCGAGGTTCTGATCTCGTTGTGCAGCTCATGATTCATTTGCCAGTTATTTGTTTGACTCATCGGCTTGACAGTAAAAATGTCAAAAATAATAAAATGTTGTTTTGTCAGACCAACAGTTGAAAAACCCAAAAATATTAAAATTTACAGAGATATAAATTAGACAAATGCAGCAAAAAAAATTATATTTAGACACATTTCTTTCTGTATTTTACTAAATAAGAGACCAATTTATTTAGAATCGTTCTGTCCAATAAGTACAACTCTGCACAAATTAATCTTCCCATGTTCTTCTTCCTGTTTTGACCTGAGGGGGGGCAGGGGAGGGGGGTCTTCTGTGATTTTGGGATGTCACAGGGACTGTGATGAATGCAAATGCTGATTTCACTCTTCTGATTTCAGAAAGGAAACTCTTTCTTTATACTGTGAAAATAAAATTGCAATATATCGCATCATATTGAACCGTAACCCTCATGTCGTGATGCGTATTGTAGATTCTTACACACAGACATCATGATCTTTAAAAACATAATCTATGGCCCACCAAAGGATTGAAGTAAGTAAGAGGAAGACACTGTGACATCATGTGACATCATGTGACATCATGTGACATCATGTGACATCATGGCCACATGTTGAGGTCAGAGAGCCCGGCCAGTGAAGACAGACCTCCCACTTCATACTGAACCTGTGTGGAGAAGAAGCTGTGAAACACCACGATGGCGGTCAAACTAAATTCCAACCTGTCATGTGACTGACTCGTCATGTGACTGACTCGTCATGTGACTGACTCGTCATGTGACTCCTATTCGAACCGATGCTCATTACACACTAGAAAACAATGGGAGAAACACGGTTCTTAGATTCTTACTCGTGAGGTATCAGGAATGAAAGTCTGCAGCTCTGTGAGGCTAACGTTAGCTACATGCTAAATGAGGACTGTTTGCCATCCACACGTCTTAGTTTAGGCGGTTGCATGCTAATTATTGCTAATTAGCTAAACACAAAGTACAGCTGAGGCTGATGGGAATGTTATTAGTTTTTCAGGTATTTGATCGTAACATTTTGAGGAAAAATCAAAGGGAGTGAATGTGAATATCTGCATGCAATTGCAAAACAATCCATCCAATAGTTGTTGAGAAATTCGTGCCTAAAGTGGCGTTAGCATGGCTAAAAATACACTTTGTCCTCAGGGAGGCGGCGGTCGATATATAAAAAAATATTTTTATAATGACAATATATTGTTGTTGTTTTTTGGCATCTGATAAAATATAACCATTTAATAAAAACAAATGAGACCCCAAAATAAACTTACTTTAAATATTTAAATATTTGCTTTAAATACATATTTTAAATTTAAAAAAAAATTATCTAATAAATAAATAAATGCCCAACAACTTCTGAATGAAAAATAAATAGTTTTAATGCACTAACAAACAGCATTAATAGGCAGAAAGCGGCATCTCATTTCTGAGAGACAGCAGAAATTTCTAAACTAACTCAAATAAAAATCCAAATATTTTTGTTCCGTGGCCTTGGCTGGTGTTGGTTCAATGAAACACTAATATATGAATAATCAACATTACTAATTGGTCACTAATTGGTTGACCCAGACACCGTTGTATCTGGACCTGGACCTAAAACCTATAGATCCGAGACCTTCGGGGTAGAGCTACGGGAGACGGAGGTATTTCACATGGCGTGGTGTGGTCAGCGAGACCAGAGCCTTTATCCAAGAATAGACGTATATCTTCATTCTTCCAGCTCAAAACCAGGACGTCTCGTGTGTTCAGAGACCGTGACGATTATAAAACGCGGTGATGTGAAGCTCCACCACGAGACAAAGACTCGTACCAGCTCACATCCGAAATGAAGGAAAAATAAACCCAAAAGCTCAATATGATGAGAATCCTAAAACATTCATTCAGCCCAACAACGATGTTAATTGAGAGAATAGAGCTCAAACAAGTGGTTTCAATAACCACAGGTAAAGTCCCTGCACACTAATTTATCTCATTAAAAGATGACATGAATATAATACCATTACCATTGATTGATATCACTTCACACCTGAAAAAAATCAATTTAAAGTTGCAGGGCAAAGACAATTCAGTTAAATTAAATTTTTTAAGTACTTTTCAAAAGCTTTCTGTTATGTATTTTATTTTTAAATGCAGCCACTATTTTACTTAAAATGAGAGAAAAAACATTGATTTATTATAAGAGTATTTATTATTTATTATTCATCCAGTTCAATTTTAAATCTACACAGTGTTGAGATATTATTCAATTGAAATTTCTTTATTTGATTTGACAGTCAGTTTTTGATGACGTACAGACTTTAATACAACTGTTGGCTACTTTAATATATATATGGCACTAAATCAAAGTGCAAGTTAGACATTAATGTGATGTTCTGGACCTTTGTATGAGGACAACTGGACCTTGTTGAATTTTAATTGATTACCCCTGGTCTAAGATGATTCAACCATTGAACATGAGGTGACCACATGTGGACTCTAAATGGACCATAATTTACTAAATGAACATCATGCTGTATTGAAGAAGACTTGAAACTAGAGATTGAGACATAAACTCATGTTTACAATGTTTACTGAGGGAATAAATCAAGAGAAGTAGAGTCATTTTCTATAGACTTCTATACAACCAGAGGAGTCGCCCCCTGGTGGTCAGGAGAGAATGCAGCTTTAACACATGAAGCTTTGACTTCTATACAACCAGAGGAGTCGCCCCCTGGTGGTCAGGAGAGAGAATGCAGCTTTAACACATGAAGCTTTGACTTCTATACAACCAGAGGAGTCGCCCCCTGGTGGTCAGGAGAGAGAATGCAGCTTTAACACATGAAGCTTTGACTTCTATACAACCAGAGGAGTCCCGGTGTGCTGAACGTATTGGAGCCGCTCTGCTCTCCTGCACAGACGACCTGAGACGGAGAGTTTGCTCTCTGATTTGATTTGTCCAACGTGTCACGTTCTATAAAAAGACCGAGTGAAGCCGGATCGAATTAACCAAACGATTCGGTCTCGTAATGATGATGGTGATGGGAACGCTTCCTAATTGGCCCTTATAGTGTGTGTGTGTGTGTGTGTGTGTGTGTGTGTGTGTGTGTGTGTGGTTATCAGCGGGATGAGGCAGCAGAGGTCTCTGTATTAACGGGTATAATCGTCACCCTGTTGTGATCCGCCACAAAAGACCCAAAAGGACCTCGCTGTCACGCAGCTACATCACAACGCCGCTCGCATCCCTCACATTCTTTGGCTTTTTTTTTTCTTTTTTTTTTTGCCAACCTGACATTCTGGTGGGCGTTTTGATGGGCGGATAATAGGAGGATCAGAACTGGAATCTGTTGAACAAACCGTGGCGCGTTGACTCGGAAACCTTCCATTGTGAGTCCACAGAGTCCCCAGTGCTGCATTCCTCACCAGGTGAAGCTTTTTACCAAACTCATCTCATGTGGACGGCTTTCATTCGGTTACTTCAGAAGGAATCTGTTTTTCTTTTCCTTTTGCTTGAGCGACGACGTCTGTAGTTTAATAATAAACTGGGCCTGATCTGAACCTCGAGGGTGTGTTCTCACTTCTTAATCACCAAAGCTCACGAACACCGTCACGTCTCACGGGCCTCGTAACAAATCTCTGTCCACCCGCAGCTTCGCATCCCAACATGTTTCTTAAATCCCCCCCTCGTCTGTCAGAAGGCTAATAATCTCTGCCGCTTAACTCGAAATATGAGGACAAGCCCAATCTGTCCAACAGTAAAGCCCCCCCCCCCGCCCCCCGCTCTCCAGTGTCCCGTTGACCTCGGACGCCATCGCCACCACCGGGAAGGTCAAGGTTAGCCTGCGTGAGGTCAAACCTACTGCAGGTCTGATCCTGTAGCGGTGAGCAGCTCGGGCTCATCTCCGAGAGACCGGCGGCGTTCCTTCAGTTGGTTGGTTACCAACAACCTTAAAGAGAAATTAAAGTTACAGTAGCAGATTCTTTCATTACTGATCGCTCAACTTATTGATTGTTATTGTCTCTGTTTATTTTGATTCATGTTCAATAGTTCAACGTCGGTGGCCAAAGTGCAAAACCTCCTTTCTGCAAAATGATCCAGGAAAAGTGGGAATAATCTAATAATATCTGCACTTTGTATATTTTTCTTTTATTATCCTTAACAAATAGCATTCTGCAAGTTTTTTTTTTGTATTCTCAAAAAAGTGCATTTTTCAGATATGAGGTTTTGCTCTTCGGCCATCGTATGAAAAGTCGTTTCTAATTTTTCACAGATGTTATATATATATATATATATATATATATAGACTTCTAAAAATATTGTTAGCAGAGCTGCAATGATTTATTGTTTTTAGTTTTCAATTATGAAATTAATTGCTACAATTTTCAGTTTGAAAAATTCTTTGATTCCAGCTTCTTAAATGTGAATATTTTCTGATTTCTTTCCTCCTCTGTATATTTTAAGTGAATATCTTTTGAGTTGTGAACCAAACGAGACATTTGAGGACGTCATCTCTAAGGAAACACTAGTCGACATTTGTTTTTGACCATTTTCTGACATTTTAAAGCCCAAACGACGAATCAGCCGATTAAGAAAATAGTGGACGGATTAATTGATGATGAAAATAATCCCTTAGTTTGAACCGCCGCTCTGGATTCTGCCAAATAATCCCCCCTCCCCCCCTTAAGTACACCTGTACAGTGAAAGCACCTCGTGATGAGGAGATCATCTCAGGGGTTACGGTTCAGGAGAAAACGATTAGGAGCCGTCTCATGAGAGGGTTTTGTCTCCGTCGGAGTCTGGCGTCACATCAAAGACGGGTCAACAGCAGCTGGCAGAGCTTCACGGAGCTTCAGAGAGCTTCACAGAGCTTCACAGAGCTTCAGAGAGCTTCACAGAGCTTCACAGAGCTTCAGAGAGCTTCACAGAGCTTCACAGAGCTTCAGAGAGCTTCACAGAGCTTCACAGAGCTTCACAGAGCTTCAGAGAGCTTCACAGAGCTTCACAGAGCTTCACAGAGCTTCACAGAGCTTCAGAGAGCTTCACAGAGCTTCAGAGAGCTTCACAGAGCTTCAGAGAGCTTCACGGAGCTTCAGAGAGCTTCACGGAGCTTCAGAGAGCTTCACGGAGCTTCACAGAGCTTCAGAGAGCTTCACAGAGCTTCAGAGAGCTTCACAGAGCTTCAGAGAGCTTCACGGAGCTTCACAGAGCTTCAGAGAGCTTCACAGAGCTTCAGAGAGACGCAGCGAGGCGTTCGAGGGCCACTGGATGTTCAGCCCCTTCGGAAAATTCCACTGTCTCTCTGCAGGCCTGCGTCGCTGAGATACACAGTAACCTGCTTATTATCGTTACTGTAATTATTATTGTTTAAAGTGTGTATGGCTCAGGGAATTACCGTCAACCCTACATCCGATAGTAGTTATTGGAAATCATTTTAAGACGATTTAAGAAAGTTTAAATCAATTTTGAAGCCCTCAAAGCTTCAGCCGAGGCTGTAAAATCCTCCTTTTGTTTGTTTAGAAATGCGTCAAAATACTATTTAACAACAGAAAAATGAATACAGTTTTTAAAATAATTGATTATTTGGGTAATTTCTCACCCAAAGAAAATGCAAAATATCGACACTATGAGAGTGAAGTTGTGTAAACACCAAGCTGAAACTCACTTCGAGGCTGCAGACGAGAGGAGCTGCTGAGTCTTCTCTGGAGGTTCAGAGCAGAGAATCCTTTCATACAGTTGCATTGATATCACCGCTGTAAATCATAATAACTTATTTATCTGCTGCATATTTGTTCCATTTTTATTGGTTTGTTTGAGCAGGAAAACCAGATCAATTTAATTATTTACAATAACATTTCTTGACACACACACACACACACACATATATAATGTGAATATGAACTTACAAATGACGAGGTCGTCGTGGTGTCGTCATTCATCAGAAAGTAGAAAGTAAAGAAAATATCATCATGAATATCATAACATTGCATTGGGAATTCATAATTTTCACTTGGTCCTGATCTCATGGGAAGGATAGCTAGCATAGCATGTTAACGCGTTAAAAACATGTCGTTTTACGGCACTTCTTTAACGTGAAATGTCCGTTATTAAGTTTAGGCAACAAAAACAAAAAAATATATTTTAGGAAAACATCACGGTTGGGCTTCAATAAGTACACAAACTAAGTAAAGAAAAGTAACATAAGTACAGACGGAACATGACAATGACTCCACGACACTCTGGGACACGCACGCCGGTCTCCTGGGTGAAAGTCCCGTGTTTGTTACAGACTTTCTCACTATTTTATTCAACATCACTTTATTCTTCAACAGAACTGGGTGGTTTAGTCTGGCTGAGCGGGGGTCCGTGTGAAGCAGGAAGACTCAGGATCACAGGTCTGGACCAGAGCTGAGCCCGTCTGAGAGCCGGGTTCCCAGAAGCCTCGATGAAAGCCGGCGGGTTTTCCGGTTATAGTTCAGGACCACGGGTCCGAGATCTTTACTCCTCCATTGTTGTTTCCACGTTACACAGCTGTAGCTGTGAAAGTGGGAAAACACAAATAAATAGCCGTAAAAATAAAAAAGCGTTTGGATACTCTGATATCTCCGGGGTTTACACGGGAATAAAGGCCTAACATTTACCTTTGGATGTTTACTCCTCTGATATACAGTGTTATTGTTTTCATAAACAGGGAGTGAGCAGAGCTGCACAATAGCAGCACACACACGCTCACCTACAGAGCTGCAGGGCCGTGACGCCGAGCGGCGCCTAACAATGTGCCACTACTCTTCCTTTCGGGCAGGAAGTCACTTCAATGTGCCTTTCCTGGTCGCAGCTTTAAATTAATAATTCAATAAATAAATGCGATATTAAATGGTGAGACCGGAAACTAACTCCTTACTTTCCCACCAGCGTCGCCCCTTCGGGGACAAACTGGTGCCAGAGCGCTTTTGTTTACAAGAAAATAAATAAACTAGGTTATTTATTATCGGTTGTTTTATTGCATCTTTCTCGATGCTCCACTTGTGTTTTTTTCTGTGTAATCCCGCGCTGGACCCTCTGTCGTGGTTCAAAGCATGAAACGTGATTATAAATTGTGTCCAACGGAGGAAATATGATGAAACACAGATCCTGATTATTATAATAAGCAGCTGAAACAACCCTGACTCATTTTCTCTCTCTCTTCCCGTTTCAAAAATGAATGAGATGAATCAGAGACTGTAACTGCTTTATGTCAGATGAATGGAACACACACACACACACACGCACACACACACACACACACACACACACACACACACACACACACACACACACACACACACACACACACACACGCAGAGGCATCGCGTTCAAAGCTGGAGTTCTGACTCCACGAGTTGACATTACTGTCAGTCTTCCTTAATGGTGAATTAAAGGGATTTTCCATTGAGTTTGGTTAACGTCCAGTATTTCCTTCGTCTGTTGAAGTAAATAAAAGATTCTACGTTTTCCCTTTTTTTTTTTTTACATATTTCTTAATTCTACGTCTTATAATTTAAGCACATTTTTGCCATCAGAAAAAAAGTGTCTGATCACGTGGTGGATGAAAAATATTTCCACAATTCGTGAGGAAATATGTAAAAGTTCACTGAATAATAGTTCATTTGATGCAACACAACATTGCGCAATCATTTTTTTTTTTGTGTTTTAAATAAAATAAAGTGCTTCAATACGGTTAAACAAATAAATAAAGAGGTCAAAGTTTTGCTCCTCGTGTCGAATTCCTCCATGTTTTTGGATTAGATAACTCTATATTAATATATATATATATATACATATATATATATATATATATATATATATATATGTATATATATATATATATGTGTAGAGAATATTTTGGGGGACAACATTGGGCCAGTCAGAAGTTCCCCGTGCAGAGTGAATATGATCCTTTGGTTTTAAACCATTTCATTCTTTTACAGAACAAAGTGGATTATTAGTTCAAACCAAAGTCTCTCGATCAGCGCCACGTGACCGATGCCCGATCAGCACCACGGACAGCACCACGCCTCTCTGGGTTCGGAGGTGGATCACTTGTTCGGCCTCGTGCTATCAGATGATTTATATATTTATACATATTTCCTGTACACATCCGAGATTAGAACTATCGAAGGATAGTGAAGTTAGTATTAATTTGATTTCTTTCTCGTTTATTGTCCGGTCTGATTCTCATCCCACTCAGCGGACATTTTAAAGACGAGACGATGTTCAGGCCTCCGATGTGTCCGAAGAAAGAAAACTTTCTTTGTGTTTTATCGTCAAAACATTTAAAATACATTCATAAGATTCTTTCATTCTGACCTGAGATAAAGTACGAGTGCAGTTTCCACCAAGCTCTAATCTTCATAAATTATGTTTGTGAGAACATTTTTCCTCCGTTACTTGTTACAAAAAAATATAAATAACAATACCACACGATAAAATACTGTAGTAGATTAAAGTCCTGCATTCATAATTTAACTTAAGTAGAAGTATACAAACACATCAAAATGTGTTTAAAGAGTATTATATTATTGATTTATTATTGCTGATGCATGAACATGTAAGCAGAATATTACTTGTTGATCATATTTAGAATATAAAGTCTTGATTGAAGTAATTATGTCAACTAAATGTAATGAAGTAAAAAGTACGACATTTAATTGAGTACAAGTATAAAGTAGCATGCAGTACCTCACAAGTAACTGAGTACGCAGATACTGTTCATATTACAGTAAAATTTTAAAAAGCGAGATTCACAAAAATTCTATAATTGAATCTGTTTTTGTAAAACTTAAAATAGTTCAACAAGGTTGCCTCTGATCAAAAGCCACACAGCATGATTCAGATTGTCCACTGACATTTTATTGAAAAAAGAACAGTACAATATCATGTACAATAATAATAATATTAATATTAATACAAAAATCTGTACATTCCGTGGTTTTGCAGTACATTTGGAAGACTGATACAAAGAACTGCAACAGGGAGGGAGGTATTTACACATGTAGGCCTTCAGTCACACAAAGTAAAGATGCAGGATATAAATGTGTATTGATGCAAACTCTCGTGCTTCACCTTCAAACGTTACAGTACTGTTGGCTCCGAGCTACGCCTCCTCCGCCCTTCCATCCTCAAGTAAAACAAAAGCAGTACAACAGCGAAGGAGAAGTGTCGACGATGAAGAGGAAGATGATGATGATGAAGAAGAAGAAGAAGAAGAAGGCTGAAGAGGGAACAGTGGCAGTGAAAATGTTTTTTATTTAACTTGGATTTGATATTTTTGTGTGAAAGCTTTTCTCACAGCCTCCGAATCGTAAACGCTGGATCAGATCAGAAAGGAGATTTCATCAGATTTCATAACCCTTTGACCTTTTGACCTTTGCGGTTCAAGTTCCCGGCTAAAAACCTTCCCAAACCTCAGCGAGTGACAGTTTTCGTCCCGCGCTTCCTGCTCACGGCCCCCTGCAGGACAACCTTCGCCACTTCGCTCGATTCACTCTTCACTTCCTCCCGTCGCCACATTAAGGCTTGATGAAGTGGCTCGAGATAAAAGACGTACAAAATAAAAGCTGTACACACACATTCTTGAAAAACAAAACCTAAACCGCTTCTACTTCTCTGTACCAAATCTAAGCAGGTGTTTGTTTTTAAGAAACACATAACTATGATAATAATACTCTTTGGTATTTTTCTATCAATCGTAAAAAAAAAAAAAAAGAAGCAACATCATAGCAGCACTTTTATAAGAACATTCAGATTCTCAGATCTCCGGTCTCCGTTTAAATTAAAGATTCTTCTGTGAGTTGGATGCCGTTAATACTCAGGCATGTTTCTATCGGTCTGACCAGCAATGAACAGTCTCTCAGATCAATAACTGCAAAAAGGACGAAGCAGGAGATCAGAAGACCCCGTCGAGTCAGAGGGAACCAAAGCCGTCAGAAATGTTTGGGTGCAGTTCTTTGGGACTTCTGTGAGACCAGCTCGTGAACAAATACTCTGCGTGTACCTTCTTTGTTCCAGACGCCCACCGTCCGTGTTCTCCGTGGTTCTAGAAGGCACAAGGTTCTCCTGTTTCTAGCAGCACTGGAGGAAACTATTCTAAATGTGTAAAAAAAAAAAAAAAAAAAAAAAAAGAAACACCTCTTGTTCATGCCGGACAGACAAACTGAGACACAATTTTTCTCAAAGTCCTCAACGAGCTCCGTTCCTCTCCGTCGTGTCGCGGTCGCCCGACGCCGAGCGCACATTCATGGGGCCTTCGTGGAGAATTCTTCCTGCAACGTGCGCGTGGTTCATAGTGCTGTGTTTGTCTTACTGCACGCAGCCGAGCAGACTCTTACATACAACGTCCTAAACCTTTTGCCGCCCTCCTACAGCAGTACCGTTCGGCTTGTCCTCGACCCAAAGGCCCAGCTCGGCTCGTCGTGCCGTCCGGAGCAGAGAGATGATTTTTAGAAAAATCCCTCGCGTGAGGTCTGAGCTCAGAACAGTCATATCTCGGACTCTCGCCTCAGAGGCCGGGGCTCCGGCGGCACCGGGGCCTGGCTGTGTTCGGTCTCCGAGATGTTGTCCGCCTGGGTGCCGTCGGGCCCGACGCTGCCCCCGTTGCCCTCGTCCGTGTCCTCCTTGTTCTCCAGCGCCATCTCGTTCTCGTAGCAGAAGGAGTTGGAGTTGGAGAGGATGTATTTCTTCTCGGCGAGGTCGCGGGCGCTGCACAGCGGCGTGCTCGGCACCTCGTACGTCTTGTGGAAGCGGGAGTAGTCCACCTTGTAGTAGTTCTTCTCCTCGAAGAGCACCGGGTCGAACCGGTGGCCCCAGAGGATCTCGCCCGCCACGTAGGAGCTGCGGCACTGCGTGGTCATGGCGGTGGCCTCCACCATGCCCTCCAGGATCACCACGATCTCGAACTCGGAGCTCTCCAGGTCCTGCTTGCTGGTGTCGTAGAAGGGGCTGTCCTCGTCGATCTCGTGCACGATGGTGATGGGCGACACCAGGAAGATGCGGTCCACGCCGCTGTCGAAGCCCACGTCGATGTCCATCTGGTCGAGGGGGATGTACTCGCCCTCCGCCGTCGTCCGGGATTTCAGGAGCTGCGCCCGAACGTGGGCCTCCACCAGGTGGCTCTTCCTCAGGTTGCCCACGCGCCACATCAGGCACAGCTTGTTGTCCCGCATGGCCACCGTGGCGTTATGGCTGAACACCAACGTCTCGTTCCTCTTCTTGGGCTTCGCCATCTTCGCCATGACGGCGCCGATGATGAAGGCGTCGATGATGCAGCCCACGATGCTCTGGAAGACCACCATGAAGACGGCCACCGGGCACTCGTCCGTCACGTATCTGTAGCCGTAGCCGATGGTGGTCTGGGTCTCGATGGAGAACAGGAAGGCGGCGGTGAAGCTGCTCACGTTGGAGACGCACTTCTGGGTGTCGCTCCCCGAGTCGCCGTGGAAGATGGCCACCAGCCAGAAGACGCAGCCGAAGAACAGCCAGGACAGAAGGAAGGCGAGGCAGAAGATGATGAACATCCACCGCCAGCGGATGTCCACGCAGGTGGTGAAGATGTCGGCCAGGTAGCGCTGCCCCTTCTCGCTCACGTTGATGAACTGCACGTTGCAGTGGCCGTCCTTCTTCACGAAGCGGCTCTGCGGCTGGTGCCGCGTGTGCACTTTGCTCTTGCCGTTCCCGTAGCCGTTGGGCACCGCCATGGTGGCGAGCTTCATGCCGTCCTCCTCTGATGACACAATGCTGTAGCGGCTGGCCCGCTCGCTTCCCATCACCTCGGCCTGGGAGGGGCGTGCCGCTTCTGCTTTGGGAAACAGTCTGAGTTTCTGGACGAAGCGTTGGAGAAACAGTTTTGAAACACGTCTGGGGGAACAAGTCGGAGAGGAAATGGTGACGAGGCGAGGCGGGCCGAAGCCTCACTGGCCCCTGGATGGAGAGCAAGGGGGGGGAGGGGGGAGCGGTCACTCCTCTTTCATCAGCTGACTCGGCCTCATCGGGTTCATCTGCAACAAGGAAACGGAGACGGGAGCCGCCTGTTAGTCAAACCGCATCAACGGCACATCAACTTCTATAAAATCATATTCAGAGTATTCATCGCCGACATTAAACCTTAAACTTTGGAGCAGTTACTCGTTGAACATGTCAGATCTGATCACTGCATCGCCCTTCAGTCAGACGTGCGTGCGGCCTGAGAAAAACCCTCGACAACGCTCCGCTCCGCGCTGCGTGCCAACAATATTTCATCCAGTTATGACAAACAACAACAGAGATATTTCCACCCTCGTCCTCCGCTGACAGAGGCCGCCCTGTAATTGCACCGGGTCCCGTTATTGGTCATTCACAAAGTCGACTTGTTTTTCTTGGCTGCCCGGCGCTGACTCGGCTATTTCTCGTCGGCTTGTGGGTTACAGAGTTCCTACAGGATCCCATGAGCTGAAAACTTGAGATATGCAGATCACTTTTCTCATCCTCGTCTCTTGAATCATACGCTGCAAGAAAAACGCAGCGCAAGTTATAGAAGTTGAACCAAAGCCACATCCAGGCTGGATTTTTAAAGAGATTATTCATAACACCACTTGCAAACGTCTGACTTATTGCTCAGCGGTGCGTTATTATTAATGCGCTTTTTCACATGTGGTGCCTCTCAGGCACCACATCCCGTGGAAGCCGTCCTCTTGTCGCCTGCGTTGTTCAACTTGAAATATCCAAATCAAATACTGTTATGAAGCATTTTTAATCAGCAATAACAATCTTTGCAGAACCAGCGGTCTCTAAGTGACGGCACGTCGGCCTCGTGAGTCGTAACGTGAGTCGGCGTCGGGCAGAAGAGATGCTCAGCTTGTTGACTGCCTGAGCCCTCCGAGGCTTCGCTCTCCTCTCGCTGCAGTAATGGCCGTCCTGTGAGGATTCTGCTGCTCCGCCCAGACACCACTCATTAGCTCTGGATGTCCTGGCAACTACGTCTGAATCCAACCTGCTGCAGCCTCACCGGGTCACCTCGCTCTCCCAACACACGGGGGGTTAAACTGTGAGAGGCTCGTGGGGAAAAACTATAGAGTTCTTCAGGCCTGACGTCCCATACTGCATATCAATTATTTCTGTATATATATATAAATATATATATATATATATATAATAATAATACTACATTTTAATTTGTAAAGCGCTTTAAAAAAGGTACTCAAAGGCACTTTACATGGTAAAAACAGAAACAATAAAAGCAATAACAATATAAACAAGAGAGATGACATAACAGTCAGAAACAAAACAAAAACATACATAACTAGTAACTCAGGTTAAAAGCAGATTCATATATATATATATATATATATATATATATATATATATATAAATAAATAAATACACATGGCTGCAGATCACTGAGTCAGACTGGTTCACAACTTCAAGAAGTCTTGAACTGGCTGATGCAATTTGTCTGCAAGGCTTTTACACACACACACACACACACACACACACACACACACACACACACACACACACACACACAAAACACACACGCACACGCAGCACATAAAAGTGCACATTTGTATTCAGCTCCTAAACAACTACAAGCGTCTGGCCTCCATCCACCGTGATCCTGATCACGGAGGATGACGCGTTGCTAAGCAATGCTTCTTTAAGATGACACGTAAACATCTGACGGTGCAGCGGCTTTCTTCTGAAACATCCGTTTCACGCAACCAAATCTTTATTTTAATTTTAAAATGAGCAGCAAAGACTCAGCGAGAGGTTCGACCGAACAACAATAAACTCTATAATCGCGATTCCAGTTGTCGTTATTACATAATTATTGTTGCGTGTCTGAACGGTATTATTAGACAGAGCTGCTCTCAGAATGCACCAAATGCCAGCGACAAATGTTAACAGGTGCGGGTTAGAGAACCGACTTCTGGTTCAATCCTCCACACGTGCACGCGCACACGCGCGCGCGCACACGCACGCACACATTTGGTGTCCAGCTCCTGTCCTCAGAACTAAGCCCTGCTCTCGACGCGCTTCCAGAGGCAGGACCCGACAAAGTGGAGCTTTTGGCGGCAGAAGTCGTGCGTAAAAGTCAGGAAGTGCGCGCGAGCCGGAGGAGAGGAGGCATCACCGCGGAGGGCAGCTGCAGGACGCACCACACCTCACGGGCGAGCACAACAGGACGAGCTCAATAAAAGTTGCCTCTACCTGTTGCTCATTTGTGGACCGGATGCGTTCAGCTCGGTGAAATATAATCCAGACGGAGGTTGTTGTTGTTGTTGTTGTTGTTGTTGTTGTTGTTGTTTAGGGGCCCCCGCGATCCTCGGCGTCGTTTCCCGCGCGCTTCTTGTTTTGTTTTGGCCGAACAAGATCAAGTGCGAGCCTCGCCTCACATCTCTGGAGCACCGGTCTGGATAATGTGCTTCGCGATGAGTTCCCCCAAAGCGGTTTTAAACGGCACGCACCGGCACGGCCCGCCCCCCGATCCGCGCCCCCTGGCCAATGGAGAGAGGACGGGAGCGCGCGCACCGAGGAGACCGGTGTGTGTGTGTGTGTGTGTGTGTGTGTGTGTGTGTGTGTGTGTGTGTGTGTGTGTGTGTGTGTGTGTGTGTGTCATTCCGTGCGTCCAGATCACAACACGGGAACCGCGCAGAGCCATTGGACGCTAATTGAGCGATGCCACTTTAATCTCAATCAGGGGTTAAATAGACATGAGAGGAAGGACGGACATTACATTGTTGTATTTTTTTAAAAGAAGGAAATATAAACAAAAATAAATACCAGAAAATTATAAATTTAGGCTTTTTTCTTTTTTTTTTTT
The DNA here is from genome assembly GCA_016806645.1 of Ophiodon elongatus. Taxonomy (NCBI): domain Eukaryota; kingdom Metazoa; phylum Chordata; class Actinopteri; order Perciformes; family Hexagrammidae; genus Ophiodon; species Ophiodon elongatus. The sequence continues at coordinate 54,390 of JACSYO010000591.1, read as the reverse complement.
TTTTAAATGTGGAGCTTAAATCTGATTAATGTCTCAAACAAACATACAGGTTGCAGATTTAGTTTCTTAACTCTGCAAAACATAATGTTTTACGAGAAGTAAACAGTCTGAAACATGCAACATTTAGACAAAATGAAAAGGTTTTTTTTAACCCTCCACTGAGTCTGACGGTGTCCTTGTTACCACCTGCTGCTGACAGTGAACACATCAACTGCCCCTCACCCTCTTTCTTTTTTTTTTTTTTTTTTTTTTGCCAATATCCCTGATGTTTATAGATCTTATTTTTTTATGTGGGCATGGAAAATGTGTTCTGTCGGAAAGAATGACTCACTCAATAAAGGCCTACATGCCTGATATGACTGTCTTTCTCCACTGAGCTATCAAGTTGCTGTGGATGTTTAGACTATGCATCTGTTGCCCTATAATTTCAGGTCAGGCCGTGGCCGTGTCGTCTTAAAGCCGTTGACTAAATCATTCTTCCTGCTTCGCATTAACCCGCAGAGGCATGTTTGTTTTTTAAAAAAAGCTTTTGAACTACTTCTTCTTTTCCTTTTCTTTTGGAGTTCAATGGTCTTATTTTTAGTTGTGGTTATTTATAGCAGCTCATATATTTAGCCCAAACCACCTGTGTCACTGAACCGTGCACATTGTGTGTGTGTGTGTGTGTGTGTGTGTGTGTGTGTGTTTGCTCTCCATGCCCAATTTCCAGCAGTAAAGAGAGCGACACATGCAGCAGCCAGTGCTGCATGTGGACCACAAGGTGGAGAGCTGGAGACTGGAATTAACCACACACACACACACACACACACACACACACACACACACACACACACACGCACACACACACACACACACACACACACAGAGCTCTGAATTTATGTCACTGCAGCATCTAGAGGATTCTGATGATCAGTCATATTGTTTATTGTCTTTTTAAAAGATCCATTGACTCGCTGGTATTGGAGGTATTCTGTGGTGTTTCCCAAAGGTCGGGTCGTGACCCTCAGCTGGGTCGCAGGAGATTTGGGTCGCCAAATAAATGAGTAGAATTCCTTCCATCGTCTTTTTGCAGTATACACCTTTTGCCGCTATTTATTTTATTCATGCAGGGAGACCTTATGATTTATGATTATGTTATTTAAGATTAAATGATTCACTCAAAACTATGTTCACACAAAAATTATGCAAATAAATATATTTGTTTTCTTATGAAAATGTGAGGTGAAGGGATTCCAGTATATTTTGATGATTATCAGGATAAAAATCGTGAATTGCAATTATTTCGGCTACAATAAGAGTAAGAGTGTACAACATACACATGTATACATGTACAACATACACACGTATACATGTACAACATACACATGACATGTATACATAGCGTGTACAACATACACATAATGTAACTGAAGGGAACCTCCGTTGGTTCTCCGTTAGCGGTGCTGCTAACGTTACTAGCTCTCCTCCTGTTGGTTCTCCGTTAGCGGTGCTGCTAACGTTACTAGCTCTCCTCCTGTTGGTTCTCCGTTAGCGGTGCTGCTAACGTTACTAGCTCTCCTCCTGTTGGTTCTCTGTTAGCGGTGCTGCTAACGTTACTAGCTCTCCTCCTGTTGGTTCTCTGTTAGCGGTGCTGCTAACGTTACTAGCTCTCCTCCTGTTGGTTTTAACACTGATTGGTTGTTTACAAAATCACATGATCAGAGATCAGCGACTAGAGAAACATCCATAATGTCCTGATCACATGTTCTACTTGATACTGGAGGAGAACCATCGTCAGTAAAACTTTATTTACACTGTGATGGTTAACGGATCGACTACCCTCACTTATTTAAAAGACCATAGCGAGTCCATGTGTTGGTCAGAAGGGGGTTAGAGTCGGTGAATAGACAGATAGAAATATTAATAATAAGGGCATCGCAGGAAATCATCACTGTTCTTCCTCGTGCCTGAATAACATCATGAGCTTATGATTGATCTATTTTGGATGTTTTAACTGGATTAAACATGCAAATCAAAGCAGCACGTTCTAAAGAAGCTTCTGGTTACTTTTATCTGTCTGGTTACTCGACATCAAAGTGACCGACCCGATCCGAGCTTTTGTTCTTCGACAAGAACCATGATGCACCTCAGGACAGACGAGTATCAGAGGAAGTGAAGACACAGACCAGACATTTAAACATCACTTTATTGAAATTGTTGACACTGGTATTGTCTTATGAGCAATATTGTTCCGATGCTAAATGAACAAAATTAGAAATACATTTGTTCAACTTGTTACAACAGATCAGCATATTCTTTTGTTCATGAGATATTCGAGGAAGTAAAATATTTTTTTGTCATTTAAAAAGTCGAAGTCAATAAACCGGCTTCATCACAAATATATTTTGTGTGAAGCGGTTTTGAAATGCTTGACCTCCTGGTAATTACTAAACAAATGGGAATCCTCCACCACAAATATAGAGAAAACTTTACATTTACACGTTTGTCACATAAACCGTCATGATTTTACTCGCAATAAAGTACATTAGTCGCCCCTATGAATAAAATATCACAATATTTTTTACCAAATACCTCGATATCGATATTTCGACAATATTGTAGGGTTGACTGTTGGTGCTTTGACAAAATATGTTAGATTTATTTTTGATAAATGATCATCAGTAATGTGGATATAATGACTAAGTGTGTAAAGGTAAATAATAGAACAGCTGAAAAGTTCATAAAACTGCATCACTTTGATTTAATGCAGCCTTTTTTTTTTTACGATACCAAAATCTAAGATATCTCGTCTCGTATCACGATATCGATTTCATGTCGATATATTGACCTTTTTACGATCTAAACTTTAAACTTCAGTGATAATGAGTCAAAGTCACGTAACATGAAGGAATGAAAATGTAGGAACCTTCTTTTTAAACAAGTAAAACACTCCTTTCCTTTCACATAATTTCTTTTTACACTAAAAAAATGATATAAACAGTTAACAAGAAAATCCCACCACAAGGTCCATTTAGTAACTGTTCTGGAGCTTTCTGATTGTATTACATGAGCTTCCTCAGCAGATTGCCCAGCAGTCATTTTAAGGACTTTGTCATCCATGTTGCCTTAAACATCGAGATTTAAAGTACATTTTTTAATTTGGAAAAGGCAGTTGATGAAACCATTTCCCCACAAGTACTATATAAAGTAAAAAAAAACATTTCTTTCACCCACTTAAATATTATTCTTGTCTTTCATTGCTTACCCTCAAATCCACAATCACCGTAATCTGAATATTCCAATAACCCGATAAAGAATGAATTCATTAAACCGTATCTATATTTCAAATAGCGAGCCTCTGTACATTATAGGTTTTGTATTCTGATGTCATGGTGACACTCCACCAAGTATATATATTCTGTGTGTCAAGTACTGAGTACTTGGAGGCTTGAAAGGTGGCTGTAAAACGTTTGTATTTTCATCGCTCAAAATATCCGTATACATTTCTCAAACCACTCCTGCAGCATAATAACACGTCTCCTCTGTCCATTCGTATGCTTAGTTTATTCTTAACACTTGTGTTTTCACCAAAATATGGCGAAATGCATTTGTTCGTGTCCTCACACACAACCTTGCCAAGCTTGTGGGCATCCCTCCCCATCATTCGCCAGTCTGAATTCCTGTTGCAGTTTACATTTTGAGTCTTAGGGTGGAGATGCACCAAATCCGTTGACGTATATGTAGTAGACGGTTTCCATTGGAGAGCAAGAGGGCCGGACGCACCGTTGCATGATGGGTACGACACGGTCAGTTGACTGACCGTTCGCATTTCTAAATTTGCATAATCGTGACTCGTCTGTCCATGAAATTCTGATCAAACAGTCAAACTAGGCAACGCTGATAAAGAGTGAATCGATATTCTGTTACTGCATTGCTTATTTATCACCTCAAATGTATTCAGAAACAAATTTTAAAAAACAGTCGAGCCGTTTGGGGTTCTGTCACGTCTTTCTGGTTGTTGGCCGGATTTGGTGGATCTTCACCATCACGTCACAAAGTTCTCCTGACCAATGAAAGAGAGTTGGTTAAAGAGCGGTGGTGAGTTGATTTGTCCCAGAGGTCAACTGCAGTACTGCAGCCCAGCAATCAGCATTTTCTCCATAGATTGCCATTATTAAAGTCTGTTTAAGTGTCTGTGAAAGAACGTGGCCAGTTAATATTCTTTGTTATACATGTTGGGAATCACTTTGAAATAGCTCAACAACTATTGGATGGATTGGAAGTTTTTACAGACATTGGTCTCCAGAGGAGGAATTCAACTGGCTTCAGCGATGCACCGACACTCTTTTAGCTCCACCATGAGGCTAACGGCGCCATAATCTCGTAAATATATAAAAGAAATTCAATACTTTGGTTTCTTACTTGCAAATTAATGACATTCCCATCAGCCTCAACTGTGCTTAGTTTTTTATGTTAATTAGTTCATGTTAGCACAATAACAAGCCAAACTAAGATGGCGAACAAGGTAAACAATATATCTGCTAAACATTAACATACTAGCTTTGTCATTGTGAGCATGTTAAAACCTCATGGAGTCTCTGGTGGGACTGTGGACTCTTAGTATTGTTAAACTATGAAAGTTTAATGTTTGTAAAACCTTTGCCAATCCTTCCGTCTTTAGCACTAGAAGGTGAAGCTTTTTAATGTAGGGTTAGGAGACGTCTAGATCTGCAAGGCGATGGTCACAAGACAGCGTAAGTCATTGGTAGGCTACTTTTTGGTAGCGCTCTTGCTAGCTGGCTACACATAGTGTAAAGCCTGTACTGTTTTGAAAAAAACGGCTAAGGCACAGCCCTTCAATAGCCTACGTTCTGGATGAGCAGCTCTCATTGGAATGAATGGGCCAGGCGCCATCTGTCAAGCCTACAAGGGTTCAGTCTTTGATATGCAAAAGACAGATTTCAGCTGAAGTGTCACTTTAAAAAGATCACATGCTAAGAAACAGAAACCAGAACCCTTTTTTTTCTTTCTTACAGTAAATGAGATTCGGTAGCATCCTCGATATTCCTCTTTAGCAGTCGCTTCTTTGAAAAAATGGACAATTAACACAGTGTCTTAATGAATGGCGGCCTCAAACATCATGGATCTGCTTATATTTCTCTATTTGTGATGTCATTTGGCAGAGTCAACCTGTCGTGATGCCGATCGTCTGCTTGAGATGTTGAAACAGTTGGTTCAGGGCAACTATCGTTCACAAGTTCCACAGTTACCGTTGGGGGTTTCAGAAGCTTTTCATGATGATTTTGCTGCTGTGACCTTGGGGAGTGGCGCGGAGAAGATTTGGGTGAAAGTCGCGGGGAAGATCTGGGTGAATGTCGCGGGGAATGCCGGGGAGAGGGCCGCCACTGCTTCTTGTGTTCGTACTCCTCGGCGCTGACCTCTGGCACTAGCACCTTGGCGGTGTGATTGAACAAGGTGTAATCCACCCTGTAGTTCCTCTTGCTGACCCGGATCATCTCCTGGAACAGCTGACCCCAGAGGATTTCAGCCGGAGTGTAGGAGGTGCGGGTCTGGTGCAGCATACCGGAGGAGTCGTCCGTGTAGGTGAAAGACACCACCAGCTCAAAGTCTGCTTTCCGCAGATCTATCAAGCTCATATTGTACAGAGGGCTGCCGGGTTCGATCCGGTGGAAGATGGTGGTGGGTGTGACCAGGATGATGTCCCTCTGCTGGATGACTATATCTTCGTACGTCACGTCCATTTTCCCCGTTGCGTGCACCGTGGAGCGGACGATCTGAGCGCGAGCCGTCCCCTCCACCAGGTGGTGCCTGCGGAAGTCCCCGACTCTCCAGGAAAGACAAAGGTAACTGTTGCGAAGATTTATGACGGCGCAGTTGCTGAAGCCCACCGTCTGCGCCCTCTTCCTGGCCGAGGCCATTTTGGCGACAACAATTCCGATGACGAACGTGTCAATGAAGCAGCTGATGACATCTTGAATGGTGACAATGATGATGGCGATCATGCAGTTCTCGGACATCCCTCTGAAACCGTAGCCGATGGTCGTCTGGGTTTCGAGAGAGAAGAGGAAAGCGGCTGTGAAGCTGTGCACCTGGTACATGCAGGGTTCACTAGCTTCTGTGACGTTTCTGGTGTCGCCGTGAGCGAGGGCGATGACCCAGTAGATGATGCCGAAGAAAAGCCAAGATAGGATGTAAGACAGGGCGAAGATCAGGAACATCACCCTCCATCTGATCTCCACCAAGGTGGTGAAGATGTCTGTCACGAACAGCAGCCACTCCTCGGGCACATGGCGAAACACCACGTTACAGCTGCCCTCTTTGCGTACGTAGCGGTATTTCTTCGGTTGAGGCCCATGCTCACTCGTAACAGCGACGTCATCGGTGGGGCTCACTGTTGCATATTGTTTATTCATCTTCCAGAGTCTGTAGGGGAAGATAGCAAAGCACATGTAGAAGTTTCATTCCCCAGCGTGGTAAACATCAGGCAACATCGATTTCACACTAAAGTTGCCACAATATCTTTATTGATACTACGAGTGTAGGTCCCCAGAGTAGGAAATCTTTAAGTTCTAGACATTGTGTTTTTAAGTATCCCCAAAGAAATAAACTGAACGTATAGTTTGATAATTAGACAACATATGAAGAACAGCATTCTGATTATTTAATGTAGTAGTAGACCCTTTTACGGTTCGGCAACAAAACTATGGCGGAGTGTAAAAGCTTGTCAAACGATGCAAGGGCATTAACCACCAAAGACGGAGAATGCAACCTAAAAAGAGATCTGTGTGATGTTAGTGAGTGAGTAGAATACATTAACAAGTGGCCCAATATTTAATGTCCAGATACAAACATGTATTTGGTGGAGAAACCTAGCGTAACCAGAGAGAAATTCCGTGCTAGGAGTCACGAGATGATCCGACTCTGTGATCTGTGTTCATTTGCAGAACGTCAGACACCGTGACAGAGACTCAGAGGACTCTATTGGGTTTTAAAATGGACACTAGAAACAGTCCAGTAGTAGTGAACATGTTTGATAGCTCGCCATGGATGCCGCCGGTGATTTCCATTAAACCAGCGAGCGTGTTAACTGGTGACTCACAACCGAATGGATCGTGGTGGCTCGTAGTAACTTGCAAAAATGGTTGGCATAGATAATAAACACAGATGACTATGAATTTAAAAGTGATGAAAGTGAAATCGAAGGGTTTTACGAGGACACAGCTGTCGTCACTACAAGCAACAGCGACGCATTCGACTAAAAGTAAAGAATGTGCACGGTCGCCCGTTAAACCAAAACAGAAACGGTTGTGATCCTATGGTGATCTTGAGTCCGCTGTTGGAATATCAGTTCTGACCATGAAACAACCAGACATTTTGATGCTGGTAACAGTTTTTTTCAGTGGTCCAGTTTGTTGAGATTTAGGTTGGGAAAGCCAGATATGATTCCCAGTCTGAGGTCCCAAATGTATCTGTTGGTGTATATCATTCTGTGGGATAAATTGCAATTAACCGCATTTACATTGCAACCCAAATCAATCCCTGATCAAAGTCCCAAAGTGGCAACTTTCTAACATTTATCAATTTGGACTGAGAGTAGTTGGTTGCTTTGCAGACAAACTGACCCAAACGATCGAGAGAAGGTCATTAGAGCGCTGCAGCAGACAGACGACTGCAAACGAGACCAAGCGGACTGAAAGCTGTCTGATAACTGACTCTCTGACTCTCTGACCCACATGAGGACGTAGAAGCCCACCATAGCATCACATACAGAAACCTGATACAGAAATCCAGATTTTGTTGTGGCTATAGGTCAACTTCTGCACCAATGTAGAGTATTGTAGAAACACCCATTTCCTGTACATATATATATTTTTTTAATAAATAATTTTCCTGTGAAAGCAAAGCCTAAGATTGCAGATATTTGGAAAAGGAGCTTAAAAATTGCACTACAACTAACACCAATCTTGATAAACGTAACAATATAAATTCAGTAAACAAAAAATCTGTTTAATTACAGAATGTTTTGAAGCTGCAACGTCTACAAAGATCATTCAGAATAATCCCGAAGGGCTTTCCCTGTTGCTCTGATACAGAAAACAGACATTCACCTAAACCCTGTCTTGCCCATTTTCCGACTCTTTCTTTTTTCCGGACACTATTTATGGAGGAAACAACTAGCAGCGGAGTCTTCCATGTATCAGAAACATTGGCTGATCACTGGAAATCTTCAACCTCTCCCTCCTGTAGCATCTAATATAAATACATAATGAGCAGCACTTTGAATACAAGAACAGTAATCATTGTGTTGCTTGTTTTTAGTTTTATATTTCTTTTTCCGTCATGCGTCATACTTTCATTCACGTTTTCTTTTATATTTTGTCTCCCACTTAGTTTTTTTTGGCTGAGCTTTGATTTATCTGGAGGTCTATTTTTTTAACATGGATGTTTACCATGTATGGTTTTCTTTTTCCTGCCTCTTTGTACTGTCTCAATACTTTTAATCACAATGGGGGCAGTTGCTTGGAGGTACAAAACCTGTTCTTGTACAATAAACCAAGGAGACCTAAGATGTGGCTCATACCTGTAACAGTCTTAGAAATAGCTCCACTCTGCATTTAATGCAACTCTGCAGATGGATTTTTACCAAGGCCATAATGGAATAAGCCCATTAAAAGTAATGTTTCTACTGTAAAGGACTTAAAAGCATTTCGTAATGCATCAAACAGACAGATGTCACACTTTAATTGTATTTAAACAAAAGATCTGTTTAGTGGCGAGGAGACACAGTCGGATAAGTAACGTTACACTCTCTGTAAACACACAAAGGTTTGCTGTTGTCCAAAGCAATGGCCCAAGACCTATTCTTTTTTTCTAGGTGGAGGTCAGAGAACTGTCAGAGGGCCGGCATAGGAAGCGCCACAGGACTGAACTGGTCTAAGTTAACAGGGGGGGGGGGAAACCAATGTGGAAACTGGAATAGTGTCACGGTGCGATCACGGGCAGAGGAAGGATCAATCACAGCCAAACCACTGAGAGCATCCTCTACGCCCAAAACAAATGGGGTTTGAATCACCGCTATCTGACTGAGTGAACTGGGCTCCGGTCACAGACTCCACTTTCTCCTGGCTGCAGCGAGCGTCCCCACTGCCAGACTGTGGAGCTCACTCCATGAGGTCATAGAAATAACGTCCTATTAGCTTCCCATAATCCCTTCCTAACTGCCCGGACATGGTCGAAAGGAGAAAAAAACGCAGCGTCCTTCTGGAAAACCGAGAGACGCTGAGCGAGTGTAGCGTTCGCAGGTTCGTCGGCCTGAAGTCGAGCCTCTTTCCGACCTGCAGAAATCAGTTTGTAGGAGATTAAAAAGTGCAAAGACGTGCAAAAAGTTGCTGCTTTAAGGCCTTTACACACCAGTGTGTCTACTTTCACACGTTTCAAAGACGATATCATTTTTTTTGCAGGACAAAGACAATTTTTCTGAGCTTTCGCAAACGCGAATAAATGCATCAACCAATCAGCTCGAGCGGGAATGGGTTTCGTTACGCCTGCAGGCTCCGTTGTCCGAACCAAGATGGAAAACTTTATTACTCCTTTCAACCTTGACAAAGGCAGCACATGCCACTCCTTCCTCTCTTACCTTTCACAATAAAAGCCAGAGACATATAATATTTCCTGTCGTGTATTTAGCATGTTTGTATCGTTCATTCATCCCATCCCCGTCGCGTAAAGGCCTTTATCTTTCTGAATGGTTGTATAAATGTGGTTATTTACCAGAGCTAGTCCATAGACAGTATTTTCAACATTTTGCACAAATATTTATTCTCAGAGGATGAATCCTAATGATTTTGTTGATTCTCTGACTTTTCAGCTCCAGCATGAGGTTGAGTTTTGTAGTTTTGAGTGAACGTTGCTTTGCCATTTTCCTACGGTAGCCCAGAAGGGACAAAACCAAACAATGTCTCCAGAGAGAGCCGTTTGCGTTTTTGTGCCACCGTAGCTTCAGTTGGTTGCAATCTGCAACCTCACCCCTAGATGGCTCCTGATCCTACACACTGCACCTTTAATATCTTTTTCAAATTTGAAATTTGAATTGTGTGGGTCATTTTTTTTAAAATGTTATGACCTTTTATTAACCAAGCAATTAATTTGTTAATTGACAAAATAATCGGCTGGTTAATTGATAATGAAAATTGTTTGTTTTTTACGAATCGCTAATACATGAAATATGAAGACGGAAACATAGAATACCTTGAATTAGGAGATCAGGACTAACGGGACATAATAAGGACTCTAACAAAGAAATTAAAATACATGATTAAATAAGTAAAGTCTGAGCTCTTCAAGTGTCTAAACACAGGCATAAAAGTAAAATTCAGATACTCCCATCTTGTTGCATGTGGTCAGCTAATAAACTCAAGACACAATTTAATCCACTATTAATTCTACATTTTTTAACGTGATGTAACTGTTGTCGGAGTGATTTAGACCATAATAGCATCTGGAGTACTGGGCCATGAAAAGACTTTTTAATCAACACTGAATGTTTTTTAAATGGTTCAAGATCCCGAGGAGGAATTTCCACCACTTGCAGTTCGACTAAATATACTGTATTCTACTGTAATACGTGAGAATCTTTTATTTTTTGAAAGAATTGACGGGGCAGTCGTCACGCTGAGCGTTAAAACGCCGCGCTAATGAAGTTATTAGTGTTTTTACTGCGCTGTGGTTTTCCCCACTGAGCAGTGCGTGAGCCCTGATGCTTCTCTGTGTTGTGTTGACCCACTAGGTTGAGCTGTTTTCTCCACAGTCACTCAGCCCATTGGTGGAGGCTTATGACCTGAAACAAGCAGCTCTGTGTACAAAACAAGACGTTCACAAAGAACAACCTCTTACAACCACAACACATCCTGACCTTTGGCGTAAAGTTTCCACTGCACTTTCCGTGAACAAAGCCACGATACTTGATATTTTTTGAGGTTTGTATTTTTTTTTGTTTTTCCACAATAACAAGAGGAACTTTTGTTTTCTAAACTCAGACTAAAGGCCCGTCATCCCTTGCTGACAATCGAGGGATGAACTCTGGAAACAACTTAAGCAATTGGCTTGTTTCCTCTCCCGCTCGGGGCACTTACAACTCCATTACATGCTCACTTACTGCAAATGACATTGTGCCACCCATCTGTGGTTCACTGGGACAGAACCGTGTACACGGGTGGCTAGTCTTAGCTCAGCCCCGGAGCTTTCTGCCACCTCCAATGACCTTCAAAACCTCAACGCTGCATAAATATTTCCATCTTAACAAGTCACTTAACCGCTCACTCGCTTGTCAAGTGAACCGTTTGGCAGCCGGGTTGAGACCTCTCCACTTGATTCAGGAGTATTTCTAGAAACTAGTGTCAAGTCTGTTGACATTGATCTGTACTGGAAGTTCTCCTAACGCCGTTTACAGGCCAGAGGGCTGAGACTTGATGAGATGTTTCTACATGATCGAGTCAGGATTTGTATCTGAAGGTTAATGGTTTATCCAAACTTCAAAGTGCCAAGTGGACCAGAACACCAAAGTGTTTGGTTTTAGTTTGCTGCATCAGAAATAGCTTGATGTTGCTTTTAAAGCAGAAGAACTTGAAACCAGATGCAGGATTTAACCTCTTAGACATAGATTTCTACTGTGAATTCAGTCAAAGCTTCATGTGTTAAAGCTGCATTCTCTCTCCTGACCACCAGGGGGCGACTCCTCTGGTTGTATAGAAGTCAAAGCTTCATGTGTTAAAGCTGCATTCTCTCTCCTGACCACCAGGGGGCGACTCCTCTGGTTGTATAGAAGTCTATAGAAAATGACTCTACTTCTCTCTTGATTTATTCCCTCAGTAAACATTGTAAACATGAGTTTATGTCTCAATCTCTAGTTTCAAGTCTTCTTCAATACAGCATGATGTTCATTTAGTAAATTATGGTCCATTTAGAGTCAAACAGACCATAAATCAGGGGATGCTTTAGGGGCGGGACTACAGGGTGATTGACAGGTCTTTACTACAGCGTTGTCCGGTCTGGAAGTTGTCGGTGTTTTTAGTCTTACAACTTTAACCCTTTAACTGTTTGTTTTCACTTCATGAAAGTTAATTAAAAATGTCACAGAATGTGGAACTTGAGGCTTCATAACGTCAGTCCTCAAACGCCACGATGACGACGCCCACTTCTCCTAATGCAGTCTATGATTCAATGTCTATTCAGGGGCCGACAGTATCTTGAGATATTGGCTACCAATTTCTGGCCTCTGGTTGCAACCTCTTTTTAACATAATAAATGGAAAACAAAAACAGCAAACAGCAAAACATTGTCCCCAAATTCAATATATTTTAAATATTTGTTATATATTAACAATAACATACAGTGTTATGTTAATTACTCAAAATATGAGGCAACTAAAAATGGCTATTAAACTATATTTTCAATGTCGGCAAACAAAAGCTGAAGCCTGGTTGCCTGGCAACAGCTTTTAAAAGATAGTGTTGAATGTCCTGACCGCTCCTTCTGTCCACAGGGTTAATTTTTGATTTTAGAAATGCGCCACTGAGTTTAAATTAACCGTTTGTTGGTCTGGAACTGTTTCACGTCTGCAGTCAGTCTCTGATCTTTCTTCGTGACTACACAATATGATTTTTCTTGAAAACCAACGTGCATGATTGCGTCAGTCACTGTTTAAAAGATCAATAGTCTCATATTTATGAAACAGGATCAGTCCTGTTGTGTCAGCAGTGACACACTTTTATAAATCTTAACTGTTTCGGACATAATCGTACACATAATTCTCTCTGCATACGGTGGTGGTCGCATGACTCTGCATGTTATCAGATTGCATTGTGTAACATGATTGCAAACATTACTTATCACCCTGACCACATCTTGTTTTGTTTTTTAACCATTCAGGCATTGGATTACTTCTCTTAATGCTGCGGCTCAGATTACCGATTGTTCTGCTGACCACAAGCTTTACTTACTCCGACTTGTTTCAGCTCAGCGTGACGCCTTCAAACAATCAGCAACTAATAATTTGAATGTACAGTTTGCATTTGGTGAGGTGGCCACCGAGGTTTATTATTTATTCTGCAGTATTTTTTAGAACATGCAATTATATTCCAGTGCATTTAAATAAAACGAACAGGTTTTTAGTATCTAAATACTCAAATAAGGCCACAATGTGTCATACAGTTCATTTTACATACACACATACTTATATATTTAGATTTTGTATCCCATTCTTTGGTCATTCCCAGATTTGACATTGAATTCAACAGTCTGACATTGCGATTTCTGCAAAGTGTAAAAAACAATATATGTTCACAGATGGATTCCTACCTTCTTTTGGGGGGGAAATAAATGCTGAACCAGTCGCAGGAATGTCGGCACCTGAGTGGAAAAATGTGTCCGAGGAGCTGCACAGTGGACGGTCACCTGCATGAGCCGGCCCACTAAAAAAACTAAAGATTAACACCTCCCTTCAGCATCACATGGTGTCACGCAGACAGGTGAGTGTGTGTCTGTCTGAGTGTGTACGAGTGTGCGTGTTGTGTACGAGTGTGTGTGTGTGTTGTGGGTGAGTGTACGTAAATGCAGGTGTCTGTTGGGCTTTGGTGCGTGATGACACTCGGTGCTTTGTGATAGCAGACTCTAGTTTACACCATCTGTACAGTAGTAGATGCTTTCATACTAACTCCTGTCCAATATATGAGCTGCAGTCTACTATATTTTATCTTTCACAAGCTTCTTGATCTGAATACTGGAGATCCTGGTTCAAAACTATTAAGTTGATGAGCTTGAATTATTGATGATAGTTTAACTGGGAGTGAGGTGACTCCAATATTTGGCCAGTAACACCAGTAAGCCCCTAAAATTCTTAATTTTTGGTATTCACACACTTCTTTTCAAAGCATAAGCAAGAATCCAAATGGTGTCCACAACGTTCACTACTCGTATGCAGAGAGACGACTGGTTCATGGTTACGGATTTTAAACTCGTCACTCCACTAGAAACATTTCTAAATGCAGATTCTTCAGATAATTTACACAACATCTCAGATAGTTAGTGAGTAGTTTGTTTAAATAGTCTTTAATCACTTTAATCTTTGATTCGTGGCACAAGGCTACTGTGTTGCTCGTCTTTAGTCGCTTTACCAAAATCTTTCAAAATGTGAGAAAATGCTGCTTTTCTTTATCGGATGTGACGGCGAAACCAAATATCTTCGAGATCTCGACTGTTGGTCGGACAAAAGTATTTGAAGACATCAGCTTCAGGAGAATCGTGATGGGCATTTTTCTTTGTCTTACTATTTCCTGTCATTTTATAGAACAAACCAATCATCATTCAATTGATATTCTGAGTTTATCTATATCCATGTAAATGATCTCCTTTGTGCAGCTTCTCCTGGTAGAACGACAAATGTCAAATTAGTGAACACTCTCCCTCCTTTGTGCCTCTTTTTCAAAGACCTGACCATAAATCCCTCATTCCCAGCCTCAAACTCTTTAGAGGGCTCAACTCACTTAATAACTGCTTTGCAACCGAACTCCATTCATTGTCCCGAGCAAAAAAAAAAAAAAAAAAAAGCCTGACTCAGGTTTCAAACGTGGACATCTATTGACCGTCCGCCTGTGCTCAGTGGAGAAAAGACTCGCAGCTCTTACTTATTGTGATAACACAGAGTGTCTTTCTTACGGACCCACAAATAGATCTGGGACGATGGAAATGGGACCCTGCCGTCGGGTCAACGCGACTTTTCCATCCCGCTGGTGTTTATTGTCTGAATAGTGTGTGAAGGTGTTCTGACACTGAAGGGACGGGGACGGCGAGCGGATCCGCGGAAAGCTGGAGACTCGTTAACTTTCAAGAATGAGTCTTTGTTACTTCGAAAAGTCTTATTGTTCGGGACAAGAGAAGCGAAGGAAAGCCAACAGCCTCCGACCGGTCGGCGTGCGAGTTATTCTGGTTGCCACGACGACCGTTCATCTGTAGGCCATGTAGTCTGTACTGACTGCACTGTGAACACATCCACATGAATGCATGCTACGCTACGAACAAGTGACTTTGTATGAAACGTGAGACAGCCCCCTTATGGTGGACGGATCAAACAAACACAGGACTTGCACCCAGGAGACCCGAGTTCGAGTCCGGTGTCCCGAAAGTGGTTTTTCTTCTTCTTTTGAAGTGGCGTTTGTGACGTGTTTTCCTTTTACGTTGTTTCCATGTTTATTTTTCTCATTTGACCATGATGTTTTTCCTGAACCTAACTAAATAGTTTGGTCATGTGATCACCAAAGTCATTATGATTCATCCCCTGGGGACCAAGAATATCTGTTTCAAATTGAATGTCAATCCATACGAAAAGTTGCCAACATTTTTGAGAAACAGAGAAACATATCTCCAGAGTTTTGCCAATTATGCGGCGAAAATGTTAAGTGTGGCCGGACGGATGTCGGCAGATAAAAAGCCGTGTTGTTACCGAAATCAAAAGGGTTTCTACACGTACGGTGGCCATTTAAGGACATTTCAGATTATCAGGCTCAGTTCTACACTGTCAGACGTGACTCATTTAGCCTGTTGGCTGATGGGAGTTCTGAGAGGTATCTGAAGTGTTAAACAAGTAAAGATTTGAACGTAATCCCCGGAGTCTGTTAGGTTCAACCTCTGGGGACAATAAAAGTCTGAACCAAATTTCATGGCTGTGGTTGTAGAGACCAAAATGTCCGACTGAGCACCAATCAGAATCCCATCTCCTGTAGTCACGGAGAGATTGTAACCAAAAAACAGCCATTTATTCAACCACCTTTCACAGAGTCACTCAGTAATGAAACTTATCCCTCCGTTGTTCTACTGTTACACACTCGGCACTAAACGCTCCCTGGCTCTTTAAGCAGGAAAACCAAGCGATGCAAGCTATTTGACACCTTTGCAAAATCTGCAGACTCAGAGGGCAAGGCTTATGAAATGACTCAATGGTTTTATTTTTCTAGTTGGAGCACAGTGGGGGGTCCTCACAGTAAATTCCTCTGGGTGTCTAAGAGCATGTCTGTGAAAAAGCGCCAGTTTTTTACGTTTATGAACCTGACTGCATTTTTTTAAAAGTGAACAAATGTGTGTCCGTTTGTGTCTGTGTGCATGCAAGTGGGTTAACGGGGGTCTCGGCAAAAAAGAAAATGGACCCATAACGAATCACCTCGTTTCCAGGAAAAATAAAATGATTTGTTCCCAATAAAAATGATCCACAAAAAATACATGAGCACAATGTTGTGCACAGAACTCTGATCAAACGTTCAGACACAAAGCCAAGGCACAAAATTAAAGAGGCCAGAAAGATTTCGGGGTGTGAAATGCAGACATCGGCCATTTTCTAAGAACAGAGTGTCCCAGAATCTCAAGAAAAAAGGAAGATATTATTAAATGATATAACTTTAGTCAGGTTCAGTTGCCATCGCAGAAAAGGTGAACTAAGGTAGCGACCATTTTCAGTTTGTATTTTAAGTAAATCTTTTTTATGAAGTGAGGTGCCGCTTTCTTAAACAAATACATGAGCGTGCATTTTGCATGAACAAAGCAGAGAAGAAGAATAGCATAGAGACAACCTGAACTCCTGGAAGTTCCATAAAATACATGAAAAACGCTCAAAATTTGAAGTGGTTGACTTCTGTTTGGGCGGAGTAAATAAACACCGATGTGAAACGTGTCCAAAAACATGTTGATACCAAATTTCATGAATATCGTGCGCCAAGTTTTGTGAGTTTTTTAAGTTTTAAGTTTTACGGAAGGCGTCAAAAATGTGGCTGAATGCTAAACGTGATTACTCGGGGCAATGGAGCCGATGTGCAACGCTCATATGACGTCAAATCGGAAATAATTATTAGTTTGAACGTTGTTTTTTTTGTGCGTCCTAAAGTTTGAAAAAAGAAAATGAACGCAGAAAATCCAAAATGGCGGACTTCCTGTTAGGCAAAGATGAAAGAAATCATCGGATTGGTGCATTCCTATAAAAACCAAAATGTATGTACAGTATAAATAAGTCTGATTAAAACTGGCGGAGAAAAAAGACCCGGCTCATTTTACTAAATCAATCACAGCTCTTGTGAAATGTGCTGTAAGAAGCAAACTAAAATGTACATTATGACTTTTTATGATTAAGTGTTCTGTTCACACCTATTTTTAGACCCGCCGCCGTGACCGGGCCCCCGAGGGCCGCTCAGGAAGCCCTGGTGGTAAATCCGGCCGCGTCCCGCTCCCACAGTGGTTTCCTGTGCGTGCATGAGCATGTGTTGTGTTTGCGTGCGTCCACCTCCTTCCCATCTGCGCAGCGTGTGTGTGTGTGCGAGCGATCGCATGCGTGGAGGTGTGTTTTCCCGCGTTCGGAGGTTTGTGTGGTCGACATGAAATGATTCAGTGTATTTTTTTCCTAAAAGGCAGAACAAGCAAACAAACAGCTTTGCAGTAGGAAGCCGGTCGGCTGGTTAACAGCTGCCGGGGCTCGGCTCGCTGCAGAGCGCTGAGCAGGTTCACCACGCCGCACGAGGACGCCCCGCTCTCTGCAGCTTCATTCAATAATACACAGAGACACGTGTCTACCTAAATAATATATAATAATATATAATAATATATAATAATATACGGAGGGCAGTGTTTTTCTATTTCTGTACCTAAAGCGACTGAGAGGAACTTTTATTTTGTGTTGGTTCTGGCGCCCCCTGTGGACAGAAACTGTAGTGTTTCCGAGCGCCTTTAGAGAAGCTCTCATTGTGCTGCAGCAGGGTCTGATAGTCGGCTCCTCTCAGTCCTGGTTCTGGTTCTCCCGTGACCCCCTTCCCTCCAGCGGGTCCAGCAACACGTCCTGGGTCTCCAGCAGCGTGGTGTCGGCTCCCAGAGAGGAGAAGCTGTGGGTCTGTCCACGGTGGACTGGTCTCTGCTGGATCTGGGTCTGTCCACGGTGGACTGGTCTCTGCTGGATCTGGGTCTGTCCACGGTGGACTGGTCTCTGCTGGATCTGGTCTGAAGGAGGTTCTGGTGAACCTGCATGATGTCATCTGGTTTCACCAGAATCCGATGAGGAGCTTTAAGAAGAACTCTCTAGAACCAGACCATCTTCTCTCTGATGGTCTGGTTACTGATGGAGGTCTAGAGAGGACCAGGACTACACTGAGACTGGTTCAGGACCAGGTAAAGGTCCCTCACAGGTCCTTTAAGTGAAGCATTTGAGTTTTAGTTGGTATCCTCTGGAGTCAGATGTATAATAATCGTCCTGCTCGTCTTTGTTCTTTGTGTTTCTTTGGATTACAGACGAGTAAGTGAGCCCTTGTTACTTGATTGTATGGGAAACAGCTCAAATTTAAAAATGCTGTTGTTTAAATCTCAATACATTTAGCTAAGATAGAACACACACACACACACACACACACACACACACACACACACACTCGTACAGACCCCCAAAAAAAAGCGATAAATCGGTCAAAGGGGAATTTGGGGCTCGCTGCACTGGCCGGGGATCCGTGAGGTTCCAGTAATTTCACCGCGTCTCGTGTTTCATTCAGAAGCAACTGCTACATGTTGTGTCTCTCTGTGTGTGTGTGTGTGTGTGTGTGTGTGTGTGTGTGTGTGCATGAGTTTCATACACATTCTTGTGTCACGGCTCATGATGCTGTGACGTGACGCTAATCCAGCCGAGCACCGCCAGGGGAAACGGCTACTTAATGCTGGCTCCCCACCACACCCGACCATTTGGCGAAGTCTGCAGGTTTCCATCTTCACTTCTCGCTGCTTTTTTTTCAGCTCCTCCGTGTATCTGTAATCGCTCTCATTTTTTAATACTGCTTCCTTATATATATATATATATATATATAAATAAAGAAATAAAACAAGACAATCGCAGGGTTGGAGGCCGAGAGAACATGAAACGTTCCATTATAAGAATGTGCTGATAGCGATCCTGGCTCGAACAATAATCATCATAGAACATTAATTTGATCGGACAGACTCATAAAAGATTAAAATCTCTGTTAACCTATTTGGTTTTAATCACAGATTAAATGGTTTATAAACCCTGTTTATGATGCCATGCTCAGAGCTTGGATCTATAAAATCAAGGTGTCTGAAACTTACCGACGCACTAACAATTTCCTTCGTCTCTTTGTGCGGTTTACTGGCTTTTTATACAGGCAGCGTAAACAGCCTCTTAGGTACCGCAATAAAACCCGGCCTGTGTTCACTCGGCTCATACTATGCTTTCAGAGAGAGCTACCGCTCCATGCTGTTATGTCTGCTGACTGCGCTCTGATTTCTCTTGTGACATATCTGCTCCCATCTCTTGCGCAATTATGTCATTTCTCTTTGAGGTTCGAGAGACTAACATCCCGTCTTTCAAACTGCCAAACTTCCTGTCTTTGACTCCGTTGGACGAAGTGATTCAACCTCCAGAATCTCTCGGAAATATTTTTTGTTTAAACAAATCCCGTTCCAGCAAAACTAAAAATATCGGCGGCGGCGGCGTCTCGCGGTCCGCACGAGTTCGGTTTCCGAACGTCAACTACAAAGTTTCCGATCACGTTGACAGCATTCCGCAGGGCAAGTGTTCAGATCTTAGCATGAGGTCGAAATGTAGTCAATGATTTGACTACAGCTCGCTTGTTTCATCCACAACCTCCAACATGAAAGTCTCGGCTTCATTCTTTTACTCTCTGCTGAGATAAACCATCGCCCTCAACCACAAAGAGTTCACAGTGAGGAGCAGCTGCGTTGTTCAGAGTTCAACGAGAGCTGAAGCCCATTCACGACCCTAGATGTTTGATTTCTTTATCTTTTTCTGAGACACACTGTTCCCTTACTTCTGCGAGGTGTCCAGCAGCAGAAACTGTGAAATCAGACAGTTCTGGTGCTTTTGTGCTAAATTTCCTACGAAGATCCTACGGAAATAAACGCTCCTCTCTTTGCTTTGAGTGTCGAGTGCATTGCTTCTAAAAACATGAACCTGGACCCTCGTCGTGAGAATGACTGACCCGATGTCGTGTGGGGACAATGAATGAACAGCTTTCTGTAATCATTGGTTCGTTGGTTTGAGTGAAAACACGCGGGAGATGTTTGAGGTTTCACCCCTCAGCCATTTCACTGCAAATTTATATTTTACCAATATTGCATTTACAATGTAAATAGTTTTCTATTAATTGAACTGAACGCCTGTATTGATAGTCTATTAACGGGAGGCACCTCAGTAAAATAAATGTGAATTAGTTCTTGGTGTCTCACCAAATACTGAATTCTACAAGATTACATTTGAACACATCATGCTAACGTTCTAATTCGCCTAAGATACTAATATTTAATGCCTGGGGCTTGAACGCATCATAATGTAACTCAATGCAACCTCCATTCGCTAGCTAACGTATAGCTAACGTATAGCTAACGTATAGCTAACGTATAGCTAACGTTAACTAGATCTCCTGCTTTCGATTTCAAAGATTTTTTCGGCTCACAACGTAGCAACGTTCACAACGTAGCATTATCGGGAAAAAATGTACGTCGTCCAATAAGCAGTGTTTGTCTCAAGCCCCGATCCCCGGAAAGAAAACGCCACATTTTCCGAATTTTGGTATCGACTCGGTACAGAACAATCGGTTCTGGAGACGTCCCTACTTTGTAATATAACATTCAAATATAATCACGACATTAAAAGTGGGCGTTACATTTATTGATAACTGCTGCATATAGTTGCAGCCTTGTGGTTTTAATGATAAATTGCTGTTAAGTCCCATCTGATGACTCCTGTTGACATTAGCTTGCCTTTAAGCTAAACGAAGAAGAAAATGGATAACCAACTTCACGCTGCTCTATTTTCAGACTTATTCTAATATGATGCAACGGTTTGACCACAGGCTGGAAGCAAGGTTTTCCTAATGGAGATGACATTATGAATGATTTCTTCATCATGTGGAGGTAAATGCACATAGCATGAGAAAGACAAATTTTAAAGGTCAGCTTTTCTTTTCCCCCCCAATCTCCTTCTCTTTTCACGTCTACAAAGCTTTGGAAACTTCTCTGGAGTTTATTTGTAGATTGAAACAGCGGAGGAGAATGGTTTGTAAGTGTTTCCAGCCATTTGGGTTTTTCCACGGTTTCCACTCACTTTTTTAGTTGAGTCAGCACTTTTAGGACATATACCTTTCTTCGTTGTTGACTTCTGGGCTCGTGCAGGCTTTTCATTATCAGATTGTAAAAATTGCAAAAAAAAAAAATTGTTGCCTCCCTCAGACGGCCACAGTGAAGGAACCGGGACAGGAAACAGATAATGGTTATTTGTTCTGGACAGTGAGCAGCGCACCATCAAAAGTAGGATAAAGAGTTGGGTCGGATCTGACAAGAAGCTCAGTAAGATGAGAGTTACTGTGGGACTCGAAGCATTAGGCAGCTGGATCCCAAACAAAGAGAAACTCTGTGAACCGAGACACTCGAGAGTCCCAGTCAAGTTAAAAACAGAATTAAAGGGAATATATCTTCCCTCTCTGGAACCGCTGAAGTGGGTGTTGAGTCATTCGAGTGAAAAGAGGATGAGGAAATGACAAGAAACGGTGCCTGTGTGAAGACACGTCCCTCGAGGAAATAGTAATAAAGACTTTGCTGAAAGGCCTTTTAGATTTACGAGCCACGGACCACGAGACGCTCAGCTGTGGGAAAGAAGAGCCGGAGAAGTGGAAACTAGCTTGTTGCATCCCGGTGGATGAAACCACTGCAGCGCTGTCACCGAGTCCGAGGCTGGCAGGAGTCGCCGAGGCTCCACTCGGGTCCAACCGCCGATGGGAAAGGCAGTCGGCCCGGCACAGTACAGCGAACCACAGCAAACACAAGCCGCTTCCTCGTCGATTCACTGGTGAACTTTTCATGATCTCATTCTGTTTTAAAAGCTGCACCAAATAACAGCAAGAGATAATTCTGTTATGAGGTGAGATTTCTGGTTATATTTAAAGTTTGACATCTAGTTAAAACCACGGCCCTTTGACCTACATGGCAACCAACTGCTAACGGGTTTCTGTCATCAGAGCTGTTATTTTCAGTGTTGGTGAATCTATTGATTAGACTTTTAGCAGCGTGCCACTAGAGATGCTAATGTTGGTCAGTCCACCGCTTTGGTCCAGACTGAGATAACTACTGGATGGATTCCCGTGACATTTCCTAGAAACATTCATCCCCAGAGAATTAATCCGAAAGACTTTTCCTGCAGCAGCACCGATGAGTTTGGCATTCTTAGTTCAGACTATTGGAGGGATAGCAGTGACATATGCAACATTTATTCATGGTCCCTATAAGATGAACCAATACAGAATTGAAGTAAAACGGACATTTACATTCAAATCTACGTAGTTGGATGCTCAGTTGTTGTGACTTTTGGTTCAGGTATTCATGAGGGTGAAATCTATGAACTTTGAACCTCTGACTTTTTCTTTAGTACCTTCATCAGGTCAACATTTTGATTTTCACAATACTTTGGTTTATGACCAAATACTTAAAAAAAACGAATGACATTCCCATCAGCCTCAGAAATCATACTCAATAAAGACCAAAACGACCAATTAGTTGACTAATGGACTAATAGGGGAACCCCCCCTAGTATTAACACATTAGCATTGTCATTGTGAGCATGTTAGCATGCTGATGCTAGCATTTAGCTTAAAGCACCACTTTGCCGAAGCAGATCGTGGCTTTAGACTCTAAGTCTTGTTTTGAATAAATTCTAATGCGACCGAATCTGGTGCTTCAACTCGTTTTCATGCAGGCTAGTTGATTATATTTTAATGTGGCGTTCAGAAAGTCAAGCAACAATAACAGTGAAGAGCCTACTTCTGTCAGAGAGGAGTCACTGTACTGCAGTCACATGTAAACATGTCCACTTGATCATGGAGAGGGCCCTCAGGCATGGCCCGGATGGGGCTTCATTCTGAACACCGCTGGTTCCTCCAGCTGGGCCTACAACCTCAACAGCATCGCGCACTCTGCCCCACCTGTGACAATAAACAGCTTTTATAACCCCTCCCCCTCCCCCCCAGTCCACTGACGCCATTTAATGCTTTCACTGGGATCATCCTGGGGACAGATCCAACCACACATGAACTACTCTCCCATGCATTTACACCCAACCCCCCGAAAGCTGACCTGGTAAAGAGAGCGTCATACATTTTAGTTTGTATGGAATTTTTGGCAATGTCGTTTGCTGTTTATTAGACACACATAATTAACTTTTTCACTGATTCATTCATTTGTTAATTTAAGCTAAATTGGTGCCACTTTATCGAGCACCCTTTAGAGTGGAGTCTTAGACGTCAAGTTTCTACTGCTGAATTAAGTCATCGTTCAAAACGTGGGTTCATAACGGGCCGAACACAATCACACTGCTCTTCCTGAGCGATACACCTGCTATGACATAGTTGCAACCCCGAGCAACGCTAAGTCATCGGGGTGCAAAAACTCCCACGAACATTGATAGAGAGCGGGCTGTACCCAGCATGCTATTCGGCGGTGTAACAGTCAATAGGAGCGACTCCTCTGATTGTCTAGAAGTCAAAGCTTCATGTGTTAAAGCTGCATTCTCTCTCCTGACCACCAGGGGGCGACTCCTCTGGTTGTATAGAAGTCAAAGCTTCATGTTAAAGCTGCATTCTCTCTCCTGACCACCAGGGGGCGACTCCTCTGGTTGTATAGAAGTCTATAGAAAATGACTCTACTTCTCTCTTGATTTATTCCTCAGTAAACATTGTAAACATGAGTTTATGTCTCAATCTCTAGTTTCAAGTCTTCTTCAATACAGCATGATGTTCATTTAGTAAATTATGTTCCATTTAGAGTCAAACAGACCATAAAGCAGGGGATGCTTTAGGGGCGGGGCTACAAGCTGATTGACAGGTCTCTACCAGAGACGTATACGGCGTCTCTACGTCCTCCTCAGTCCAGATATGGTCACTTCCTGTTCACTGGTTGCAAAATAACAAGATGGCGACGGCCGAAACTCGAGGCTTCAAAACAAACCAATGGGTGACGTCGGGACGACTACGTTCACTTCTTATAAACAGTCTATGGACTAATCCAGTGTTTCCCATTGATTTCCGTCTAGGTTGTAGTTGATTTTCAACTACGCATGGACCGGTGCTGGCTGGCCCTCGCCGGGCGCGTTTCCTCGATGTGCGCTGAGACTGGTTCCAGTTGGTCCTCTTAGAAAGGCCTGGGCAGAAGGTGCAGTAGCCAGCTATGACTATGAGCTTTATAGCAACCATTGCCTGGACCTCGTTGCTTCCAGAGGCTGTGGACTCGTTGAACCCTCCCTGCGGGGCGGTACGGGGCTTTTCATACCGCTGTTTATCCCAGGAAATTGAAAATATTGACATATATCCAATATCGTGCAGCCCTAGTGTCTATGTAACGCACTATTAATAGACCTCAGGAGCTCATAATTTAAAAGAAGTTGATCGGATGAATATTTGTGAAGAAGATTGACAGACATACAGACTCTGTAGATGACAGCCGCGGGTAGAGATGGCCGAATACCACCTTTTCATTTCCGATACTGCAACATCGAGAACCTGTCAGTAGTTTGTACTTATATTTGACATATCTGATAACCGATACAGACGCATACAGCAACACACACGCAGAGTTCAGTAATACCTTTTAGTTCATTGAGAAGTGAATGAATGGTCAGACGGATTAATTGATCTCAGATGTGTGAATGGTTCCAGTCCTGGTAAGAAAAGTTTGTTCTTGCTTCTCTCTTTTACAGCCTCTGGCTTATTCGTGCATTTATATATTTGTGTGTTTTTTTTTTTTTTTGTGGGACCATATTCTGCCCAGTCTTCATAACGCCTGTAAGTCACACAGACTCATTAAAGTGATGGATTGGCTGCTCAGGGCTTTGCTTTTTCCACCACTTTATTTACCTGTTTTGGAGTTCGCACTAGCGGCTGGTAACATGATCTCTCTTTTTTTTTTTTCTTGAAGAATTTATAGGACACATGTCACCGTGTACTGTAGTTTTAGTTTCATGTTTCTAATCGGCCAGCGGCTCTTTTTCCGGTCCCGGCGTAAAAGACGGCTCTGTAGGTTAAGGAGTGTTAAAGAGCCACACACATGGTTTTCCTAAGCTGTAAATTTTATGGATAATTTCTGATGTGGTTACAGATTTATACCCCCCCAACTACAGTAAGCGCAGCAGCTGCAGGTAATTACTCACCCGCCTTACTCTACCTCGACTTGTTCGCTCTCTGTGTGTCTTCGTCTCTCTCTGACTCCGCTGTGGCCTTCGCACTCCCGCATACAGTCAGGTATTGTGTATGATATACAATTACTGAAAGTCATCTAAATAATAATAATAATAAGCACGTACTAACTCAAATCTCTCAGGAAATCTGATTATTTTGTTCTTAATTAAATGAGAAAATACACCGTACTACTAAGATAAGAATGGACCTGTATCGTGATCGAGGGTTTTGGCCATATCGCCCAGCCCTAAATCAATTACTAATTATGCGTTCAAGGTCAATGCCTAACTTCAGGCATTCAAGGTTGATCGCTAATCTACACCTTTTGTGGTCAATGCCTAACCTCAACCAATTAAGGTCAAGTCACTTTCAAGGTCAATGCCTAACCTCAACCAATGGAGGTCAATGCCCTTTCAAGGTCAATGCCTAACCTCAACCAATGGAGGTCAATGCCCTTTCAAGGTCAATGCCTAACCTCAACCAATGGAGGTCAATGCCCTTTCAAGGTCAATGCCTAACCTCAACCAATGGAGGTCAATGCCCTTTCAAGGTCAATGCCTTATCTCAACCAATCAAGGTCAAGTCCCTTTCAAGGTCAATGCCTTATCTCAACCAACCAAGGTCAAGTCCCTTTCAAGGTCAATGCCTAACCTCAACCAATGGAGGTCAATGCCATTTCAAGGTCAATGCCTTACCTCAACCATTGGAGGTCGATGCCTAATCTTAGAACTGTGGGTCCTCTCACGTTTAGTTGAATGTTTAGTACAATGATGAGACAGACTGCTTTAATTGTACATTTTGATAGCCAAACAATGGCCTCTAACGTTAGGGAAGGACATTCTGTCACTGGGTGGACATTTCCCCATTATTTTGTGTGTAAGGCAGAAATGGGGAATAACGTTTGAGCATTTTCCAGTTCATCAAGGTGATGCTTTTAGCCGAGAGGAATTACAGAATTAAGAAATGGTCGGTAGAAGACGAGCAAACTGCTTAATTTCTGCTCCAGCAAACATAACACTGGACTAACCAGGTTCATGTAATGTTTGTGGGCACTGCTGCTGAAACTAAAAACACTAATGGGCCAAATGGTTTGAGTCCTTGGATGATGACAACATGTTCACAGCTGAAAGGCAGAACTTGCACTGTAACCGTGATGTTGTTCCTCTTTTCTGCTTTACATACAAAATAATGGCGATATTTCATCATTTTTCCTTTTCTCTTCTTTATTTGCATATTTGGTCTCGAGGTAATCTAAAAGTACGGGAGAGTAATCGACTTATGTCACTTTATTGGACGACAATTTTCCTTGTCGTGGTGCATCATGGGAGTTGACGGAGCATCTCCTAGCAACAATGGATACTCAGATACTTGGGCGCGAGACACCGACTCCCAAAATGTGTTAATTTGAAAAACATGTTCAATAGCTGCAAGTATAATTTTACTTTCTGAACTGAATTCAAACTGCAGCTCGACTCGAAGTAAAGGATGTGACTATTTCCTGCAAGCGGCTCGCGGCGTAGGTCACGGTACCCGTCTGCAAACCCGTCTCACCTCCGCCTCGTCGGTCGGCGTGTTGCAGAAGGATAAATCAGTCGGAACAGGACGTTGGCGGCGCTCGGCGTTAGGTGCACTCAGTACACTCTCCCAGGCTGCACTGGGGTGAGGTCCCACCATGCGCTCATGCCCATAACTCAACTGCAGCCAAACCAACTCATTAGTGAAACAATCCTCACCACGCACTGGTCTGTGTGTGTGTGTGTGTGTGTGTGTGTCTGAGCGAGCAAATGAGAAATAACAGGGTGAGATTTCATGTTGTTCTGGAAGATTTGTCATCACAAGCTCAGAATGCATTATATTGTTACAATATCTCTCGTATTCCAACTACCTGTAACATTTTCCGATTTGCTAATATTTTCCATGATATTTTCCCACATTCGCTCAATCACTCCCAACACATTATCCGCACATTATCCAGTCTTTGCTTGCGCAATATTTATTCATGTTACAAAATGAGTGCCCTTATTTAATGTGCATATTAACCTTTATGAAAACAGACATGTTATGAATGTGCGCGTATAAGCAACACCTCAAAGCTGACTGTGAAGACTTTAATGAGGAATGTTCGCCGCTCACTGAGCTCTTTGGCAAACGCACTTCAGTAATCCATTTATAGACACTTTGCCTTCTGCCGGACCTCCTCGTTAAATCATTAAAACGTGTGAACGTTACGGCTCCAGCGCCCTGTGACACGGTGCTCATTAGCATCCGCAGAGCCCACTGAGGTTTATTCTAACCCTTAGAATAACCTGCATATTTAGGGGATTCAGCAGAACATTTATACAGTTTAAGGAAACAAAGCTGGGGAGTAAACTTGGCTTTACAATAACGTGCCGGTTCAACTAGTGACCAACCCTTTTTAAAAGTCTTTGCATTAAAAGCATACAGAAATATTAATAATCAGTGTATTCTTGAAGGACTGAAGGACAGTCAGAGAGTCATTTTAACTTGTAAGTATTAGATAAGTATTAGCTAAATTATTAAACTCATCCAGATTTGATCCATTTATCATTTAACTAATGAATAGACTTCAAACTCGGGCTGCAGCTTTTGATTATTTAAATATTTCAACCTTTTAATTGGATAATAATTAAATAGATAGATACTTTATTAATCCCGCAAGCGGGAAATTGTCATTTATACACACAAGTTAATTTAAATAATTACTTTACAAGAGGTATACATGAAACCTAAAACTTAGGGATAAATTAAAACAATAATAAAACATGAACATTGCCTCTAAGTTGTGTAGTTTAACTTTTCGAAGTACAAGTTTCAACCTGAGTACGACTCAGGCATAACGTAGGCCTTCACTGGGAACTATACTATCATTATTTGAAGATTGTCTGTTATCAAAACATTATTATTACATTATTTGAAGTAGTAATAATGGTAAAATGTGTATTTCTTTAGACAATAGTTGTATAAACTGTTAAATGATGTTGTGCTGTCTAGTTGGCCAGTTGGGTTTTAAAGTAGACGCACATTAAAACATCGTTTCTGTTTTGTTTTGAGATTATCCCAAACTCTGAACCAAGCCTCGGTGCTGAGAATCTTCAGAGATGTGTTTTGGTGGAGTTCCTCTCCAACGAGCTTCAGTCAGGGCTTATCATTCGACGCCCTCAGTGCCCCTTACCTCTGAAAAACCCAATTCACCATCTCGAATTTCGTCTTTCAGCTTTATGGGATGTGAGGTGCAGAACAGTCAGGACCTCACTTTGAGGGTGTTCCAGTTCTTCTCTTATTAATCTACGGCTATAAAGGCAATAGCGGAGGAAAAATCAAGTCATAACAAGGGTACAGTTCACTTTTCCTGTCCTGTCTACATGAAAAATTTACTGCTATGACTTTGAACTCGCAACCAAATAGTAAATCTTTCCCACTAGAACAAAGCTGAGGAGCGCAGCAGGCAAGAAGTAAGCGTTCATCTCATTATAAATAACTTATTAGCTTGTGTTTCTTGTTTGGCCACAATCACATTGTTCTGCAGAGTAATTCTTAGTAAGGGTGCATTTTAATTGAATCCTTGCCTTTTGTTATATCTTAACAGGGACTATTCAATGATTATGGATGTTTCAGTGTGTAAATCAATTCAGCTTTCACTCTCTCACTCACACACTCGGGGCTGGACTCAATTATTTGGCCCAGTTGGGTTGATTTTAATTGTTGGACAAGCAAATGAGACACAACGTGGAAAAACATATTCCTTTTTATATGGACCTTAAGCTCTGCCTGCCCATTGGACTTGATGTATTGTTGGTGAAATTGATACAACCCTTTTCTTCTTTTAAAAGTCATTTCAGCTTCCTCTCTCTCTCTCCCCCCTCTTTATTCACTGTTATGTATTTCTTGGCATGAGCAGAGCTGAGCAGCAAATACCTTGTTGATATAGTCACCAGGCAAATAAAAGCACACCGACAGAATAATGAAATGATTTCTGCTGATGGTTACAGCCTGCAGAGGCAACATGCATTGATCTATTGATACTGTGAGAGTCACTTGACATGTAACACATTTAAAATAATTTGCAGCTGTCTGTGTCGAAACATTTTAAAATGTCATGTGGTACAAGTTTTTACATAAAATTGATTATTTTACTTATGTCTCTACTGTTCTGGGTCTCTTGATCTGCCAATCCAAACACCAGTTGGATGCCGGTACACTCCTACAGTCGGTGTGTACAGTGTACGAAACAGCTGACAGCTCAGTGTGGCCCGTAGTACAAGTACTGATCTTCAACATTAGTGTATCTGAGTCAAGTTGATTGCGACAATCAAACTAATTCAAGCTGAGGTAGAATAACATTAGTTGGGCTAAGCTACCAGCAATCCAATATTAGCTAACACGGACCATAGCTAGCATAACATTAGCAGGGCTAAGCTACCAGCAATCCAATATTAGCTAACACGGACCATAGCTAGCATAACATTAGCAGGGCTAAGCTACCAGCAATCCAATATTAACTAACACGGACCATAGCTAGCATAACATTAGCAGGGCTAAGCTACCAGCAATCCAATATTAGCTAACACAGACCATAGCTAGCATAACATTAGCTGGGCTAAGCTACCAGAAATCCAATATTTGCTAACACGGACCATAGCTAGCATAGCATTAGCAGGGCTAAGCTACAGGTGCACAAAGACAGGCTAGCATAACATACCTGGGGCTAAGTTACCGGCCATCCAACATCAGAGAACAAGGTTGTGTCGAGACGGTAACCCTCGATTAGCCAAAGTGATGTTTGTGAAATGACCATGACCTCTTGGTGGTAGCTCGCAATGTGTCAAATAAAGTGCCGCCAACATGGAAATAATTTAACGTTAAGTTAAGGCAACAAAACCACTTAATTAGCTTTTGAAAAAACACCATGTTTGGGCTTAAAATATGTAACTACTATATTGAACTAAGTAAAATACTTTATAAAAATGGCACTAACGTTAATTCACAACAACACTTTGGGCCACTGGTCTCAAACACCGGTCTCCTGGTTGAAAGTTGTGTGTTTGTTTGATCCATCTGTCTTCCCTCTGTTAGTCAAAAGCTCTACGCGTGTACGGTTTAATTTGTTTGTCCGCCACGACAAAGGATCCTTTTGCCGTTGTTGCCATGGTTGTTCAGAGATTGTGGTCATTTCGGGTATTTCTGTGAGTTCAGGTTGGGTCAGGCATTGACCTTGTCTGGTGAAGGTTAAGCTAGGTCTTCAGTCAGGAAGTCTTACAAGAGTTTTTGCATGTTTTCAAGCCTCTAGGGTGACCATCTAGACATGAACACAACACAAGCTGGCCCCAGCTACCATGGATCCATTAGCTACCAGGGAATGTGAGCCGGTCTACCAGCAGCCTTAAAATAAGTATAATAATAAACCATCTTTAGTGTTTAACTTGATACAAAATGATTTGCTGTTTATCGAGCAGGAGCTATTTGAATTACTGTAATAGTGTTCGGGATATAAATCTTAACCTGCAGAAGTGAGGGAACAAAACCAAGCCGGTTTCCTGCCAACCGGCCTGTTGCAGAACGCTGCCGGTGCTTTACACCAAATCAAACTGGTAATTGTATCACAAGGTGGTGATGGCAGTCCTAACTAAAATACTCTGGATACTACCAGACCTTCATGATGGTGATTGTTTAATGCACAGCTCTGGTCACTCGCTGTGTTTGGGTTTCTTGGCAGGTGTTGCAGAGAAGCTCATAATGTGCCAGAGACTCTGAGAGAGCTGTGAAGTGAATGTTTTGGTTTTTATTCACTCAACCAATCAGCGTCTCTCAATCTCTCTCCGTTAATGGGACAGGTTGTGAATGATGGATTTAAAATGACTGATGTCTTCTCATTTTCGAGTTCTGGATTCAAATAAAGTAATTACCTTTTTGCCTCCTCTCTCGACGTTTGTCCAGAAAGTGGAGATGCTGGTGAGCAGACCGGAGCAGCTCTGGAGTCTGGCTGCTGTCCAGGCAGAACAAAACGTGTGGTTTTCTGTTCGCATGAAGTGGAGCTGGTCCACATTCTGGTGGGTAAAAATAATGAGAGGCTGACCGGGACAGAGTTTGCGGTGAAGATACTGAGGTGAGGAAGGGGTAAGCGAGGGAAGCTGGAAAGGAGACAGGGAGCGTGGAAAAAGGAGTGGCAGAAGGAAAAAAAAAAAAGGTTGCGGGGTGATAGACGGGCCACACACTCGCCGTGATGTAAGGAGTGAAGATGGAAACAGAAGCAAGCGTTTCCTCTGGCAGAATGAAAGCGTGTCCACGGGGGGTTTCGTCGGGTCGTTAGACAATACTGATCGCTGACTTACGCAATTAGTGAATTAATCAAGTAGTCGTCCGTCAGAGAGCTAATGAGCTACCTCTCAGATTAAAGGTGTTGGCATTCTTTAGATTAAGTTCTGAGTGGAACAACATGTCCACCAAGTTGCTTTACGACAATTTGACAAAACCGCTCTTAGCCGGTTGTGTTTAAGTCAGAAAGTGAGAAACAAAATAAAAAATGATTGAGGTTACATAAATGTAATTCATGGTGCTGTTAGATTGCTGCCGCCACATTTAATACAGGTGCGTACCTCTCTGTCAGGGCGAATAGTTTAGTGACCGCAGTGAAAAGGTTGTTTTTGAAAGCCCAAACCCCAACAAATATGGATTGAAGAAAAATATTTTTGTTAAATAAAAGCATTTTCTGACTTCTGGGAATGATAACATCTATCTGTTTCAATAACTTTTGACTTTTGGACTTCACAACGCTCCAGTGTTATTGGAAATGTTTGGATCGCACGAGTCGGAAATGATCCTTGGCAGTAGTGATGCGCGGGTCAGGGTTTTTTATTCATGTCAAGATCAAATGAGAAAAGCTTTTTTAACCGTTTTAGATCACAGCACCTTTTTAACAATGCAAACAAATTTACAAAACAATCTATCGCTTCAAATTTTTCTGCCAAAATCTTTTCTTTCTGCAAAACAAAATATGCGCTTATGTAAGTTAGCATACCAACCGACTCGAACCAATAGCATCGTGGCATCCGTCCATCAATCCAACCTTCTGGGTGAGGTGTGTGTGGAGCCACAGTCCTCTTTGGCCTTCCAGACCTTTTTGGCTCGCGATCTGTTTTGGAACAAAATCTCTCTTCCCGCTGACATCTCAGGACGCTCTGAATCTCCTCGGCCTCCTCGGCCTCCTCCCCGCTCGCTCTCTAAAAATATAAACAAATGGAAAAACCATTGTTATTTTATTTGCATGGCGAAAGCGGCATCTCGTATTGGGCCTCGTTTTGACTCTGCTGTTTTTATTAGGAGACGTGAGGGTTGTGGGGTGTTTGCTGTGCAATAAAGTTTGATGAAGGTCATAATCGTTCACTTCAAGAGACCATATAACACTTCAAGAGTCCACCTGCACAGAACCGGCCAATTAACACGTTGACCTCGACCTCTGACGTGTAAATGCATCGCGCCCCGTCGGCGTGCCACGAGCTAACAGGCCCCGCCCCCCCGCAGAGGGAGGCTGGACGCCGCATACTTTCCACTCACTTGTTCACTACACTTACACAAATAATTAAAGGGCATGTTTTTTAAGGGGCTCCGGAGCGGTCCCGATGTCTTCTTGCCGGAGCCCCGCTGTCTGATCTCAGCTGGGCTCTAATCAGAGGGACCACCGAGCCAGGTCAGTAACCGTTAAAGGAACAAACAGGGCCGACCTGTTGCGATCGAGGCCACTAGTTTGGACCGGACGCTTTCCAGGGAACAGGCTTTCAATCCCGAAGTGTTACGCGCGAGGAAAACCTCACCAGATACTGTTTCAAGACGATGGGAAAGTTATTCTCTTTGTTTTCATTCTGACATCTTTTCATCCGTTTGGAGTTGTGATCTCGGGGTTTACAAACCGTCATGTCTCCGCTGTATAACGTGCAGATGTCACAGCGGAGGGTGAGGGTTTGTCCTCGGAGCATCGTGGCCTAGTTTAGGACAAATACCTGCACCCATTGGGAACACATTAGGAAGCAATGTGTTCATTCTTTCCGAACAGGGGAGATATATTCGTCTGGTATGGGCGGTGGTGTTCGGTTGGCGGCCTCGGCCAAAACCCTTCTTAAGAGGGGAGAGAGAACGAGAGAGAAGGAGAGAGAATGAGAGAACGAGAGAGAAGGAGACAGAACGAGAGAGAAGGAGAGAGAATGAGAGAGAAGGAGAGAGAACGAGAGAGAAGAGAAGGAGAGAGAAGGAGAGAGAACGAGAGAGAAGGAGAGAGGAGAGAGAGAAGGAGAGAGAATGAGAGAGAAGGAGAGAGAACAAGAGAACGAGAGAACGAGAGAGCTCTGCTACTAGTTAGCATACATCTGTAGCTCCGGTGGACAAGAGCCGGACCTCAGAGGCCACAGCGCGGGCAGATGGATGTGTAGAAATGAAATACAGCAGCCGCTTACAGAAACACACACACACACACACACACACACGCACACACACACGCACGTCCAGGCATGCAGACGCTGATCGCAGGGAGAGGCCAGCGAGCCGGTCGCCATCCGTTTTGCGTGTCTGTTTTCTTCTGCTTTCATAAACTTGTGCGAGCGAGCCAAGGCGCGTTGCCGCCATGTGTTCTCCTCCTTCCACGCACGTTAGCGAGCGGAGACGTCGGCGGGCGGGAGGCCACGCAAACGGCGTCTGAGTCACGGAGACGTTTAACCCGGGCCTCCTGGCGTTCCCGCGTGTGTTTACATGCGCTGCGACTCCACAGCAGTGAACTCGGTAATTTAATCTCGTGCTCCGGTCCGACACATGGGAAAAGACGGGCTACTTTACCCACAAATATTTTCCTGCCTCCCCCCGGCCGTCTTGTTTTGCAGGAGGACAGTTTTCAATTTAGATTTGTTTTCACTTCTCTCACGTCTTCCAGTGCGCCCGGTTAGAACAAACATCGGAGTCATCGCTTCCGAACACGTTGTGTTTGTTCTTCGTCATCTTCTCACCTTGGGCTTTTTCTAATTTCTTTTTTTTTTTTTTTATATTTATCTCTTAACACGAGCGCAGCTTTAATCCACGAGCTCCTTATATAAGTGAAAGTCCCCCAGAGGGCCGTGCAGAAGGCCGACCTCCAGACGTCCTGATGTCACAGCACCATGAAGCCCTGAGCGCTGCCACACGGCCACACAACCAGAGGCTCGCTGGGAAACGCTGATCACATCCAGATGCCTCTGCGTCTCGGCCTCTCTCCCTCTCTCACGTACACTTTAACATACATGCTCTCACAGACATCTGTAATAATGTGCAGTGTTATATGTTTCCATTCCCCCTCCTCCATATTTAGAGCTCTTTAGTGCAGAAGAAACTTTGGTTGTTTCTTTCCCAGGGTCGGCTCGGATTCCTTTTGAAAGCCACATGTTATCAAATATTTTATCAGTCGTATTGGAATTCCAGCTGAGTAGAAAAAGGTTTTTTCGAGCACGAGATATTTAAACCGCTTTATTTTGTCCACCTGTGATGTGCATTTCAAATTAAGCCATTAGAAGACAGCTGCAGCTCAGATTCTACGTTGATATTGGAGCACTTTCCTTTCTTTCCCTGTGCTGGTTTGCTCAGCGTGCCGTTGCAAAGCTTTACTTTTTCCTTTTTTTTGTCTCCCTGCAAGTGCTTCTTGGCCTGTGAGGTGTGCAGCCATGGAAAGTGTTTAAAACTGCCTGCTGGGAGCTAGTTAGCCATATACACTAATTACATGGCAGACAGCATGTTAAAAGCCCTCTTGTTAAAAACACACACACACATGCACACGCACACACACACACACACACACACACACAGTTAGTTGGAGACCGCACTCCAGTGGAGTGGAGCTTGTGTCTTGTTCACCGTCCGATTCCGTGAGCGGTTTTAAAAATGTAAACGCGGCTGACGGCGGGATGTGAAGACTCGGCTCCATTTTGATTGGCAAAGAGGATTGTTTTCCCTTTTTTTTATTGTGAGCAGGCTTATTTTAGTGCGGACGATCTCGCATGAAAGAAAATGAGCCGCTAACTTGCTCAGGTTTCTTCAAATGAATCGAATTTGTGGAATTCATTCCAAAGCACAAGTGGAACCAGGGGACGTCGATGGATTCAGAATGTACTTCCCCGGGTCTGAAATGTGCTGTTCGTCCTGCAGCGGTGATTACGCAACGAGCACCTAAACAGAGAGTGGGAGGAGGACGTCTTCGTCCCCCGGGGATGGACAGGTCCCTCATCACCTGTGCTCGTCTTCCTCAGGTCTGAACCGCGTGAGCAGCGTGTCGGGCGTCGCTCTGCAGCGGTCAGCGCGGAGACGCTGTTTGCACAGCTGTCCCGGGCTGCGTGCACTTGCAACCGCACACGCGGACAACACACACACACACACACACACACACACACACACACACACACACACACACACACACACACACACACACGTGCGCGCGCGGTCTGAGCTTCCTGCCAAAGTTTCCCAGTACACACAGCAGAGAGCGGAACTCCAGGGAAGTGGATTACAAACCTCCACCTGCAGACTGGAGTGGAAACAACAGAGAGACTTCATTGAATATTGATGAGTTTCACAGTTGGAGGTAAAACCATCACAGGGGAACGTGTTACTGACATCACAGCTTCTGATGTGCTCAAAGTGTTACATGAGTTATGTGTAAAATCTTAACAGATACAGCTAATTTAAATTTATGTGAATATCTTGGCTTGGTTTGGCCTATTAAAGGTCTTTTGTTCAGTAAAACACAGTTACAATGCCATAAATCATAAAAAAAATAAAAGAAAAGGCAAATAGAATTTCTTTGATAATTTATTTTACAAAAATTGTAAAACACTGGAATCTATATATCCAACTTTTTGGTAAGTGTCCACAAGTGTTACCAATGTTGGAGAAAGAAATGCCTTTTTTACAACCTCCACTTCCAGCCTCTCCTCCGCTCTGCGTTCAGCAGCCTGAAGTTCAGTCAAAGTTTCACTGAATTGTTGTGACGTGGCTGTTGGTCTCACATGAATCAATCATGACTTCATAGGTGGGCTGAGGATCTTAGAATTTAATGTTTTTTACAGGATCTAGTTACTTCAAACTGTTTATTTTTAGTGGGATTTTAAATGAGACATGAAGAATTAAAATAAATCTAAATGTCTAGCTTAGTTGTGGTTGCATTCTGACGACAGCGTTCATCACACGTGATGTGTTCAAGGACCGTCGGAAAGATGAAAATGTGTCGATAACGATGGTTTTAAACAACGTAGTTTTTCCATCCCACCGGCGGGTTTTGGGCTTCACGGGGTTAATACAATATTCACATGCCATCACAGTTGTTCCGACTCCGATACTAGTATCAGAAATCCTGGATCAGGTCTACGCACTGATCCGATATCATCATCATATCACTCATAAACTCATTCTACACGAGAACAACAACCATGTGTCACTCGCCACCTGATCGCTACTGAGCATGTGCAGCTCTCAACAGAGATGGGAAAGAAGCGAGACGCCTCACTCGTTCGCTACTTCCACCGTATTGTTTTTCAACGACCAGCAAGAAAATGTGATCGGTGCGTCTCTAAAAGTTATATTTGCTCCCTTTTTTTTTTAATATCCGATCCGATCCAAACCCTGAGTTTGAGAGAAACATCTCTACGTGCCATATGAGGGCTGAACAGTGACCGGTGGCTGTAAGCGGATCCCTTTCTGAGGCGAGTCACCGGGTGAAGTCGAGGCTGGGAGAAGAGAAACTGGAGGCACCTGACTTCCTGAAGACAGCACGGCCTGTTGGCGCTGCAAAGTGTTGACCTGTTTGTGTTAAGCTCCAGTGCAACCATGAGGCCACATTCCAGGGAGCGGCCTGGTTTAATTTTGGACATTTATAAGCAATCTGATTGGGAACAGAACGCAAACGGATGAGGGCCATCGTATCCTGCCATGCGAGTTGTGTTTGTCACAGTGTTATTTCATGCTGCTGACTGGAATGATCCCGAGAAAGCCTTTGAAGTCTTGACCCTGCGTTTGCATGGACTGTTATGGCTGGGTGGCCAAAAGCCACTCTGTGGGGAAAGTCTCTGTGTAAACACACTGAATCACAACCGCACATACAACTGTAAAAAAAAAAAAAAGAAAAAAAGAAGAAGAAGAAGAAGTTGCCAAGCAGATCCTGAAAGAGATGCCACCTTCTGATGTCACTCTGGGAAGAGATAAGGAATTCCACGATGTTCCGTTTACAGGGTTCAGAGTTATTCAGCTGAACGTCAGCGGCGCTCGGCGCTGTGGGTTTTTTTTGGGGCATGTGTGAGTGGGTGTGCGGTGTCCACTGTGTACCGTACGCAGGAATAGCTCTGGAATTCAAGCCTCATTCGTAGGAATGTGGCTTCAATTAGGTCCGTCTGAATGACTCAGGAGCGCTCGGCCTTCTGATAACTATTGTTTTGACCCTGAATTCTTTCCTGTGTGTTCAGCGTTAAATGTGGCAGCCAGCAAATATGCAGAATTTGGGCTTTTTTCCCACCGCAGCAACTCTTGCGCAACTCTTTACCTGCGATTCAGGTGCCGGGATCTACACCTGAGTTTGGGTTCCCGGGCCTCAGAAGTGTTTCTTGTGGTACTCTTCCCAGCAGGAGAACATCTGAGAGGAGTTTACAGGGCTGAACATAGCTGACTGGTCAACCACAAGCCTCGAGACTGCAAACAAATACTGTTGTCACTAGGATCAACATTAGGATTAGGATTCGTTTTTTGACATTTAAACAGAAGTTGTGTTGCCAACATAAAGACATGCCTCAAAAACACTTGTGGTTATTGTTTTGTGTATGAACACCGTCGCAGGTTGACGTGGCTGTTGCGTCAACACACCCGCTGTCATATTTCCATGTGTTGGCGTGTTGACGCTGCAGAAGAACAACAGTTTTGTTACATTTGCTCCCTGGATCGGCTCATTGCAGCTTCTGAACCTGGGATTATTTACCCAGCATTCACGGCGACGTGAACAAGGCAAAGTGAGAAACTACTGAGGAAACTAAACTGTGTTTTTATTTTGAGGTTATGTAGTAAACAAGCACTAAAATCACTCATAATTACAGATTGTCACGACTACTTCAATCCCTCCACAAGTCATCACAGTAAAGGTTGAAAAGACAACAATTTGTACAGCTTTTGTTTCTTTTTCTTCAACTTTTCAAACTCGCCTCGCCGCCTCCTTCTGTAGTTACAACCTCTTAACGTTTCCTACATGAGGTCTTATTAGGAAGCGGTACCAAGCGGGCCTGGTTTTGGTTCAGATTCAAGGTCCAGACCGTTCAGGTCTGGTGTTGTGTCCATTGTTCAAGGAACAGTTTGTTTGAATGGGAGAATAATTCCTACAGCTAGTTAGCTAGTTAGCTAGTTAGCTAGTTAGCCTACATAGCTACCAAGCGTAGAGCAGGCCGACGCAGCAGCACAAGACATCCTGTATAATCTTTAGAGCCTCCTTCTGTCCCTTTTTGTTTTTTTTGCAAAACAGTGGATAGCAAGCAGCCAGGGCCAGGCCTCGGGTTGAGCGTACTCAGTTTCACCTCCATCATTCTTCTGATATTGTTTCCTGTGGCAACCCGGCAACCAAACCGGAAAAAGAAAAAAGCAAAAAGCGATACAACTCGTTTGCCTCTCGCCAAAGCGATGACCGGATCAAGTGCACCGAGACACGAAGGGAGAAGGTTCTCATCTCACTCCCCTCGGTAACGCCTCACAAGACAATGTTTACTAATCTGCAGACTCGATACCACTGGCAGGAGAAGACAAAAAAAGAGAGAAAGAGGAGAGATTTTTCATCCAGAAAATTACACTCCATTTACATTCTCTCCATCCAAACATCAACACTGTGTGACAGGCCAACGAGCCGACCAGCCTCTAATGGCAGCCGCCCCAGAGTGGATGCGGAGACCTCTGCGTGACCGCACTCTGGGCCCGTCTGCATGCAAAGACCTCCGTCTCTCACCTCCACATAA
This sequence comes from Ophiodon elongatus, assembly GCA_016806645.1. Classification (NCBI taxonomy): domain Eukaryota; kingdom Metazoa; phylum Chordata; class Actinopteri; order Perciformes; family Hexagrammidae; genus Ophiodon; species Ophiodon elongatus. Next base: position 15,113 of record JACSYO010000591.1, on the reverse strand, counting down.
TCCCACACAGCTGAATCCAGTCTCCGGGAGAACTCCGATAACACCGGTGCGCCGAGCTAAAAATACTTCCAGGGGATAAAATCAAGATGCGTCCGTGTCTTTGGGCATGTCTTCAGCTGTCCATTTCTAATAACTGCAATCAAAACAAGTTTTCTGACTTTCTGACCCTCCTTTCATGTCTCCTCTTGCCTTTTGTTTTCCATCATCCAATCTCACTTGATCGGAATAATTTCTGCACTTTTTCCTGTTTCCTGTTTGGATATCTGGCCCGCTGCGTTAACCACTACAATTACTCAAAGAGTGTTGTTGAGAATGTATTGGAAAAGCTCGGGGAGGATGAGAGTGGGAGGAGGGGGGAGGGGTATGGGGGGGTGGGGGGTGATAGCATGACGGAGGTGCGTAAACGGATGATTCTGTTGTTGCCGGGGAAAAGTACAACAAACAAACCCGTGGAAAAAGATGTTTGCGCTCGCAGACAAAAAAAACTCTTTTTTTTTTCTCTCTCTCGCCTTCGGTTTGAAATACCAGCAGACGTGATCAATGACAAAAGGTGTTAAACCTTGGATTTCCTGGTAGAGGGAATATTTGGAAGGTGGACGTGGAAAATGGGCCGTTTTTTCCACTCGGCTATCACACCTGATTTATTTGAGGTATTCCTGGAAAGTCTTGCCGCTGCCGCTGCCGCTGCCGCTGCCTGCCCACGCCAGGGCCGGACTCCAGGCTCGCCAGGGACCTTTAATCACGCACCGCGCAAACACTCCTGAGGGATCCGAGGCTGCGGGAGTGTATTTTCCAGATATTGACATAACCGCAAAGAGGAAACAGTTATGATTAAAAATAATAATAAAATTTACAGAAGAGTGAGGGGGTGGGGGGGGAGGGTGCAAATTAGACCCAGCTGGAATGTGAGTGGTGTAGTTCACAGTCGCCTGCTGCTGTGCAGGCGGTGTGGTCGGGTGGGGGGGGGGCCTCGGGGGGGGTATCGGGTGCAGCCCTGTTACTCTGATCTGCACGATAACCAACACATCACATTGTCGGTCGTGTTTGTAGCAAAACAAGCTGGTGGTTTACAAATGTTCAGCTCCTAAAGTTGTGACTCTTCTTCCTCGTCCGGCAGACGCAGATCAACATGTTCGAGTCCGACTGACAAACATCCGTCTCTTCAGCTGGAAGACGTTCTGCAGCACTCACTCACTTTGTTTTGTCTACAAAATGTCTGAAAATAGTGAAAAATGAAGTTCTAATGTCCCAAAGCCCCAGGCCATGTGTTCAGATAGCTTCATCCAACGGTCCAAAACCTGAAGATATTCAGTTTAATATCATATGTGAGAAATAAAAGCATCAAATCGTCACAACCAGCCAACGTTTTGTTCAAGAAAATAACTAAAACAATTGATTAATTGATCAAAATAGTTGCATTGATTTCATGTTGATTGACTAATTGCTCCACAGGTTGCGTCCAGTCAGTTTATCGGAGCAGTGGAGGAAACGAGGGCGATGAGAGCGAGACTGAAAGAGTAAAGCAAAACAAAAGCGAGTGCAGGAGGAAGCTGAAGCTGAGGGTTAAAGTCTTTATTCACTTCAGATAATCTGGTGAGGAGACGAGTGATGTTTGACTTTGGAATTAGTAGTTTGACAAAACAGTCCAAAGTCAAGGTCCTCGTATTTGCTTTTTCTGGAGCTTTCAACCACATCACATGGTCAGAATTATGATTCATCTTTTCATGCCCGATATCTCATTCCTGCAAGGGAATTTATTCCAATTTGGCAAAAACAAAAAAAGTCCACTTGGACTCAACGATGAACTGATGAGAATCATAACTCAAGAACTTAAATGCTTATCATCACAAAAGGACTAAATGATGAAGCGATGACATGTTGGATGTAAACTGTATCGTGATTGGTTCGGTGGAGGTTTACAACTGTGAGGTGTTAATTCTGGTTTTCTCATGAACCTTTGGACTTTGGACTTCACTGCAAACTATAAAAACATCTTAACATTTTTTATTATAACCATAACACATTTAGAGAATAGTGGTGGAGGTATAGTATGTGCTCTTAGTTTGTTATGTGTCTAATATACATGGTTTCCCTCATACATGCACAGTTTGCCGCAGTTAACAAGCACCAGTCGCCATCCTTCACCAAAGATCTTCTTCAAGAGTTATTTTAAGAGTTTGTTTGTCCCGTTCTCAGGACTACACATCGAGAGCGTTAGTGAGTCAACGCATCTATAAGAAGAAGCTTTGTGATGCGTCTTCTCTCCTAATCCACCTCAGACGTAATCAATATTCTCTGTCAGACCATCGGAGGAAATGTTCCTTTGATGGCGGTCCAGAAGCTAAAGAGACCAATGGTGTGAGTGTGGCCTGGATTTAAAAAGGACGCATGGCCCACGAACATCCACGTTACAACGAGGTTCTCATGTGCTAATGTTCAAATAGTCCTACTTCTAAAAATAGCACCCAATAAGAAACTGGGTGTTTTTTTTCTTCCTTTATTGAAAATGAGTTAAAAATGCATAATGAGCTGCACGCTTTATTGTTACAGTAGGAAGGAGCTGGTCACTCTTTGGGTGTTAGCTTTTCTTTGTTGGCTTCCCTTCCCTCGCCGAGGACGGAAGCCGCTTCGTGGTATCAGATGGTCACTTATACCCAATTGACTCTTTTAGGAAATAAAAAGCAACTTAGGGCATTGATTCCCAGGCATCTGATTGGAGCTACTCTGCACTGCACCCTGGGAAGTGGCGAGTGGTCCATTGTCCTGATAGATGAGTTGGCTCCTGAACAACATGACCTCATTCCCTCTCCGGGGAGCGGTTACCATTCGAAGTCACACCTAATTGAGCTTTTTGTCTAATTATGAAAAACGGACATTAACAGGTTCTTCAAAGGGTCGTGCGGCTCTCTCACTTCCTGTATGGCTCTCTCACTTCCTGTATGGCTCTCACGGCTTCCTGTGTGACGGCTCTCACAGCTTCATGTGTGGCTCTCTCACTTCCTGTATGGCTCTCACGGCTTCCTGTGTGACGGCTCTCACAGCTTCATGTGTGGCTCTCGCTACTTCCTGTGTGGCTCTCTCACTTCCTGTATGGCTCTCACGGCTTCCTGTGTGACGGCTCTCACAGCTTCATGTGTGGCCTCGCCACTTCCTGTGGCCTCTGCCACTCCTGTGTGGCTCTCACAGCTTCATGTGTGGCTCTCGCTACTTCCTGTGTGACACTCTCTACTTCCTGGACAGCCTCTCACTTCCTGTATGGCTCACAGCTCCTGTGGCTCTCCACCCTGTGTGGCTCTCTCACTTCCTGGTCTCTAGCCCCTGTGTGGCTCTCGCTACTTCCTGTGTGGCTCTCACTTTGTGTGACTGGCACTAACGGCTGACACAGCAGGAGGACACGCGGCTTTTAAAGCCCATCGATTGCATCAACGTGGTCGGTTGTCAATTAAAGGTCGCAGCCAATGAGGAGTCCGGCCGGAGAGAGAGCCCGTGTCAGTGGAAAGGGAGGTGAATGCCGTGCGTCCGATGCAGAACATTATCACCCATGGCCCCGGGGACTGGGTCATTGACCAGCTGTGCTCTCTCCCGCGGGTTGAACCTGTTCGAGAACACGTGTTGGCAACATAAGCAGCTCTCAGGCACATTTACATGCAGGCTTCATGTTTATATAAAAAAAAAAAGGTCCAATATTCTGAGATAGGACTTTAAGGAATACTCAAATCTTAAGATGAGAATTTGTATATCAGTTACTCAACCCGGGTCTTCATGAATTGAAGCTAAATCGATAGATTGAATCAGACCCGGATGGTTCTGGGTCACAGTTTTATTATAATGTAGCATACATTTAATATGGTGACAATGTCTCCACTTATTAAAAAGCTCATGTTCGTCCAACAAAAAGTAAACGCAGACCATTCATGATTTTCTTTGTCTCGTTTTTTTATTTTTTATTTTTTTTTTTTTACAAATAATCAAGAAAATGGAGAAACGAGCTTTCGGCCTCAGAACGCTTCAAACAAAGCGTTCGACCATTTCCTTCCTGACCAAACTTTACCAGGTGAGACAGGAGACAAGATTTGAACTTGGCCGCTTCAACGAGGCCGAGATTCAACCTCTGATTTCATAACAACCCAATTAAAGTGGAGAGTATAAAGAGAAGAGAACTGTAATTAAATTATATTAAATTTTAGCAATTAACAAGGTTATGACATGTCTGCAGTGGACGAAACTGATGAAAAGAACATATAAACTCAGTAAAAAATAATATATATATTTAGGCATCCTTAAATAAAGCAATTATATGAAGAAATAGAAGAAAGAAATTGAAATAAATTGTAATTACTGAATTGGTTATTAGTTTCCATCAGCAGGGCTCCACATAGAGACGTGTGAGCCCGCGATGCGACACACTGATGGCTCCGCCCCCTCGCTTTACCCGAGGGGCTGTTTTCAATAAGTCGAGAGGGAAAAGAGTCGAAGCAGCTCCCCGGTATCAAAAACATGATTCATGTTGTCCGTGCGCACAGTTAACGACACGCAGCAGCGGCCAGGCGGAAAAAGCTGCCCTTGTTTTCCAGATAGAAAAAGGAAATCAACTTACGACCTTTAACAGCGGAGGGAAAAGAAAATAAAGACGAGGAGGAGAGGAACAACACAAATAAACAAAGCAACAACTGTAGTAACAGTGACCCGCGTGGTCATGTGACCCGCGTGGTCATGTGACCCGCGTGGTCATGTGACCCGTGTGGACATGTGACCCGTGTGGTCATGTGACCTGTGTGGACATGTGACCCGTGTGGTCATGTGACCCACGTGGTCATGTGACCTGTGTGGTCATGTGACCCGCGTGGTCATGTGACATCATGTGGTCATGTGACATCATGTGACCCGCGTGGTCATGTGACCCGCGTGGTCATGTGACATCATGTGACCCGCGTGGTCATGTGACATCATGTGACCCGCGTGGTCATGTGGCCCGCGTGGTCATGTGACATCATGTGACCCGCGTGGTCATGTGACCCCGCGTGGTCATGTGACCCCGCGTGGTCAAATGACATTATGTGACCCGCGTGGTCATGTGACTCGCGTGGTCATATGACATCATGTGACCCGCGTGGTCATGTGACCCCGCGTGGTCATGTGATCTGCGTCTCTAGCACCGTGGCTCATGTCTTCATGTGTACTAATATCAATTTATAAAGATAGTCAGCGTTTCTAATAAGTCTTTACACTGTGAGGGTAAGAGGCCTAAAACTGAGTCCTTCATTTCATCAGCCACCTAAATATATATGTATTTATATATATATATATATATATATATATATATATATATAAATATATATAAATATATAAGTGCTCCATGCACGTGCAACTCAAATAGCCACGCGAGCTAAATTGAGGCCAGCGAAGAAAAAACTACTGACTGTACTATATCTCAGAGGTAAATAGTGTACTTTTTACTGTACTTCATCTCAGAGGTAAATAGTGTACTTTTTACTGTACTTCATCTCAGAGGTATATATTGTACTTTTTACTGTACTTCATCTCAGAGGTACATATTGTACTTTTTACTGTACTTCATCTCAGAGGTAAATAGTGTACTTTTTACTGTACTTCATCTCAGAGGTACATATTGTACTTTTTACTGTACTTCATCTCACTTTTATACTTTTTACTTCTCAGGTAAAATACATGCGATATATTCGGAAATCCTTCCGTGAATTTCTTTAAACTTGGCACCAACGTCAAAGTGTAATCACGGTTGACCTGATTCTAATCAGGAGGTCAAAGGTCAAACATTTGGACACATGGATGTAAACTCAGCGTTTGGTTTAAATACCCAAGTGATTACAATCAAATGAGTTCAGCTGAAATCATTTTATTAAATGAGTGTTGATGTCGCTCTCTTCCCTCCGGAGCTCCGCTTGTTAATTGAAGCTAGCAGGACGCTCAGCGCCCGCAGTCGAGACGTTTGTATCTTTCGGATCCGACTCGGAGGCCGGGATGAGTGATGCTTTGAGTCGACGTGTTGTTTGGACATCGGAGGAGTGTTAGTGTTACAGCCGAGTCTTTTTTCACTTGTGAATTTACGTCAAAGTAGTCGTGTTTCAAATTCTGACCGAAGCCTTTATCGTCTATATTCAGTCATCGTTTTTTTATTTGGGAATCTTGTTTCAAATCCAGCGGCACAGCGGGTAACTTTGAGAAAGTATCCTCACAAGTAATTGTGGTAAATTCTTCAGCGTAACGGCGGGCATGTGCTTGGACCCCGATCTGATTCAGACTGATTTATTGGAAGTGAACAATGACTCAGATTTTCCTTCATGTGCGAGAGATCTGCAGCGCTTCCTCTGCAGAAGGGTGGTCTTCTGTGTGTTGTGCAAATCTACGTGATTGGTGAGAAGGTTCCATGGCAACCGCCCAGATACAGTTGGATTCATTCCTCTGTTGCAACATAATTATTACGATGCAAAGGCTCGCTGAGCGTTGCTCACGTCTCAGGTGATATTACTCGTGACGGATGCGATCAGAGTTTTGTCTCGTGGTCGGCCGGTTCCAGGGAGGCGTGATCAGATGAAAACAGGCGCCTAGAAATCATCAATGCAGGCCTGCAGGACCGGGACTCGACTCCGAGCTCAGCTGTGAAGGCCCCGGCCTCTCCGGTCTGTGGGGGGGGCGACGTGAGCAGGGAAGAAGGTCAGTGCCAGGGGCCTAATCCATTTCTGTGGCCCCTCTCTTCAGGGGCTGTTGTCAAGCCTCGGGGTAGGCAACTGTATCAACACCATCCCGGGGCTCCGTGTGGTCTCGTTCACCCAGACCCCTCTGGGCGGTCACCACAGCCGACTGTGAGCATCGAGCAAACACGGGGACAAACAGCAGACGCTGAGTAACTATCGCCCTCGGGTGAGGGGGAGGGGAGGGGGAGGGTGGGGGGTGGTGAGGGAGGGGGGGGTTCAGAATTTGCTGGAAAGAATGCTTCAAATGCAGGCAGCACCGAACTGCACATGTGCAGACTCGGGTGTATTTTGGAAGTGGTGCAAATACAGCCAATTAAAATAGGTCTGAGAGAGAGAGAGAGAGAGAGAGAGAGAGAGAGAGAGAGAGAGAGAGAGAGAGAGCAATAGAACCAGTTTTATGAACCAGTGAGGATTTAAAACGGTCTCAATTTAATACCGATGCCTCGACACGTAAACCAAACGCGGCACCGACACCACGCTGCTGGAGACCCAGCCCGTACTGCTGGACCCGCTGGAGGGAAGGGGGTCACGGGAGAACCAGGACCAGGACTGAGTACTGACAGACACCTGCTGCAGTACAATGGGAGGTTCTCTAAAGGGGCCCTGGTGCTCGGAGACATGAGCGCTCTTGTCCACAGGGACCGCCAGAATCAACCCAAAGTTCCCCCGTAGAAGCTTCAAGAAGTGGCTGAGAAGAGAAATGACATAATGTTTTGATTCTGAAATAGCCGGTGTCATCGGAAACAGATGTCAGTTGAACTATGATGGATGAGGACGGTTTCCAAGATACAACAAAAGTCACCCCCGGGCATGGCTGACATGCTTTCTGAACATGGTCCTTTGTTATAATCCCATTCAATTATTTGATGTCTATAGTTGACACAACACCAGCCGGAGGTGGTGTTTCTATTGTAAGCCTGCAGCTCTATATGTTCAAAAGAAAATCTGTCAGCATGGGCAGTATGGTGACAATAGAAACGGCACGTTGGCCTTTGCTGGTAAACACACAGTCGGAGTGACGGGACGGCACCTCGTGTGTTATGGCAACACACAGATCAACGTGCAGCATTGCTCACCTTCCATTGCAAATGTATTTTGGTAACCCTCATATGATAATTCAGAGAGTGCGTAGGGTGCCACAGCTCAACAGCTCATTGGTGCAGGGTGATCGACCTGCAGCAAAGCTCCTGTCATGTCATGTCTTGTAATGTGCTCAGGGATTTTATTGTGAAAGGTCAAATCTACTCTGCAATATGCATTGAAATAACCTTAAACAGGGCCCAGTGGAGCTTTTATTTTGAGTGAAAGGGACTTCTAGTGGTTGTGTTAGGAGGCTTTCAAATGGCATTGACATTAATGAGCTGCGATGCCAAAAGAAAAGGATATTTACCTCCGTGGATGGTTGACTCTGGACCAATGAAGACCTCTGCTGGAGCGTGGCACCTCTAGTTGCTCGTCTGAAGGAGGAGGCTGAAATATCTTGATAAATATTGGATGGATTGACATGAAATTTACAGGAATGAATCTCTAGACTTTTCATCTAGCGCCATCGTTAGGTCAGAATTCATATTTGTCCAATAGATAGAAATAGAAAAAAACAGAAAACTTTCATTCTCTCTCCTGACCACCAGGGGGCGACTCCTCTGGTTGTATAGAAGTCAAAGCTTCATGTGTTAAAGCTGCATTCTCTCTCCTGACCACCAGGGGGCGACTCCTCTGGTTGTATAGAAGTCTATAGAAAATGACTCTACTTCTCTTGATTTATTCCCTCAGTAAACATTGTAAACATGAGTTTATGTCTCAATCTCTAGTTTCAAGTCTTCTTCAATACAGCATGATGTTCATTTAGTAAATTATGGTCCATTTAGAGTCAAACAGACCATAAAGCAGGGGATGCTTTCGGGGCGGGGCTACAGGGTGATTGACAGGTCTCTACCAGAGACGTATACAGCATCTCTACTTCACTCTTCTGCATTCCAAATAAACTCAAGGCTTCAGAACATCAGTCCACAAACTAATGGGTGACATCACAATGACTACATCCACCTCTTACATACAGCCAATGACTGCAGCGTTCAAGTTGGGAAAAAATATTTCTCGGGGTGCCACCATCATTCTCTCTGTTTCGTGCCTTCCACGCATCTACATTGATAACAATGGATTTGAGGTCATCGGACCAAAATGACCGATCAGTGGACTAACTGACGGAGAGGGCGGCGGGCCTAACAGACAGACCTGTGGCCTTCGTTGGTTGCGTTTGTTAGGTCTAGGCACGAGGGGTGAAATTGGTTCAGGGTTCGGGTAAGAATATAAGCCAATCAGAGGCAGGCTAGGGCGAGTCATGGCTTTGCCATAATAGGGGAAAGAAATATTGTGACTGGGAAGGTCCAACCACGTCATCGTGCACAATAATGAGCCATGTGCTGTGCAGGTGTGTTTGTTTCTATATATTCTGAGCAATTGGGAAAACAATGGGCGTTTTGTTTTCAGGACAACGTGTCTTTGGACAAATGGGGTTTCGGCATTGGGGTTTCGTGACAACGGGCCGTCGGAACCATGGCATGGCACCAACGGAGGTATTGATCTGAGGGAACTGTCTTGGTGGTAGTCTTCAGCTCTACCACTTGGCCGAGCTCCGTACAGGAGAGTGCCACTTGCGTGCTATTGACTTCCTCCCGTTCAGGTCTCAGGTCGCCGAACCCTTAGCCGTGATCCTGTCCAGCCTCCGGGATCCGTCATCCCCGGTAGCTCTTGTGTTGGAGAGACTCTCGTTGAAGTCTGCGGGCCTCGAGGCCTGCCGTGACCCCAGGATGTACAGCAGGAGTTGCAGCAGAAGTTTTTTTGGCAGCGCCCGTGGTTCCCGTGCAACTGTTTGCTAATGACCTGCACAGCTGTGAGATCAGGAGGAAACGTGTTGAATAACGCAACATGGCAGGCCAGACTTTCTCTCCCTCTGACCAAGATCCAAAACCTTTTTTCTTCTAAGTATTTCTTTTTTTTTTTATTGTCTCATTGTCAGAGTGTCTTTCAAAGCTTTTCTCCGCGTAATAGATCATATTCTGTGCTTATTTTAACGACTTCCCATAGCCTGTCTTGGACATGACAAAAATCTGGCCAAAAATCAGGCCTTTTCTTGGCAGCTGTACACAGACATAACATTTACACGGACTGTAATATTTCCAGTATTAACTTGATTAAGACAACACCCTGAATAAGAGACTCATGCAAACAGCATTTTCTGATTATACTGACCATGAGAGGTTCTAACTGAAATCAAACTTTTTAACTTTCACATCAATGAAGGGCGGTTTAGAAATGCAAACACTCGTAATCAGACAATAAATTACACACGTTTTTTAATGGCATTCTGGATCACGTACCGCAGACCGCCTCCGGCCAGAGTTGTCAGTTTAGGAACCTTTTGATCGAGTCCAATAACAATAGTTATTTGATAAACATCAGGCTCCTGCTCGTACAGATCTACTGCGCATCAGACTGAGGCTCAGCGGCATGCAGCAGGTTATGAGACAGGAAACCAAAGTGCTGTGAATTATACACGAAACGTGTCAAACCACAGAGGATAAAAAAAAGACCCGAGAGCATAAAAATGGGGTCTGTGGTGAGAACTGGAACTTTAATGACCTGGAGAGGTCACCAGTTGTATAAGTAACCAATTGAAACTGCTTTACACAGATACTATTTGGAAATGTACAGTCAGATCAATTAGAGTCAGGTCAACAGTCGGACGGTGGCGTAACGTTTCCGGCTCACTCAGTTTGATGCTCGCGGCCCCGAGGAGCTGCGTGAGCTCTGAGGTAACCTTTGGGCGAGGAAGCTCTGATTACAGTTTATCACGGTCGACCTGAACTGATCCAGTCGAGTGGATCATTCAGGGAATAAAACGCAGATCTGAACAGCACCAGAGGGAGAAAACTAATTCTATCAGCACTACAGTCGTATCGATATCACTCCGCTGTTGTCTTTTTTGATAGAAATGCATCCAGTCTCAAAGATATCTATCAATGTCTGATATTAAGACGTCGATATGTATCTCGGTGATTTCATGATCACTTGTTTGTCTGGGATCATAACTTGGAAAGAATGAGGTTAGAACCACAGACTGTATTTAAGAAGTGAACGTAGTCGCTGGGTCGTCATCCGTTGGTTTGTGGACGACAACATTGAAGCCTCGAGTTTTGGCCATCGCCAACCGAACGCTGAATAAAACATTTTAAGGCGTAAAAAATGCTACAATTACGGTTTCATGTCAAATACAGTGAAAGGGTTAAAGTTGTGAGATGAAAACACGGACAACTCCCAGACCGGACAACTCCGTGGTAGAGACCTGTCAATCACCTCGTAGCCCCGCCCCTAAAGCATCCCCTGCTTTATGGTCTGTTTGACTCTAAATGACCATAATTTACTAAATGAACATCATGCTGTATTGAAGAAGACTTGAAACTAGAGATTGAGACATAAACTCATGTTTACAATGTTTACTGAGGGAATAAATCAAGAGAGAAGTAGAGTCATTTTCTATAGACTTCTATACAACCAGAGGAGTCGCCCCCTGGTGGTCAGGAGAGAGAATGCAGCTTTAACACATGAAGCTTTGACTTCTATACAACCAGAGGAGTCGCCCCCTGGTGGTCAGGAGAGAGAATGCAGCTTTAAGACACCAGTATTGGATTCACTTTTCAGAACTGAGGATGTCTGGTGTCTGATGTCTGGTTGGACCAGGATCTTTCACTGGAGCTCGTATCATATCAAACACGACATCAGGGCGTGGACACAGACTGACCTAATAGCTCAGATATGTTTTTTATTTTATTTTTCAACCTCTTGGCTTCCTGTGTTGACAAACCTAATCCTCGTCCGAGGAGACCGAGTCAAAAAAAATACATATTTGAAAGAAAATTATATTTCTGTGTTTGATTATCCTGATGAAAATAACATGAAAACAAATCAAAGCGGAGCTGCGATGAAACTGATCTTCTGAGAGAAACTTAAGGTGTGTGTGTGCTACTTATGTCCGTCCGTCCTTTGTCTCCTGTTTGGGTCTTTTATACGGAGCCAGCAGCAGACATAAAGCTTCTGGGTCAGGCAGCAGAAACACGAGGCCCTGAAACAGTCAGGCATCGCTCACCGACGGCCCACACGCTCACAGCTGGAGCGGTGGGAGCTCCACTTCCATGTGCTGACAGGTTGCTATCTGCTTTTTCACTGCAGCGATTACATCTGTAAGGAAGGGAAGCTGACCACCTCACTTCAGGAATGGCATTCAACTCAACAGGAAGACCAAAGTACAGCGAGGGGTCAGGCTAAGATTAAGGGCAAAAACAGGTGTATTACTGCCCTGTTTAGTAAACAGTGAGATCCAATCTCTCAGCCTTCCCGTTCCGCTGTCTGTTTGAGGGTAAATACCACCATGTGGCCCTGCAGAGTAAATAAAGAAATGACAGAGCGCTTTTTGCCCGGGGAGCAGGACTACTGTAACAACAATCCAAAAGCAGAGCTCCCCATTGGTGGACGTGAAATATCCCGGAGTCCTCACCAGCTCCATCCATCATCATACCTCATTACGGAGAAATCCAAACAGTCGAGCGCCCGATGTTTGGGTGTTGTTACACCACCCGACTTGGACTCACAGATGTGTACGCTTGAGCGTCCGGTTGCATGCGAAGTGACATAACGTTGACAGCACATGCTCGTGCGTTTGCGCTCGTGTGCTTGGGAGTGTTTTTCACTCGAGTAGATTACACTTATTTTCCATGCTGCTCATCCCCTGTGATGTATTATCCACCTAATTCAGCTGATTATGAAGCTCCGTTTAATGTATTTAATCACTGACTTAAGATGAGTCTGATTCCACTTTGCGGCCCTCGTTGGGTAGCTTTCGCTCGGGCTCCACTTTGAAGTGGAATAAGCCTCTTTCCTGAGTGCACCTTGCAGAGCGGCGGCGGTGGAGGGGACAGTGTTTTAGTGACAACAAAGGACAAACAGGAAATAAACACACGGTCGCGCTGCAAGCGACTTACTGCACCTAGGAAAGAGTGTGCGTTTCATTAAGGCCCATTCGCTCATCGCGCTTCTTACATTTTCCTAAAGTCAGAGAGAGAAAAGGGGGTCGTGTGCGGATTCGGGCTACGATGCATGAATTAATCTGGGTTTGCTCGGAGGGTTAACCCTCGCAGCCTCCGGAGGAGGAGGAGGAGCTGTGTGCAGCCAACACAAGGCCTGTGTGAAGGAGGAGGCCGTTTTTACCTGACCTCCACGTCGGAGTGATTACCTCCTGAGAGGAAAAGAAGGAAACATGGAAAACTCTTGCAATGGAAATAAAAATATATGTTCTCATGAAGTCATCCACCCAATTAACATGTTTGGATTTAACTTAAAGGACATTTGTGATTGAGTTGCCATTCACTGCGAATGCAACTGGAACTTTGTCGTCTCCAGTCGAAAGCTCGTTTCTAATTCAATTTAGCCGCTGCAGCGAGGCTTTACGGGCTGAAGCAGGAGTTTGATTACCTCACATTAGTCAGAAAATGTCATCACTAAGTAACTAACTGCTTTCAGGGACGATCGTCAGAGCAATTGAGGTCAGCGCCACGGATGAGCTTTCTGTTGTCCTCCAATCGTAACTACAACAAGTCCATGTCGCACCGTGTGATATTTCACTTCTCCTGTCAGATTTATTAATTATTTTACTTATTACTTATTACGACAGCAACTCCGTCGCGTCTCTGAAATCGTCGCAGCAAGTTTCCAAACAGGCGTTTGATAAACTGGCGACATATTGGGAATATCTAAACGCAGAAAGCAAACTCACTAAAGTGACGTATAAACAGCTTTCATCTGACGGCCGGTCTCAAGGCACCCAGACGCAATGCATTGTGGGGCAGTTGAGTATGTCTTCATGTGTTAAAGCTGCATTCTCTCTCCTGACCACCAGGGGGCGACTCCTCTGGTTGTATAGAAGTCAAAGCTTCATGTGTTAAAGCTGCATTCTCTCTCCTGACCACCAGGGGGCGACTCCTCTGGTTGTATAGAAGTCTATAGAAAATGACTCTACTTCTCTCTTGATTTATTCCCTCAGTAAACATTGTAAACATGAGTTTATGTCTCAATCTCTAGTTTCAAGTCTTCTTCAATACAGCATGATGTTCATTTAGTAAATTATGGTCCATTTAGAGTCAAACAGACCATAAAGCAGGGGATGCTTTAGGGCGGGGCTACAAGGTGATTGACAGGTCAACACCAGAGACGTACACTGTGTCTCCTCCTTATTCCGAATGTGGTCACTTTACGTCCGTAATCAAAGATGACAAAATTCCCGACCTCGAGGCTTCAAGACGTCGGTCCACAAACCTCCGTCCGTGTTCACCGTCTTAGTTCACCTCCTTAGCTCTAAACGCTAAGTGCAGCCGAGGCTAATGGGAATGTTTTCAGTTTTGCAGCTTAAACCAAAGTCTTGGACAAATTGAGGAATTCTGATGATGTTGCTTGAGAAGAAGTGCACGGTTCCTCCAGAGGGGGGCGTGAATGTCTGAACCAAATTTTCACTCAAAAGCACAAATGTGAACCTCGTGGTGTTGCGAGAGGAAAAGCAGGTTCACCAAAGTCATTAGGATTCATTCCCTGGTGACCATAAATGCTTGTACACATTTCTTTGCAAATCAGTCAAGTAGTTATTTCAATCTGGACCAAAGTGGCAGGCCGACCGACATCCTAAAAGTCATGCCACATGGCTCAAAGCATTTTAGAAAAGAAGGAAAACAAATAAGAAATTTGAGAAAAATGTGAAGCAGATTTTGTGCAAAAACCAGAGTCTCTGTTTCACACTGTTTTTATGACTAATACAAAGAAGAAAAAACTATCTTGGACACGTACGTCTGGTGTGCAAACTCTTTCTTCTGCCTCCCCGTGTTTCCTTTCTCTTCCCTCCACTTTGAGTCCACATAGAACGAGTCACTGGGCGAGCAGGACCTGCAGGAGAGAGATAGACTAAGCACAATTAGGGGGCTTGCATTCCTCTCGTTTTTCTATAAATACCCTGCACATTTCCTCTCTTCTGTCTGTGACTCTCATTAAAGCAGTGGAAAATCTGCCTGCCTCGCGTGGTAGAGAGCCCCTTTCATTTCTCTCGGCCTCTGAGAGGGGACATGCTGGGTGGCAGCGCTGGTGGGGCCGGCGGCCATGTGGGGAGGATAATGGAGCCCTTATAGGCAGCACTGGAGGTACTGCAGTTAAAAAAAGAAAAAGAGAATGCAGCTATGCTAATTCACCTGCAACATGTGGGGTTTGCACACTTCCCCATGAACAAATGGCATCGAATGGTCCGGCTTTAACTTCTGAGTTCACTGAGTTCATGTGAACTTG
>JACSYO010000590.1:787500-985266 GCA_016806645.1 Ophiodon elongatus | reverse complement strand
ACACATACATATATATATACATACATATATATATACATACATATATACATATATATATACATACATATATACATATATATATACATACATATATACATACATATATACATACATACATATATACATACATACATATATACATACATATATATATACATACATATATATATATATATATATACATACATACATATATATATATATCCAATCAATTTAATTGACCACAGTTGGACTCCAAACCGAACGTAGACGTCTCAAAGGTGACTCATTCTGGGATCTTGAGTGTAGACTGATGAGGGAAATAAGCCCGAGGCTGGAGAACAACTAAAAGAGAAAAAAGTGAAGGTGTCTGAATACAATTTGAATGCACCGTATTTTCGCTGATTAGCTAGCGTTAACAATAATTAAGCAGCTGACTTGTCCGTCAGAAACATGAATAATAAAGACAAAGATAGTCTTCACACAATGTATCATATTGACAGTTGGCTATATGTTTTGTAGGTGTAACAAGCCTAAGTGCCACGTTAGCAAAGAAGCTAACAAAACCTCCGGTGCTGTTCGACCTGTTGGCTTCATGTTACAAAGTTAACTTAAGAGTTTTATCAGCTTTCATGAAACCCGTTTGAGCGACGGCCTTCAGAACTTACTCAAGCTTTAGTCACCGGGTTGTGTTCGGTAGTTGAGATAAAGCAGCCATGTCCACCTAGTCTCGTGTTTTAGTTTAATGTCTCACACCTGCTGCCCTCGTTGATGAGGGGAAGAACCCCGGTCTCAAACACTACCGTTGCCATAGAGGAGTTCGTGCTTTGAAGGGGCGGGACCAACATCCGGGCGAGAACGATCTGGCAATTAAAATACATCAAATGCCCAGAATCATACCGGAAGCCAGCCATCCCACCTTCAAAATAAAAGCACAGACTACAAACTCACTGTGTACATATTGCTTGTTATCATTTGCTTGATTATACGCCGTAAAGAGAGATTGTATTGATTCAATGTTGTATTTACTAAACCTCTGCTGCCACACACGTTCTGTTTACAAACACTAAATATATGTGACCACGAAAAGCAGACTTTATTTTGAAAGTTCAGACTGGAAGTTGCCATTTTATTATAACTGCCTTACCAGATTGTCCCGATGAATACCGTGCATAATTATCGACACTCTAAGGAGGCCTATGTTTGATTTTCAGACCACATATATCTGCTGCATGGCAGGATGCTTGCTTTTCATTCTAATCAGATATGCGGCTTGAGGTTCGGATGCAGCTACCTGTGTTGATGCACAGAGGAACCCGTCAGACACAATGAAAATAGTTGGACTTATTGGAGTGCTACTGTTCCCCCAGGTGAGTAAATTTTCTGCATGTTTATTTGAATACAGGTATCTTAAGATCAGGTGCATTATTGTCTGTTGGTTTAACAGGCAAAATCGTCATCAGGGTGTCATCCTCATGTTAACCTTGTGAAAGAGGAGGAAAAGTGCATGGCAGATCTGCTGCTTTATAAGTCACACAAAGCAACAGGTGAGTTAATAGTGTATCGATAGTGTAAAAGTTGTGTATTTTAAAGCTATTGTGATAAAAAATATATATATATTGACTGAATCAGGATTGCTGCTTTCCATTGAAAAAAATAAATGTTGATCTCTGAAATTAATAAAACCGTTGAACCTTACAGAAATGTGATGCAATGTTTTAGTGACACATAGTGGTCATATAACACAATGCACCCTGAAATCTGAAACTTGCACGAGGCAGACTGCATTTTAAACTGAAGGATGAGGATTAATCCAGATGTGGTGGTTTTGGAGTGCCAGAGACATATTTCTCCCTCTTTTTTTCTTTCTATTATATTATTTGTATAGAATTCCAGCAAATTAAATAAATAAAACAAAATAAAAAGGTATGATTTATGTCCCACACATGAAGAAAACAATATCAGCGTACACTGTAAGGGGATGTGGGATGACCTGAACTGCTGGCCACCTGCTTCTCTTGGGGAAACTGTCTCTCAGCCGTGTCCGGAGTTCTTCAACTCGGATGGTGAGTTTCCGCACATGCACGTGCCCACGCGCACACACACACACACACACACACACACACACACACACACACACACACACACACACACACACACACACACACACACACACACACACACCGACATAGACGCACACACACACCGACATAGACGCACAAACAGACAGCCGTTATCTAGTCCACATTGAACTGGTTAATCAATTGCCAGGAAGCTGAATTGTTTGTTTTTTTAAGAACTGAAACGGATCCTCCCCCCCCTCCTCATGGGTCTCTATCCAAACATTCAGCCATAAAACTGTGTTTATGTGGAGATGAGAATGGTGGATTATCTGAAGCAGATGTTTATTGAAGCACCTGAAGAGGGAAAGTAATGGCTGTGCAGCTTTTCACTGTGCAATAAATCCATCTACATGCTAAAATAAATAAATACATATATATATATATATATATATATATACACACACACACATACACACACACACACACACACACACACACACACACACTTCCAGGATACGTTTGATTTCCTGTCTGCACACTCCGACAACAATAACAGACGCAAGATTGTTTTGACATTTTGCAGATAAAGTGCACCGCAACTGCACCGCCAGTGGCTGGACGGACCCGCTCGTCCCGCATGAAGACGCATGTGGATACATTTTCAATGAGACGTTCCACTTTCTTGGAGAGGTTGGTGGTATCTAATATGCACACAGTACCATAGTGTATCCAATATTAACTATATGAAGCACCCAATGTTTTTTTGCATTATCAAAATACTATACTATGGAGAAGCTGGAACCATTTTTAAATGATTTATATGCACACTCGTGTCTGTGAGCCAATGGGAAGTGAGTGTCTCAGAAGCATCACTTAGTTTGCTGCCACAAATGTATTTTTTTTTAAAGTTAATTAAACTTCTGTCGCTCAAAATAAGAAGGTTTAAAGTGTCTTCTATCAATAATCTGCTATAACTGGTGAGGGGGTGGGGGGGGGTTCAACATGTTTAAGTATTATGGGGCAGTTATAACTTTATAACATTTGTAGCAAAACTTTAGCAAAGTGTATTTCTGTCACACTTTTACACACAACAAGAAAGAATATTTAGCTCTTTCTTCTTTTTTTACCAGACAAAAAACATTACATTTAAAAGTCTTGAGCAGAAACGAGACCGTTTTCAATTCTGGTAAAATAAAAACTAAATAAAAAACAGACTTTATTCTAGACTTGCCCCTTATATTACACAAAAAAAATAACCCCAAACTTGCCCTTGTTCAGTCCTCAGACACCCAAATGTACTTCTCCTACGTGAAGACCATGTACACGGCCGGGTACACGCTCTCCCTCATCTCCCTCTCCATCGCCATCACCATATTCTGTCTCTTTAGGTGAGAATCTCTTTCCCTTAGGTGTCGTAGGTGTATTGCATTGGTTGGGCCCTTCCCTGGAACCTGAGGGTTTAAATGGTGGGTGTTAATATCCCTCCAGAAAGCTGCATTGCACCAGGAATCACATCCACATCCAGCTGTTTGTCTCCTTCATCCTGAGAGCCATCTTCATCTTCGTCAGAGACTCCCTGCTGTTCACCGATGAGGCGTTCTACCACTGTGACTACTACCCGGTGCGGATGGATGGATGGACCCCCTCCGTCTCGTCTCTTTAACCCACATTAACACACCGTCTCTCCTCAGGTGGCGTGCAAGGTGGCGCTGATGTTGTCCAACTACTCCATCCTGGCAAACTACAGCTGGCTGCTGGCGGAGGGCCACTTCCTCTTCACGCTGGTGAGCCGCTCCTTCTTCTCCCTGAGGAAACACCTCGCCTGGTACATCGTCCTCAGCTGGGGTAGGGACACCTGTTCACAGAAATCAAGTGCGCCCCTCTCTCTGTCTACAAATACCCACTCTGTCTCTTGAGGTTTACCCAGATTTATTTCCATCCCACAGGCTTACCGTTGATCGTTATTGTCTCCTGGGGATGTGCCAAGTATTTTTCTGAAGATGAGAGGTAAGGGGGTTAAACGTGTGTTTCACTCGTTCATTTGCAGTTATCTGTGTTATTTAGGCGTATGACGTTATCACTTTTTTTTATTGCCATAGCTGCTGGGAAACCAGGGGACATGAATGGATTTGGTGGATACTTCGAGTTCCAGTCCTTCTGACGATATTCGTAAAATCAACTTTATTTTGGTTCTTCTTTCAAACGTTATCAAAAGTTGTTTGATGTATTGAGAGATACACGTATTCACCTTCTCGCCAAGCGTTAGACAAGATGATTGACACCACTCGCATGCTAAATTCGATTGAACAGCCAGCAGCTGGTTAGCTTAGCTTAGCATACAGACTGGAAACATGGGGGAACAGCTAGCTTGGTTCTGTCCACAAAGGTAAAACCAGTCGGCTTTCTAGCAACTCCAAAGCTCATACTGGATTATTTCTAGGATGGACCAGTAAATGCTGGTTGCCTGGCAACTTGACGGTGACAAGACCCCCCACTGTTTAACTACAACTGGAGTTCTTTTATGCTTTGGTTTTTGTTAGCATTCAGCAAAAAAAGATATAACGTGTTTATTAGTTTAAGAGAGGCTGCTAGGTGGATTTTTTTTTACAGTTGGTATAGAGCTTTGTTCCAGTCTTTATGCTAAGCTAACTGGCTGCAGACGCTAGCTCCATATTCAGCATGGTATCAATCTTCTTATCTAGCTCTTGGCAAAAATTTCTCAAAATGTCAAACTATTTGCGGGACAAAACAATATAACAAGTGTTTCAATCATTTCAGATGAATCTCATCTTTTTCTTGGGCCTTTTGAGAATACTGGTGAACAAACTCCGCATGCCAGATGCACAGAGGAATGAATTCTGCCAGTACAAGTGAGTAGAGATTACTACTACTACTACTACTACTACTACTAATAATAATAATAATAATAATAATAATATGTTTTGTAGATTTGAAAAAGCAGTGTAATTGATGGATAGGAATGTATTTTACATAAAAGGATGAGATACAAAGATACAAATACAAAGACACTGTATAATAGGTAAAAGCACTTTCCCTTTTTTCTGTCACCAGGAGGCTGATCAAATCCACGTTTTTTCTGGTGGCTCTGTTCGGTCTGCAATACATCCTGTTTGCTTTCTTGCCCGTTGACGTCAGCAGCTCAGTGTTTAAGATATGGACGTCTGCCGAGCTCGCTCTGTCATCCACACAGGTAAATTCGTGGCATGTCTGAGAGATGGAGCGTCCGATCAATGACAAACAACCCTACACTCACTGACCTCTCTCTCTCTCCTCCCATCACCGAAGGGTTTTGTGGTCGCCGTGCTCTACTGCTTCACGAATGGAGAGGTAAGAACCGGTCGGCCAATCGGAGCCAAGTTCGTGAGGCTCCAGAGTTTAAAAGTGTGAAGCAGATGTGGGGTTGAATATGATTGCGCACATTTTCAGGTGCAGCACGAGTTCCAGAGGAGGTGGCGGAGGTGGCGGAGGTGGCGGCTGACTCGGCACCTCCCCAGCCAGCGCCGGCAGCATCACAGCTCCATCAGCCACAGCGGGTCTCCCCACACACAGGTGTCCCTGCTGCCCTGCTCTCCAGGCAGCCCGACAGCCAGCGGACTCCCCGTGGACACGCTGGAGATGTGACTCAAGTTAGGACCGGCTCATTTCCTCGCTTTCCTCGTCGATACTTTAATGGATCCTGGCTTCGTGCCGGCGGTCATATAGTGCACAGCTGCAGCTCGAGTGTTTAATACTGTCGAATGCGTATTTTTATAATCTCTGGAGTGGTTTTGTTATTTGGTGACATAAGGATGTGAAATACACTGTTGAGGCCCAGTTAGTTAGGTGGAGGCCTTAGACTACTTTTTTTTTTAGTGAGTATTACCGTGGAAATTATTTGTAAATGTCCAGAGGTAACAGATAGAAAATTGGAAAAAAACACTTAAAGGGGTACGGCATTCATTTAGTATTGTGCCATGGGGTCTTGGATGACAGATTATGAAAAGAATGGTCCAAATTGATGATTAAGTAGAGACCAATACATCAAGCCCTTTTGTCTCTAGTATGGTTAAAGCTTAAAAAAATCCACTTGATCCTACATTTCCCATAATGCAACTCAACAGCATATTTTCATGAATGTCTTTTGAACTCAATGCCCCCAATTTGTATCGCAGGGTTCCTGTTAAAAAGTAGTATCAAGCCTGGCCTGATAACTCCGATGACATCACCAGGGTTGCTTTTCAGACTACTGAGTACTACACCTTAGTACGAGTGACCCGACCGTGCAGCTAATAATCGGTGGAATTCCCCTTTGAGTAAAATTAGCGTTTTGGGGGCTGTAGTTTATAATGCTGTTGAATTGTATTGCGTTATATATACACAGTATTTTTATTATTTATATATTTGTAACTTGAATATTTGAATATTTGGCCCTTCGAAGGCACAAGTTCAGTCTGATTATTGATAGCCAGTCCTGTAAACAGATGCTCTTTATTTAAACAGATTTTATAGGTGAACGTACATCGTATTTGCACTTAAAAAGCATTAGTTAGACATTTTAGGAAACACATCTTTTCATATTCTTGCTGAGAGTTAGACAAGAAGATTGATACCACTCTTTAATGCCTGTAAGCTAAATATGAAGCTTGAGCCAGTGGACGATTAGCTTAGCATAAAGGCTAGCCGTTGTTTTTTTTTCCCTGCTCTCAGCAAGAAAGCAAATCAGTGTTATTTCCCAAAGTGTTGCTATTCCTTTACACACTTTTTTTGTTGGTTTTAACAAATTTAGAGTACCAGAAAGTACTCCAGACTGCTGTACTCTCAAGCATTTAAACCCATCATGTCTTACACAGTCATAAAGTACCAAAGAGTGCAGCAGTGTGTACAGTCTGTTTGAAATGGTGTCCAATATTAAGTTTCTACTGAGAACAAAAGGAGTGATGTGACATTGAAAAGGCTACTTAATTTCAGGGAACCCAAATCTTTTTTTCAGATCCTCCACCAGGTCAACATAGGCGATCATTGCTTCTTCTTTGGACAGACCTGTCGGTTAAAAAGCAAAGCAGTCGGTTTATCTGTTTATGTAAAAGGTAAAATACTTATCAGTTTCATGTTTTGCATCTACTCTTTTTTCTCTCTTCTTGAAATTCTATATAAAGTTCTGACCTTTCCTTTTTTGCCATGCGTCCCATTTTCCTCGTCCTGTGACGTCAAAAAAACCCGGACGCTCTGTGGACGTGAAAATGAAAATAAACCATCAATAACTGAAACAAAATGTATTTTTAAAAGAAAAATTGCACCCAAGTCAGGCTATTATTGTCACATTTACTTTTTAATTCGACTAGTTTTAAACAAATTAATAAGTAAATAAAGGAGTCTGCATTTCTTCAACAATTATAGGCTTTGAAATAGTATTCAAACCCTAATGTTCGGAGATAAAAGTTTTTTTTTTTTAAATCCTCGCTATTATATATTATATCATTGAAATGTATTACTGCAGCATTTTACTGTTGTAGTTGGAGCTGGAATTTCAATCTGTTAAGCAACTAAAGCTGTCAAATAAATGTAGTGGAGTAAAAGGTTAAAAATCTGTCACTGAAACTGAATGCAGTAGAAGTTATCTGCTCACATGCACTAAAAGGCGTGCACGGCGTAAAAGAACAGAGATGCTCGGATAACACACGGAGTGAGACTTCAGTAGCGGTTTGCTGCTATATCATTTTTGTTATATTGACTTTAGCAACTTTAATGTAGCTTTTTGCTCATTTATCCATGCATATTTAATGTTATAGTGGAATACTTGAGATCTGAAACTAAGTTGTCAGGCGCTTTAAAGGCCTCATTTTGAATATTCATGTCAGTATTACTTCCCTTTTTTTTTAGTGCACAGTCAAAAAGTTTTTTTTATTTTATTTCAATACAATTTTCTCTTTTTCTTTCAAATAAATGTTTTTATGTAAACGTATCAGTTCTAGGATCGCTCACAGAAAGACAGAGAAACTTGTTAGACCTCATTCTTCCTCACCCCACCCTGTCTGGGAGTCATCCTGTGCACAGAAACTGGATCACTTTCCATGTGGATTCCACAACGGTAGAAACCTCAACAAAAAGAGAGACTCACCTATGTTAACATCGCCGACCGTGGCCTGCTTATATAAGCCATATAATTCTCCCAGGTCTCCGTATCCGGGCCTCTCCTTCAGTGCCTTCACCTCCTCTACTGCTCTTTCAAAGGATTCCTGGGTGGGACAAGAGAAAACTGGTAAAAACGTTGGGATTCTAGAAGCAGGCTTAATTAGGATCTCTGTTCTAGTTCTGTGATGTGACTCGTCGCCTCATTACATCTATACAAGACTTAACACATGTAGCTGAGCGGAGAGACCCCTGCTCTGTAACAAGCTCCCTGTGGATCAGTAAAACTAAAAGACAACTTAATAGTACCATGAATCCTCGATGAAACGTGGTAGGAAAGGCTCAGAAGGAGAACAGACACTACTTACACTCATGACTGCTGGGAGAAACTGACACGCCCTTCTGCTGCTGCTGCGGCACTTCTCTGTTGGTGCTCGTCCAACTCGTCCTGCGGTGGTGTTCTTTGTCATATAATAAAGTGGGAGGTGGCTTCTTTAGGCCACGCCGTCATTACTGAGAGCAGGAGGCCACCTGCTTTTCAGTTTTACAATTCTCTAATTAAATAATGAGGGAGCGGTATGTGACGACTTCAGATGCGAGACATACAGGTGCATCTCAATTAACTAGAATATCATTGAAAAGTTAATTTATTTCAGTAATTCAATTAAAAAAATTAAACTCACATATTATATAGATTAATTACACACAGGGGGATATATTTCAAGCGTTTATTTCTTTTAATTTTTATGATTATGGCTTCCAGCTAATCTCAGAAAATCAGAATATTGTAGACTCATGGTGTCACACTCTAATCAGCTAATGAACTCAAAACACCTGAAAAGGTTTCCTGAGCCTGTAACTGGTCTCAGTCTGGTTCAGTAGGCTCCACCATCATGGGGAAGACTGCTGACGTGACAGTTGTCCAGAAGACAGGCATTGACCTCCACAAGGAGGGTAAGCCACAAAAGGTCATGGCTAAAGAAGCTGGCTGTTCACAGTGCTGTATCCAAGCATATTAATGGAAAGTTGAGTGGAAGGAGTGAAAGTGTGGCAGAAAAAGCTGCACAAGCAACAGGGATAACTGCAGCCTTGTGAGGATTGTGAAGCAAAGCCCATTCAAGAATTTGGGGGAGATTCACAAGGAGTGGACAGCGGCTGGAGTCAGGGCTTCAAGAGCCACCACACAGACGTATCCAGGACATGAACCAGAGACCACGTCAGAAGCGTCTCACCTGGGCTCAGGAGAAAAAGGACTGGACTGTTGCTCAGTGGTCCAACGTCCTCTTTTCAGATGAAAGTAAATGTTGCATTTCATTTGTAAATCAAGGTCCCAGAGTCTGGAGGAAGAGTGGAGAGACACACAATCCAAGTTGCTTGAGGTCCAGTGGTAAGTTTCCACAGTCAGTGATGATTTGGGGAGCCATGTTATCTGGTGTCGGTCCACTGTGTTTTATCAAGTCCAAAGTCAGCGCGGCCGTCTACCAGGACACTTCATGCTTCCCTCTGCTGACAAGCTTCATGGAGATGCTGATTTCATTTTCCAGCAGGACTTGGCACCTGCCCACACGGCCAGAAGTACCAATAGCTGGTTTAATGACCACAGCATCACTGAGCTTGATTGGCCAGCAAACTCGCCTGACCTAAACCCCACGGAGAATCTAAGGGGTTTGTCAAGTGGAAGATGAGACACCAGACCCAACAATGCAGACGAGCTGAAGGCCGCTATCAAAGCTACCTGGGCTTCATAACCCCTCAGCAGGGCCTCAGGCTGATGGCCTCCGTGCCACGACGCATTGATGCAGCAATTCATGCAAAAGGAGCCCTGACCAAGTATTGAATGCATACTGTATGTGGACATTTCAGTAGGCCAACATTTCTGTATTAAAAATCCTTTTTTAAAAAAAATAGGTCTTATGTAATCTAATTTTACGAGATACTGCATTTTGGGTTTTCATTAGCTGTAAGCTATAATCATCAAAATTAATAGAAACAAACACTTCAAATATATCACCCTGTGTGTAATTAATCTATATAATGAGTTTCACTTTTTTAATTGAATTACTGAAATAAATTAACTTTTCAATGATATTCTAATTCATTGAGATGCACCTGTAATCCATAATAAAATATGAAAATAAAATAAAAACTTGGGTCTAAATGTGATAGAAGCCATGAATTGTATTCCACAATAATCAGACTATCCATCCATCCATTATCCGAACCGCTTATCCTTTTTAGGGCCGCGGGATAATCAGACTAATGTTACCTTAAATTAATTCAGATGGAAATAAGATGCAGTCACACAGTGGACATAGAACACTGAGGGTTGCAGCACAGCAATTCAATTATTTATAAAAAATAATTTATATCAAACCTTCTGTTTTTGAGATTTTAAAAGTTGTGTGATCTGATTCTCTGCCACAAGATGGCAGCATCCACATGTTTAATGATCTGATGTTGCACACTTTGGGTCTGCCTGAGATGAGATTAAGCTTTTCTCGCTGTAATTTTTAAAATAATGAAGATTTATTTATTTCAGCCTGGGATACAATTGAGAACTTCTCATATGTGAAGCATCTACAAATAAATCTATTTCACATTATTTAAGACATGAATGAAATACTGTGGGGGAGGGGGGATAATGTTGTAGAAAAAGGGATTTATTATATGTTCTAGAAATTTGAATTCTTCAGATTCATGCGTTTGAGGTTAAAAGTACACTACGGTGGCATTTTGATCTACTTATCACGTAACAGAATGATCTTTGGCAAAAATACAAACTCACAATGAAACAAAAATGGCTGAAATCACACGACTCATATTAGAAAACAGTAATCAGCAAAAAAAAGTTTGCTATCAGCCTTTTATATATTTTTGTAAGTCAAATGTGTTCCGATCAGCAGGTCAGTTCAGTACAACACCTAAATGGTAACCATGTTTAAGAAAAGAAACTAACGTTGTGTAACAACTTCTTCAAACTAGACAATGCAACACTTCAGTTCTCCAGTTGGCACAGAGGAGGAGGGGGGGGGGGTCGGAGTCAGCAATGTTAAAAAAAAGGTACATACATTATTTGCCGTACATTTGCTGATTGCTATTTTTGCATTGTATTCACATTACAGTGGAGGACATCAAATTGTTTAAATTAAGTTACATGTTTAAATTGGGGCACGTCATCTAAAATGATTTGCCCTTCACCTCCGTCCCACCCCTATAAGTCCCAAACAGGCTCCAACAGTTTGACGTGTCGCAAAACAAATGTCAAAACTAAATGAAACCTATGTTGAAGACAAAAGTCTGCAGCAGTCTTGAAGTGCAAAAAATAAATAAAAATGTTTTACGGACGGGAATCCACAAGGCCATGTCTGCTTCTAATGATCAGAGTGAAAAAAAAGAAAAAAGAAATCACATTTCAGAGACTCAAATATTAACTTATGCAAAATTTTGTAGTGCTGCTGCAGTTGTAAAGTCTGCAGCAGGTTCTTCCGAAGTTGCATAAATGAAACCAGAAGCTAACATTGTTCTCACCAGTTCCTGTAACAATAACTTAAGGTAAAAAGCATAACTAACTAAATACTCGTTAGTGACGATGCATAGTGCAATACAGTTGAGGACCACAGCTCTGCTGTTCAAACCTCTAAGGAACTACCAGCTAATCTTTTGTAAAGATGCTCACACGTCTCTGAACTCTCTCAGAAGGCCTCAGAGAGAAGCCTTCAATACATTCCAATGGTGTATAAATCATATATCTCCTGTGAGACCGCGGTATAGATTCATGACACACACACACAGAGAGCTGTTTTTGTCTGGACCCTCACACATAACTGGTGTCCTCCGGCCCGTTGTGGCAGTTGTCGCCCGGCAGGGCGAAGCGGATGTTTCGGCTCTTCTCCCAGCCGCGGCGGATGAGCCCGAGCCGCCGGGCCACGCAGGGCGCGAGGAGGGCCAGGCGGCCCAGCAGGGCCACGGCGGGAAGAACCAGGGTCAGCGCGAAGGTGGGAGGCATGTAGAAGTGGTACCGGGCCAGATCAAAGGCGCGGTCCCAGCCGAAGATGAGCGTGTGGAGGGTGGCCATGGACAAGGCGCAGTAACCTAGTGTGGACTGTAGGAGGCGAAACAGGGGCGTCAGCATAACAGTCATCCTGTCCTCTAAATATATAACACACGTGGTTTAAAAAAAAAAGAAAAGAAAGAGCGACTCCTCTCCAGCTCACAGTCCAGCCAGTCCACTACATTAGCTCACTGTGTTACAGAACCCGGGGAAACACACTGACCTACCACTCATGACCTGCATGAACCCCAGCAGTGTGCATGTGTGTGTGCTATATAATGTGTCTACAGGGCATGCTAATTAAAAAAAGACTTCAAGGTTGAGTCGGGTTGAGGCCAAGGGGTTAAAAATGGCCTCATTTTTCCTCGTTCACACACTAACTGGGCCGAGCGGATCATAATTGTTTCCACTCGACAGGAGTGATGACTTTCTTTTATTGCGGTGCTTTCGGGAACAGCAGCAATTTAAAAAAAAGAAAGAAGAAGAAGCAAAAATAGTCGTCATCGATTGAGAGCAAAAGAAAAAAAAGCATCGGCAGTGAGGTTTCTAGAGAACTGCAAAGGAAGTTTTTTTTCTCTTTCTCGGAGCATCACAATAACATTTCAAACAAGTGTCCCAGGAAGCCTCTCCAGTGGGCCGGCACATACAAAACCATGTTGGTAGTTAGACCTGTCCATGTACATATATAGGGGAAGTTGGAAAGTTGTGTTGGTCTTTTTGTGGTATTGGTTGACAGTAACAGCAGGTCTGAGATTCGGGCATTACTTAAGACTAAGCTGAGGCACATTTTTAACATTTCTGTTAACTAAAACTCGTCACAGGGCAGCAATATGTGGTATTGTATGCGATGCAGTGACCAATAGTGTACACAATTACTTTAACTCAAAATCCTACGCTCATCATTTTGACGTCAACATCTCACACAGCACTCCAAATGAAATCGACGCAAGCACTTCTCAGTCACGTTTTAAACCTCAAAGATAAAAAAATACTATTTTAAATCATGCACTGTTGCATTTCAGTTCTCGTCTTTACATAAGATCCAAGAGCTGTAAACATGAAGTCATTCGGACTGACAGGTAGCTCATTCAATGGACAATGAGGAACACACAGACGCACAGATTTTGTTGTTGTTTTTAGGCTTTACAACCGTTTCAATTAGCTTAACGTTTTTTTTTCTATTCAACATGTACAGGTCAAATGGACAATGTTCTGCCTTGAGGGGCTGAAGTAGATTCTTAGTGTGTAGTTGGTAAATAATGTATGAGACTGATGCTCAAACACACGACACACGCATGACAGATGACACACGAACACGCTGTCCTGCAGCTGCGGGCGGCGCGTCTCGCTGCAGAGGGGGTTGCTTTCCAACGCGCGGGCTGTCGGCACGCGGCTAATCTGACGGCCGGCGGATTAGCCGAACTGAAAGATGAAAAGGCGACCACCGACGGGCCCCGAGTGCTGGAGAAATGGAGGCCGCGACGAGGGGGGCGTCGGGGGAGAGAGAGGGGTTAAGGAGCAGCGGAAAAGGAGGAAGTGCGTGAGTCAAGACGCTCCTGATGGCTTTGTCACAGTCCGAGTTTAATGGCAAATCTGGGGCAGCTGCGGGAGTGTAGACGCGGTGTTTGCATGTGGGAGACGTGGTGTGCGTCTGTCTGCACATCGGCGTGATGCCCGAGCCTGTTTTATGTTTTATGTGTCAAGTGTCACGCCTGTCAGTCTTTGGCCATCAGTCTGTATTAATCCTATCTGACTTTTACCCCGCTGTGTCCAAGAAGAATAGAAATCCAGCCTTGTAGCGCTATGTATTTATAGGAAAGGGGACACCTGGGGAGGGGGGGGTATTTGATTCTACACTTCTTTATGTAACTAGAACAATCACTGCTTGTGTGGGTTTGTGGGTACCTGTATGAAGCTGAACTCCCTCCAGTTGACGGTGTTGGCCACCGAGGGCAGCGAGGTGACAGCCAGAAGGGAGAGCAGTCCGAGGGCCATGATGCCCGCCGAGAGGTACAGCTCCATCCTCCACACCTCCGCCTCCACCCACACGTCCTCCTCCTTCACCTGGACGTCACACGGCAAACAAATCAATCCTCACTGTGCCCAGGGGTGGGGGGTATTTAGTGTGCACTATGTTTGCGTCTAACCCCTCACCTGTTTCAAATCGATGAGCAGCTTGAAGCGGGCGGACTTCCTCAGAGGGAGACACAGGCTGTAGACGGCGTGCAGCGCCGCGCACAAGAAGCTGCACAGGCCCAGCTGCTTCCTGCTCGTCAGCCACCGGTCCAGCCAACAGGGGAAGCGGTTGTACTTGGTGCCCCACCACAGCTGCAGGAGAGCGGCGCACAAGCCGGGCAGGTAGACCAGCGACAGCATCACCAGGGCCACGGCGGGGAGGGTGGTGTTGACGGTCTCGATGGGCATTTTGTAGAAGACGCTCTTCCCCGCCGTGACGTAAGGCTGCAGGACGTCGCGGAGGAAGTTGTACGTGTAGAAGAAGGCGAACAGGGACAGGGTGCAGAGGACGGGGACGCGCCAGGAGGGGAAGAGACGGAGGGGGAGGTTTTCGATCTCCAGGGAGGAGGAGAGGAGGCCCATGTCGACGGGGACGAAGCCCATGCTGCGACAGAGCTGCATCACAGAGCGCTTGGCCGTGCTATTGTTGCCGCACAGCAAAATCTGGAGAGAGACGGTGACGTTGGGTTCAGAAATTCCCTAAATCTGGACATCCTCTTTTCTTTTCTTAATCTGCACCACAAGGGGCAGCGCATGTTTCCTACCTGTCTGCTTCCATCCCGAGGCCCCACCTGGAGCGTCCAGGCCGATATGGTGTTGAACCCTTTGACCACAGAACTCTCCGGGAACAACTCGGCCAGCAGCTCGGCATTCGAAGGCCCGTCTCGGTTGACGCTCAACCTGTTGCTGACATCCACCAGCGTCTTTCCGGCGAGCGTCGGCTTCAGCTCCACCAGCGTGGAGTGGTGCTCAGGGAACACCGCGACAAAGACCAGGTCGGCCTGGCTGGCGGCCTCCACCTGGGACGTCACCTGGAGGACAGAGACAGAAGTGGTTAGACTCCACATGCATTCACAGCACATAATCACGGGAACATCGTAGTATCATGTGGTCAACGAAATACTTAGCAAAAGAAGACATTTTTGGGAGAGTTCTGTACATTCATCCTCATTGGAACACTTAGTAGAACTAGTACAGTACAGTATGGTGTAGTATAGTATGGTGTAGTACAGTTTGGTGTAGTACAGTATGGTGTAGTACAGTATGGTGTAGTATAGTACAGTATGGTGTAGTATTGTACAGTATGGTGTAGTACAGTACAGTGTAGTATAGTACAGTATGGTGTAGTATAGTACAGTATGGTGTAGTACAGTACAGTGTAGTATAGTACAGTATGGTGTAGTACAGTATGGTGTAGTACAGTATGGTGTAGTACAGTATGGTTTTGTATAGTTATAGTGTTATAGAGTTGTACCAACTGACAGTGTGACCATATAAAGGAAACTTAGCAGATTAGCTGCTTTGTTGTGTTCTACATTAGATACGTATCTATTTGGGATAATAACAACAGTTATCATGCCTCATGGGTAAAGACAGAGTAAATATATAATTATCCCCAAAGGGAGAGAAACCAAAACACCAATTATGTGGCGAGTGTGAACGCGAGTGTCAGTGATGTCACCTCTGCGTCCTCGGGGAACAGCGCCGCAGAGCGCTTGGGGTTTCGACTCCCCACCACCACTTGGTAGCCGGAGGCCACCAGCCTTCTAGCCAGCGAGCGGGAGAAGTCGCCCGTACCCAGAATGCCGACGACCGGGGCGTCGGGTTCGGGCACGGAGGCCTCGAGGCGCCCGCAGCCTCCTCCTTCCCCCCTGCCTCGGATTAAAGGCCGCGCCATCTCATCAGGCATAATGCACTGGGACATGGACAAGAGGACATGGACATTGTGGTTGGTTTATGTGCACCCATAATACCTCAACTGGTTCCTAAAATGCAGTCAAGAAACAGAAAGATTAAAAAGCAGAGCACTTTTAATTAGACTTTAAGATATTTACTTATTATTTACTGACAGACTCTGATTGTTAGGTTTAGACCTTAGAGGCTTGCTTTTTTTTTATAGTAATAACAGACTTAAAACATGCAGTTTTATCTAGGATTCCCATCACCGTTGCCTCTCAGCTGACATTTCCTAGATCCGTACAGTAACTGTATACAATAACATAAAAGTATATTACACAGCCTGAGGACAGCAACTCTGTAGTTGGCACAGAAAACTGGACGCTACAGTATTAATATAATAACCACTAGGATTTAATGAACAAACCCGTGTCATTGGTGCAACACTTCCTCGCGGTTAAACTCTACCCAGCCTCAACGTGCGGTACTTGGCCCACATTGGCTCAGGAAAGAGTGCAAACGTACTTTTTATATCGGCGCTGCTTTTGTACAATCCTCCAGTCGTGAGCCGAGTTCACCAGAAAACCGCGACTCTTCAGAAACACTTTCAAGTCATGTTGTATGACTCATTAGAGCCGACGGACGACCGACAACACGCTTAATTGCAACATCCACGTTGCTATTCTCCTTAAAACAGACACGCGAACTGACGCCACCTTGCTGGTTGTCCTTGACTCTACTCGCGGAAACTTGTCCCTCAAAATAAAGTTCCTCTCCTTAGCGAACAGGTATATGAATGTATACGACTATTCAGATAAAAACGATATCTTACCTAACACAACTTAGCTTCTGTTTGTACTTACCCAGCGGTATTTTTAGATACTTTCAGATACTTACTCAGCCCGCTTCTCCGCTCTGGGGACGTTTCTTCCTGATAACGTGACGCGCTCGCTCACCAAAGCCCCGCCCCGCCCGGGCCACGCCTCCACGTGTGTGCAGAAGATAAGAGAGAGAGAGAGAGAGAGAGAGAGAGAGAGAGAGAGAGAGAGAGAGAGAGAGAGAGAGAGAGAGAGAGAGAGAATGAATATGATCCAGGAGTGTATTATATATTATATTACAGACACACTTTACACCAAGAACACAAAAACGTTATTTACTGCACATCAAAACAATCAAAACAGTGGTTAAAAATTGCTTTAAATAAATAAATAAATAAAAATATATCCAATACTTTGGTTTAAAAACAAATATTCTAAATTAATGACATTTCCACCACTGTCGGCTGTACTTTGTGTTGAGTGGTAATCCACATGCAAACACGCTAAACTAAGATGCTAAATTAACATTAACGCGCATTAGCATTGTGATTGAGATTATATTTGCATGCAGAGGTTGGACACTCTCAGTCTCCTTTTTGTTGTGGCGATGGTTCGGTTGTCTTTTTTCACAAATTGTAATAAAGTTGAGAAAAAAAATGAAAGGTAATCCTTTTTTTTTTTTTTTTTTTTGTCTCATTAGACGCAGACTGTTAATTGCAGTTTCTCCCTGGACTCCATCTGCTGCTGTCGGTGTATTTGATAAACAGGCCTTGGGATGAGAACAAAAAAAGCAAAAAGCGCGTTAAAAAGATGTCCGGCCGCGGGCCACGCGCTGTCAACATGACTTCATCAAGTCTGCCTTTGCCACTTGCAAAAGGTTGAACCCCTCTGGCTCGCAGCACTGCATCAGTGTCACCACACACAAACACACACACAGGCGCACACACACAGGCACACACACACAGCGCCTGCATGCCACCCTCTCTTTCGGTCTCTCTCGGCCATGGGCCTCGTGTTTGTTTACACCGCTTAGAGGGGCTGTACTTTACATTCTGAACATTAATATAGCAGCAAACAAATATTTGCTATATAAAGTTAGAGCGGAGTAATGTCAAGCCTGAGCAGAGAATGAAGCCGCTCTCCCTCTGTGTGTGTGTGTGTGTGTGTGTGTGTGTGTGTGTGTGTGTGTGTGTGTGTGTGTGTGTGTCGTCATGCGAGTTTCTCCCACCTCTGTTGACGAACTCATAGCTTTGCGCCGTTCTCGTGCGTCGGTTACAGCTGATAGCGCCGTGCGCGACCGACAGCGCCACCGCAGAAGCACAGCACCACACACTCTAGTTCCTTCCCGGAGCGGCGGCCATTTTTGTGTGCAACGCTATAAAGCGTTAGGGAGCCAGAGTAGCGTTAGATGAGTACAATTTAACAACTTAATGCTTTATCTGCGCAGCGTGAACGCACAGAGGAGCACATTTCTGTCGCAAGCTGAGTGACATCTTTGTACGACTCGTAATCGGTAACCCGTGTAGCATTTAGGCCTCATGGAATTAGCAAGATAGCTGGCCAACTAGTGGACAGCTGGCTAGTTATTTAGCATTGCTAATCACGCTGCGCTTCACTGGTTACAAAAAAATGAGGACAAGCTAGCTACCTAGCTAACTAGCCAGATACATCTCCAGAGCTCTCTTCCCGGCAAACTGCAACACTTTATGGCCCAACTGCCGAGGTTGTCACCATGACGACTAACAACAGTTGGCACTTTCTTCCGTACTAATCACAGTTAAATATCTGTTCTACTCCTATTTGTATTTCTATGGTCAGCACTTTCGCCGTAGTTTGCACTGTTAGCGCTGTTTGCATCGTTAGCTTGTTAGCCGCCGGCTGATGGCCGGCTCCCAATCTGGGATCTTGCACCTTTAAGTTCACAGTCCTTGACATACGTATACTAATTTGGAGATTTTTCATTCATAGGTATCGATTACTGGCATCTCCCGGGGTGGTAACCCATTAATCTGACAAGTTAAATCAATGGAAGTTATTCTGATCCAGTGGGGACAGATTTACTACTCACCCTGAGACAAGCCTGGTGATCTGGGCTGAAAATGTTAAGCTAACAAATGGCAGCAGTGGCACACAGCAGGGTCTCTTAACCTTTCCTTTGATGCTGTTTTCAGGTTCATAGCCGATTATCATTACCTCGGCAATCTCAGAGTCGGATGGGAAATATTGTGTCGGAGAAGTGAAGGCACGGTCGTAGGCGGTTAGCCCGAGGTGGACAGGTAGAGCCATGTTAACATCTGACGGGGCTTCACTGTCAAAGCGTCACATGGAGGAAGACATTTGTTTCTGTGCTTTCGAGGGCGGAGGCGTCTTCATCGTGCCCTTCATCGGGGATTAGGGACACATGTTGAGACAGGAGCTGATGTTGCAGCTTCTCACCGCTGCATCGTTGGTTGCACAGTGAAAGTTTCCCACAGCGAAGTCAATACAGTGGGGTAATTCGGCTCGCAGAGCAATCATCGCGATGCAAGTCGTTGCCCTGGTCGCCAGTAGGAAAGGTAGGTTCATGAGAGCGAGAGATTTACGAGACGGCAAAGAAAACAAAGTTTTCAAATGCAAAGGAAGGTTTGAGTCTCCTCATCGCTCCAATCAGATCGGGCGTTTTCACCTGCTGACATTTTTCTTCTCTTCAGTGGACTTAACGGTTGCTCTCCTGTGAATCCCTCATGCATAAGAATTTGAATCCGGCACAGGAATGACAGACTCCGCTGCTACCAATAAAAACCACTAGACAGAGAGAGATTATTACTGATTGGCTATAGGAGAAACAAATGCCCCAAATAGTATAAAAACAGGGTTTTGTTGAATTCTGAATGCTGGACCTTTTCGTGTAATTTCGTATTTTATATCATTTTATTGTGGAATCACTACTTTCACTTAAGTAAAGGGTCTGAGCACTTCATCCTCCTGGTGTTGGTTGTACTCCACTCTCTCTAATGCATACAGTTTAAAGTCCAAAGGCAGCTATAACGATGGACTGATTCATGTCTCACGGTGTGGTCAGTGTGACACAGCGGCCCATTGACATGCAGTTTGATTAGACGCATGGAAGCGCCGCGGGCCAGGATAATCTCAGCGGCAGCTGCGGCGGCGCACAATGCAGACAGTGTGCCGTGCGTGGCTCACCACAGCCTCAAGAAGCCGTTCACTGTACTAACCCTGGGTAAAGGTCACTCCGGCACTCGCGTAGCCGGGTCGGGGAGCGGGCTGTTCTCCGCGTGCCTCTCTGCGCTCGTTTGTTCTTCCCCAGATTATTATTGTCATCCGCTGTGGATGAAAATTCAAAAATGGATTTCCAGCTTCGTCAGGACTGCCCTCAGATTTGAACCACCCCCATCCCCCTCCACCCTCCCCCCTCCCTCGTGACTGGTGGCGCTCTTTCTCACCTTCAGACATGAGCAGGCCCGGCTGGAGCCGTGTTCAGTGGAGTCAAAAGCTGAGCTGAGCACGGGTTGAAAATTGCTTAGGGGCTAGGGAGGGATGGGGGGGGTTGGTTTTCTGCAGTGTGACTGTGGGGCTTCGGATAAGCCTTGTCTCCGGCCTCTGAAGATTTCCCAACATCGCCTTGAGCTCTAAAGCCTCTGCTGTGGATGTGGGGCCTGTGCTCCAATTCCAGGTGCTTAGTTCCCAACCCGCACTTTTGAAGTATTACAGGTTCTTTAGGGTGTGTGTGTGGGGGGGGGGGGATTCAACTCTAGGGACAAAATCAATAGACGCTTTTATTTTCAATAAGAAAACGCTCTCTTCACTGAGTGTCTCAGAAGCTTGGAAATAACCAATGAAAGGCATCGCTGGAAGTCTTATTGCCGCCGGCAAGGAGGTTGTTTTATTTTAGTTTGTTTGTCTGTTTGTCTGTTTGTTAGCAAGATTACCGAAAAACTACTGGCCCGGTTGTCATGACACTTGGTGGATGGGTGTAGCATGGGGTGTAGGAAGAGCCTGTTTAGTTTCGGAGCGGATCTGAACCACAAAGCTGCCACATGCATTGTCTTTCACGTGTGGAAGCGGCCTTGGTGGGGCTCTCCCACTTCGGCTGATGGTGAGAATAAGTGCACTGTGGCTAACGAGGTATTTAAGACACATCTGTATGCAATAGAGTAATGATTGCCTGTGCACAGGGGGGGAATTTTAATTTGCTGGAGAATCAGAATTCAAGGCCCGTGGCTCTCTCACCTCGCGAAACAAGACATCAAAAAGAGCGTCCCTGCAGCAGGGGAGCTTGGAGCCGAAGGTGTGGACAGCCGTCAGACATCTCCGCTCAATTTCCTGTATATATTATCTTCTGCCCCCCCCCCCCTCTCCCACCACCACCACCCATCCCCCTCTGTCTAAATGTGTGCATGTGTGAGCGTGTGAAGTGACCAATGCAGTTGGTCATTCGGCGGCGTCACCGCAGTGGACCTGCCCTCAGCCATTGCCTCTGACTTTGAAAAGACCCCTCATGGTCTGAGTCAAATATTTGGACGTATTTACTTTCTGTTATCATCACAAGTTTAAACTTGTCTTTAACCTTTATTTATTTTTTTATTATTATTATTATTATTATTATTATTATTATTATTATTATATTCATTAATGTTAAAAGTAAAAATGTACATTTTTCATGAATGCATGCGTCGATTTGGGGAGCCTATTATAGATGGCATATAATGGATTGCCCAAAAGGATTACAAATATAAATACATTTTCAACACTGATTTATGATAATATGTGGATGGGCTCGACATAAATCCAAATCCCCAATCTTGCAACTGAAGAATTTATGAAATTTAGGGGAATGGGCGAATACATTGTATGGTAATATTTGACCTCTAATGTATTCCACCTATATAAGAAAACACAAACCAGCTCCACACCATCGAGATTTATGAAAAATAAATATGCAATCATTTGGCATTTTAAGGCTATGTATATATGCACGGAGTGACACATTCATGTATAATATTATCGAGATGTTTTCCCCACATGTAAATATGTGTGAGTGTTCTTTGCTGAATACGTATTTTGTGCAATCTTGAGTGACAATTGCGCGGACTTAAAACTTTACGCACCGGCTGTGCCTCTCGTCAAGTCAGTCGAAAGGAAATAGAGCACTTCCTGTTGCGCATTAAAAAATAAAACCCCTGTCGAAAATCTGTTTATACGTCTAATAATCACGTGTCCTGATGAAGATATTTGGAAGTTAGTCTTAGTCTACTTAAGTAAAGTTGCAATATACCACACTGGAAATACTCAAGTCAAATTCCGAATGCAGAAATATTACTGATGGTGAATTATGCAGCACGGTCACTGTCGGTGTGTCATTATTAATGATGATCGGTTATTGTTGCAGCTGGTAGAGGAGCAGCTCATTAAACCGCTTCATACTGTTGGGTATCACAATGCATCATAGTTCACAAACTGATCATTTGTGATCTGATCTGTAATCTGATCTGTGTATTAAATATATATACATATATATTTAATACACAGATCTGCCTGCTAATTATGGCTGTCAAATACACACACTGGAGTACAAAGTACAACACCTCCCTCTGTATTGCTGCGGAGTAGAAATATAAAGCAAGTAAGGTACAAGTACCTCCAAAAAAGTACTTGAGTAAATGCAGGCAGTGGCCTTCTGACATCTGACTGCAAATTATAAATATGACCCAGACAATGTGCAGCCTCCCATCTTAATGACTGCTTATTAAAAATGAACTTCCATTTTGGGTCTGACCCGCCTCGTGCCATTAAACCTGTGTGTCTGTTTTAAATTACTCAGCTGATGTCTTCTTATTCATTATTCAGAGGCGCCACCCGTCCTGCTGTTTTAATTTGAAGGCCACCTCCCCCTTATCTTCCGGTCTTCCCCTCGCTAACTTTGGCAGCTGGCCGCAGCTGGACCGCCGCTGTCCGCGCGCACCCATCCACCCAGCCAGGACGCGCTCCCCGGTCACAGCCGCTGCCCAGGGGCTCCAAGCCGCCAATTAGATGAGCCGGGCCAAGGGGAAGCGCACTTATTCAACTTAGTCTCCATTTATTTTCCGTCGTCCTAAAAAGCACCCCCCAGTCCTCCGTCACAATTCCCCCCCAGAGCGGCTCCGCGGGTTTCCTGTCGTCCCTCCGTCCGCGAGCCGCGCGGAGGAAGTGGTCGGTCTTTCTGGTGACCACCGTCGCGATGGTTCTGCTGGCTCTGGCCATCGCCGTCCCGCTGCTGCTGCTCCGCACCCCGGAGACCTCCGCGCACTACTACGAGATGATGGGCACCTGTCGGATGGTTTGCGACCCGTACACTCCGAAACCGGGCGGCGCCACCGCCATGGAGGTGATCCAGAACGTGAACGGCGTCGCCCCGCAGCCGCCGATGGCGCAGGGGAGCCGCGGGGAGCCGGGGCGACCGGGTAAACCCGGGTCCAGGGGCCCGCCGGGTGAGCCGGGAGCCCCGGGACCGAGGGGGCCACCAGGGCAGCGCGGCGACGGCAGGCTCGCCTTCCCCGCGGTGTCCGGACCCGCTGGCCCCGACAACGGTGAGACGGACGGTGCGAACTCCACCGCCAACAGTTTCAGGATCGCGTTCTACGTCGGCCTGAAGAACCCGCACGAGGGATACGAGGTGCTGAAGTTTGACGACGTGATTACAAACTTGGGGAACCACTACGACGCGAGCACCGGGAAGTTCACATGTCATGTGTCCGGGATCTACTTCTTCACCTACCATGTGTTGATGCGGGGAGGGGACGGGACCAGCATGTGGGCCGACCTGTGCAAAAACGGACAGGTGAGAGTCTAGGTGATGGGGGGGGGGGGGGGGGTATAACATTCCAGAGTCATCCTAATTTTACGCTCAAAACGCGCACGAGCGATGCGCACGAGGCTCGATACCTTCTTCCCATTAACCCATCTACATACCTGCCTACTCTTATATTCATGAGGGATGACTTCATGGTAACATCGGTGATATAGCGCTGATTGTGTGTAAATGCCCCCCCCCCCCCCCACTCCCCCCCATGAGTCAGATGTTTACAGCTGCAGATGGATGAGGGGTCAGATACTAACATCAGCTGTGGTTGTTAAAGACGCTGCAGGCGGGGTTAAATGCAAACTTGCGTAAACGCATTTAATACTTTTATGTATTACCATCCTATAGTAGCTATAGTGGTTTTAACATCTAATTTACCCGGCATTCCCTTCGAGTGTCTATTTTTAAAGCTGCAACACAGCTGGGTGTTTTTTGCCTCTCAGCCATAAGTGAACTTTCTATTCTCTTATCAACTAATGAAGTCTCGTCCCTGTCCCCCTCCCCTCCCCTCCCCTCCTCTCCTCTCCTCTCCTCTCCCCTCCTCTCCTCTCCTCTCCTCTCCTCTCCCCCTCTCCCCCAGGTTCGGGCCAGCGCCATCGCCCAGGACGCCGACCAGAACTACGACTACGCCAGCAACAGCGCCGTGCTGCACTTGGACTCCGGGGACGAGATCTA
This sequence comes from Ophiodon elongatus, assembly GCA_016806645.1. Classification (NCBI taxonomy): domain Eukaryota; kingdom Metazoa; phylum Chordata; class Actinopteri; order Perciformes; family Hexagrammidae; genus Ophiodon; species Ophiodon elongatus. Next base: position 960,801 of record JACSYO010000590.1, on the reverse strand, counting down.
CGTCAAACTGGACGGCGGCAAGGCGCACGGAGGCAACAACAACAAGTACAGCACCTTCTCCGGCTTCATCCTGTACCCCGACTAGACGCGGGGCGGTGCACAGCGCCGAGAACTGTTCCCATCAAAAGTCCAAATTGTGTTTTGTCCTCGTTTGAAGGCGCGTGCCGCAGCACACAGGCGTATTATCTGCAACCGTGTATATGTTCTTGTTCATTTAGCGAGAGACCTTTTGTGTGTGTGTGTGTGTGTGTGTGTGTGTGTGTGTGTGTGTGTGTGTGTGTGTGTGTGTGTGTTTGATTCTGACTCCAGTTCAACTGCTCTGCTGTCACCAGAGTCCATATCCTCCTCCTGCAGACCTGCAGCAACACCCCGAACGCACTCTGAGCTGAGGAGGCGTCATTCTTAAGTTCCTTTGACACATTTCTAAAATACTCTAGAGGGGGGAGCGTAGCCCCAGAGCTGTGTGTATTAATGGCACCTAATATTTCAGATGTTTCAGGCTCCAATGACAACAGAAAGAAGAGGGGGTTTCAAGAAATCAGGAAATCAAGAGATGAAATGTCAGATCTGCTGTTTTGAGAGTCCAGTGTTTGGATTCAAGGCCCGGTCACACCAGGGCGTTCCACGGCAACTTAGCTCATTCTTTTGCGGTAATAAAACACACGCTGGTTTTTCAACTAGTTGGTGAACTTGGTAAGGGTTAGTAGCGTCCACTTTTGTTCCCCCCTCTGCCCCCCCCCCATGAACTGTCAACTGTTTCGCTAAAGAGGGCGTTTTGCGGATAGCTATACGAGACAGGAGCCATTTAAATAAACAGCAAACTTATCGTACCGTTAGCGACTCAGCTAGCAAGCTTGTCGCTGACGGTTGGTAAGCTTGCTAGCTTAAAACCAAGGCTATTAAATAAAGGCCGGGACATCGTCTTTGACCTCAGGGGAGCAATGGGGCATGACACAAGCTCAGAAAGCTACGGTGGCGGACCAACGCTAGCATGTTCGCAACTGACTTGCATGTTCGCCGTTAGCTCGCCAGCTGCAGTAGTTCCCAGCGCCATCAAGCTTCTATAAACCAAATATATTTGTGCCACTGTCTGGTGCGACCGGGCCTTCGAATGGTTACTAAAATACGGACACGTGAATTACCGCCGGTCTCCCGCGTTATTTATTTATTTGTTTGTTATCTGCCGACAAGTAAGCGCATCATCAGCATACATGGCAAAATGGGAGCAACGACTTGACAACGACTGTATGAGCTGGACCGCTTTCAGAAGACACAATCGGCTGAAATGGTCCGAAGAGGTCAGCAGAACACATTCTGAACACATTTAGACGTGCTGCAATAAATCTAGGCCATCTCGATCTCTGCGGCGAGTGGAAACCGCGGCGCTTCGAGTCGTGTTCAGTGTTTCACTAAATAACCCAGTAAACCACACATGAAGGATGCAAATGGGATGTCTTGCATCGATACCGAAACGGTTACATTTTGTTGTCATATATATGCAAATAAATATTGTTTGACAAAATGTTGCCTTCGTGTGAACATCTCTGATCAAGTGAATCCAAGTGTTTCGTGTTTGATTTAATGTCAGAGCCATATATATATATATATATATATATATATATATATATATATGGCTCTGCAGGCTGCCTGTCCAAATGTGTTGCATTGCATTGTAGCCTACAGCACGGGTTCCAGGTGCTGCTCGGCTGTAGCTTGCAGACATCTGTGGTCAGTGAGCCTCGCTTAATGCAAATGGAACAAAGTCAAGAAATTCATAGTTTATTCATTGATCGACGGATAATAGAATCTGCAACTATTTTGATAATCGATAGTTATGCCGCTTCTCTTTGTCATATTACAAAGTAAACAGAATATCTTTGTGTTTTGATTACGAGGACAGGAGGAGCTGTGTTTGTCTATTTTAATTAAGGAAAACATTTTTACCATGCATCGCTCAGCTATCACCAGTACTTCTGAAACTTTAACGCTCTCAATTTGAAGGACGGCGAGGCTGCTTAGTGGCAATGGAGAGCACGCTGTTAGCAAGAGGCTGTCTGTGCGATAAATAACATGCGTCTCTTCAGATCGTCTCAGATATAAGAATTTAAAAAAGCGGTGGCTGCCGGCTCCGTTGTTTCACTTCTGATTAACTTGTATTAAGATTTGCAAAATGCTTTACCCGACTCAAACATGGCTGTAAGCCTTCATTAAGATGATGGCTGTTTTGTGTGTGTGTTTTCTTTATTTTTTTATTATGTTGTTTTTTTACCCCATCCCCCTCAGGAACACACACTAAACAGCTGTTTACACACTAGCCCTGTCAATTTAAATGGAAATCATGGAAAACAAATATTAGCATGCCTGGTTAGATAAACCTCTATTAAGGTGGCGGCTTATTTTGCTTTGCTCTACAAACTGGCTCTGTCCTCCTCAGAGGGGACTGTGTTCTTCTCGAGCTGTTGAAAACAAAAAGAGGTGGATAGACGTCCTCATAGTTTTTTTTGGAGGGGTGGGGGGGGTTGGACAAAATGGTTCAGTTTATGTGCAGCTACGGGAATAAGCCCAGCGTGTGTTAGCCTTGCAGACGGTGTGGTGTTTTGTTTCTCTAATCTCCACAACAGAGGAGGCGAGTTTAAAGTTAGCACGACCACAGAGACGCATTTATGGGGAATACAGCAGGATGAAATTAGTTAAAGGTACGCTGTGCAGGATTTTTCTGACTCAAACTAAAATAATCCGCTCAATCATAAATTATGAGCCTCCAAAAAAAAATGCAAATATAGCTGAGGCGAAACACCAGCGGACGAAGCTCGCTCCAAACCAGGACAACATCTGGGTGGGCTTTCACTCTCGCCGCCCCGTTTGACGCTGCAGGTGGTCCACCGGGCTGTGTTCTGTCAGTTCGCGGTCAGGGGATGTGCTCTGCTGGTGTCACTGAGCCGGGGGGGAGGAGGGGCAGTGGACGCTTTCATAAGAAGTGGAAGAAGCCAGCGTGACGTCAGCACTCATCGGTTTGGGAAGCCTCGAGTTAGAAAATTTGGCCGTCGCCATCTTGGTTTTTGGCCGTTGGACTCAACCAGGAGTGGCAAGAGAGGGTGGGGCTATGTGCCCCAATAAGACAATTTCAGGTGATCAAAAATGTTACAATTAACCTTCATGAACTGAAAACACACGGCGAAAGGGTTAAAGTTTTGACACAAAAACATGTACAACTCCCAGACCTGGCAACACCATGGTAGCGACCTGTCAATCATAAGGTGGCCCTGCCCTAAAGCATCCCCTGTTGTATGGTTTATTTGACTCTAGATGGACCATAACTTACTAAATGAACATCATGCGGTATCGAAGAAGACTTGAAACTAGAGATTGAGACCATAAACTCATCTATACAGTCTGTATGGGGTAATTTCCCCATAGACTTCTATACAATCCATCATAGCATACCTTTAAAAGTAGACCCTAGCTGCAGTATGGAGACAAACAGAGCTACGTTAGCTCTAACAATATGTGTAACTTAGTGTAGGGTAGTTTTAGCCTATTAGCATTTGATTGCAACACTTGATAAGATGTCACACCACATCTCCTTTTTTTAAACCGCAAAAATAAAGCTGGCACATGACTTTGTTTTCAATCAACTTTCTTGCGTCCTCGTTGTCTGAGCTTGTCAATGTGGTTTCTGATGAACGACATCCATCTTATCACTGTTGGGTTGTCTTTTCTTTTCAATTCACACCGCTTTCCTATTGATATATCAAAATGCATTTGATTTTTGTTCATTTCACACAATTTAGAGGGCCTTTAAAAAAAAATGTAGTGATATATGTAAACACACAGCAGCGTTTGCGAGAGCAAAAGATGGTCGAGGTTTAATGATGACCAAGACTGGACATTCTTTAAAGATTACTATAAGTGTTGTTGTTATTGTTGTTGTTGTTTTTAGGCTCTGTGGGGCGCCACAGGGCCCCCCCTCTCAAAGTGTTTAAAGCTCAAAGCATGATGGTCTTGTACAGGCTCTCAGCCTCCACTGCAGACACATTTAAGATGAAAAGTGGAGCTGCTGACACCAACTGAGACATCAACAGCAGTGCATGTCACCCGGCTTCCAGACGGATGAACACACCCACGCACACACACACACACACACACACACACACACACACACACACACACACACACACATATATAAAACACGATAGCTGATCATCCATCCCCCCCATGTCTGGGTGACAGTGAGGGATCGCTGACTGACAGACGGAGTAGTGAAATTCTCTGATGGATGAGATAAGTGGGACACACACACACGCACACGCACACACACGTTGTGTTCAGGGGAATGCAGCTTGACAGGCAGCTGAGCAACAGGCATCACACCGGCGTAATGAAAGCATGTGTCGCCACGGTCTTTTGGTGTCGCACATGCCGCCCTCGTTACAGTAAACTACGATTCTTTTTAATTGAAACCCTGTTAGTAAAGAGTCTGGTCTAATGAAGCCCAAACACACCAGCGGTTAGGAGCAGCCTTGATCTCAGCAAGGGCCTGATTGCCAATCGACATGAAAGATTGCAGCCGACGAGCTCCCCGCACAGGCCGCCAATCATCGGGGGACATTTTTAAAACCTCTCCTCATTCTTTCACCGCGCTGATTTCGTCCCCGCCATGATTGATCCACGAGTAACGCTCGTGCCTGAGATACAAATGGAAAAAAAGACTATACAAGAGGGACGTCTGAAGGGACCCGCGGAGAGGGTGAGACACCTAAAAACCTTCTGCTTATCTTCCTCTTTTGTTTGTTGTGCGAGTCTTATCCAAGGTGGTGCGCTCGCGAACCACGCGGCCGGGATCCTCACTGGAAAATAAAAGAAAGGAGGGAAACCTGCAGAGCAAAGATGTGGCTGTGTACGGCGGAACAATGGCTTCCTGACTGCCTGCTAGATGAAACTGTATTTGATCATTTGTATGAGGAATACACAGTTTTTAGAGGTTTTAGGGACCGTTTCGGAAATAAATAGGTGTGTTTTTCTTTTTGCTGGAGGCAGAGTTAGTCGATTGTCCATTATGTGCAATTTGGGGCGGATTGGAACACGTAAAGTCAAGTCACAGCAGCGTCCTGTGTTATGGCGAAACATGCAAACTTCCGGCCTCGCCTAAGGGACGGCGTTCCAAGAAAACCCGAAAGCTTCGCAGGTTAGCACCGTGAAGGTCTTGAGATTCTGCTGACCGAATTTGAGATGGATCTGTTGACTCCTCGAGGAGGAGTTCCGGTAAGTCCTAAACCTGTAGACCTGTAAAGTGCCGAAAAATGGCGTGTTGTCACATGACCTATGACGTCATCATTGGATGCATCGACTATTCCTTCGCCGCTAAGCGCCACATTAGCCGGAGGGTCATACCAACCAAATGTGAAAGGGATCCGATGAAGCCTCAATGGAGGAGTTTGAAAAAGTTTGGATGAAATACATGAAAAATCCACTAAATTCAAAATGGCCAATGTTGACAGGAGGCCATGGTGAATATGTTCACTTTCGATACTTTAAGTACATTTAGCTGACTAACTCATATACCTAATGGTATACTAGATGATGAAAATATGTTTTGTAATATATTACACAAATATCTTTCAATATATTCTAAAATAAAATTGCTAAAATATTGTTATGCGTGCCAGTAGAAGATATCCATACAACATGAGGAATAAAATGAGTTGCCCTGAACATAAACAACACACAGCAAAAACAGAAACCGAGACGGAGACACTCATGCATATTTTGCTTCAGTGGAATAAATTCCCAGTATTACCCAGGGATTCATGTGCCGGATAATGACTCAGCCAAATGCTGACTCACTTCATCTGTCAGTCTGCACTTCGAAAATTACATCTCTTTTGTGGTTTAATCGGCCAAACGAGAGGAAAGACTTGAGAAACGGAGAGAAGAGAGCGAAAGAGAAAGACACAGTAAACAGTGAAGGGGATAAAATAAATAAAAAAATAAAATAAAATCCTCTCATAGAAGTAAATCAAAGAACACAAAAAAAGACAAATGACTCCTTGAGGGTTTAAACTCTGGGTTAAGCTTATTTGGGGAATAATTTAATGCTGTGGGTGCTTTTTCAAAGACGATACGCTTCCAGGCTCGTGAATATATCTCCTGTCGAATGCTGCACACCTCAGAGTCATTACGACGCACTGAATCGTCACATCTACGGTGCCACGGATTATTGTTGCTGCTGAAAGGACATAAACCGTAGAAGGCAGCGGTGGCAGCTAGTAAACGGCGGTTTTCATTGATTTAAAGCTGCTCTTTGAGTGATCAGAGCTGTGAGAGACTGCAACAACTGCTGTAATCAATCAAGTCATTTAAGTCCATTTCCATACAAAAGAAAAGATCTTGTTTGGGCTTCAAATGTGGATATTTGTTGTGTTCTTTCCCCTCTATGACGATAAACTAAATATATATTCGGATTTTTGACAGTTGGTTAGATAAAACAAGACATTTCAATAAGTTAACTTGGGCTTTGAGAAGTTTTTATGGCCCTTTTTTATTTTTTACCATTTTCTGACATTTCTTTAGAGAGAAAAACTAATAAAATAATGAGGAAAATAATCATTAGCTGCAGCCCTAATATGGATATCATGGCCAATATAAGACAGAGGAGCATCCCATGACCACAAGGCAAAAATAATTTCCTTATGTCATGTTTCATCCTGATACAAGGCAAGAAATCATATTAAGGACCCAAAATTCGCATTATTTGTGATTGTAATTCCTGAAGATAACTCCACCGTAATGTGATGTCATAGTCATAGAGGTGCACGATGTCATATTTCAAACTTGTATACACACCAACTGTTGCTGAATTATTTTATTATTATATTTTCGTTTCATTACAATGCAGCTAAATGTGCTTATGGAAATAAATTGCTCTCTAATTTTAACGGAATAGTCTGATATTTTGGGAAATACTCTTATTTGCACTCTTATATCTGTATCTAAATATGAAGCTAAAGCCAGGAGATGGTTAGCTTAGCTTAGCATAAAGACTAGAAGCAGAGGGAAACAGCTAGCCTGGCTTCTTTCTTTCTTTTTACCGAATGAAAGTGTTTTCTCATGAGACGTACCCGTCTCTTATCTATCAGGTAAATATTAGCATTAAGACTGGAAACAGCTAGCCTGCATCTGTCCAGCGTCTCTAAAGCTCAATAATTATTATTAAATGTGACATATGGTTTGTTTAATCAGTACATGAACAGAAATGTAAAAACGACAAAGCCCGGCTAGCTGTCTCGCCCTGCTTCCAGTCGTTATGCTAAGCTAAGCTAATGGCACTAGCTTCATAATTAGCATACAGCTATGAGTGTGGTATCAATCTTCTCATTTCACTTTCAAGAAGCCAATAAGCACATTTCCAATACATGTCAAACTTTTCCTTTCCCTCGCAACACCTTCGACCTTTAGGCTGCTCTAAACTTTGACTCCAACTATATTTTCCACCTCACACAAAATGTCTTATTGAATGCTTTTCAACTCAGGCAATTACATTTACAGTATATCTCCGTGAGGACATTTGATCTTATAATAGCGAGAAATACACGAGCTTGCACACATTCCCGCAGATGATTTGCAGCCGGGCAAGAAAATGGCAGAACTGTCAGAAACACATCCCTGTCTTGTTCCCGGAGCCGGGGCCATAATGAGAGGCTAAAGGAGCCTACGCGGAGATCAATCACTCACACACACACTCCTCTCATCCCATCAGCCATCATCCACCTCTCCCTGCCTGCTGCCGTCTCCTCATCCCCTCTCGCACATTTATATTGTCATTATTTATGTCCTGCCTCCTCCCTTGGCTTGTCATGAGAGTTTTAGACCCTTTAAAGTAAGTTCCACCTCATTTCAACTTATTATTAAAGCTCTTCTTCATTCGACCCTTTCCTTACTAGGAAACAGAATCGAAGCCCGGGGTTTTGGGGCACTAACTTGAGATTACATATTTCAGATTGCTTTATTTCCCACGGATTACTCAAACCGCGCAAAAATGGCTGTCACCTGTCTGCTTTCAAATCTGACAGCGACTTATCCGAGGTGTCATTAATTTATCACCGCGTCTCTGAGGAGGTTTTTTTTCTTCTCCCCACAATCCCCCGTGTCACGCAGTCTGTCATTTGTAAAATATGTGGGAGTAAAGGTTAAGGAAATAAGTCATTTGGAGCAGGCGGCGTTTTATTGTAACAAAGCCAATGAGGACTATATCTTTCATCTCTCTCCTCTGGCTGACGGCAGTGACAGGCCGAGGACGCCTGATGAGAGAGACGATCCTCAGAGAGTCGGGCTGAAAGGTTAGAGTGGCCCCGGGCAGCATGGCTGATGAGCGCGTGCACACATGTTGAGACGCTGCTGCATCCGCCTCCGCGTGTCCTATTAAATAGGCCATGAAAGCTCTGGTGCATGATGTGTGGGAGGGGGCAACACTTTTTTAATGGGGAGGGGGGAACAACATAACATAACAATCGTGACTTCGCGCCATACATGAGCAGAGACGTGCGGCTGTATGACGGCTTCCATGCCTGTGACACGTGACTGTCCACGCAGTTGCATCGCCTCTGGGGACCACGAATGTCTGAACCAAATTGTTTGACGTAACGATGCAAACGTTTGTCCCCCCACCCCCCCATCCCGGCAGCAGCATGGAGCAGTCGTGTTAACACGAGCCCGGCCGAAGTGTCCGCATCGATTTGATTTGCCAATTACCAACCGGGCCTCGTTTATCATCAGCTGAAGCTTTCACAAACTTCTCCGCGAGATGTAATAAGACCGAGGAGCAATCTCCCCCCCCCCCCCTACCTCCTCACTTCTCATTAGGACTCTAAAGAGAGCCCCCCGAAGCTTAATTATTTATCTGCATTAATATCCCTTCTATAATTAATGGTAGGTGCGAGTGTGTGTGTGTGTGTGCGAGGGCCAAAGATCATCCCTCCTTTACCTCAGCCTCCCTCCTGATTAATGTATGAGGGAGAGGAGCCCTTCATGTATTATTACTGCAGAGATCCTGGACCTTGAGAGAGAGACAGACAGAGGGACAGACAGACAGAGGGACAGACAGACAGACAGACAGAGGGACAGACAGAGGGACAGACAGAGGGGAGGCTAAGTGAATGATAATCGCCGTTTAGCATGCAAACGTGTCTCCCTACACCGCTGGCATTTCAATACTAATGGCAGGGGGCGATGGGGGTTGAGGGCCCCACCATTGGAAACCCGTCCCTGTTTGCGGTATCTCCGCTTCAATGTGACACCGCGGCGGCACAAAGTGGCGAAATGTCAAAGAGTGGAAAAAGTCACCAGTTTGGACGCCGACGGCCACGTTCCATCGCGCGTGCTGTGAGACTGCGTTTAGCCTTTGTACAAGTTGAGATGACATCTTTAAAACTAACAGTAGTTACGTTTCAGACCCGTTCAAACGCTTTTGTTGTTGTTTTTATTGGCTTTCTATGGTGGAAGAGAGACATGTTTCTACGTGTTATCCTTTTGTGCATCTCTCCTCTGATTAATGCTTCTGTTGTGCTTCCTAATCTGAAGGGAAACGTTACTAACAGCTCGGTGTCCTTTCTTTTCTTCTTCTTCTCTTCTCTCCAGCAGCTTTACTCTGACATCTGGTGGACAAGCACAGTGTTGCAAGGAAGATTTATTTTGTTGGAAGAAGTTTGTATGTTTAGCGTGTGAGCGGATATTATCCAACAAAGAGTTCCTTATATCCCAGGACACTTGGGAATACATTTAGGTTTACTGACATTTCAAAATAAAATAAATTGTATTCTTTAATTTTAGTCATGTATTTATTTTATTATATGTATAAATCATCGTGTGTGTGTGTGTGTGTGTGTATTTCTTCAGCTCATGTAAAGCACTTTGAATAGCCTGTAAGTTTGAAGGGTGTTTTACAAATAAGCTTACATGAATATTTATGTAAGCAAAATGTATTTAACTTATTAAAAAGAAAAAAAATGTCATTCATTTATTTATTTATTATTTTCTTCCTATTTACTCTCTCCTCTAACACAAAAAGAAAAGTAAAGGGGAAACAGACCTAACATTAATCTAGAGTGCAGATTGGTAGGTGTATTACTCTACAAGATCTAACATGCCATGTCCAAAGTCAAATACCTTTAAAAAAACAACAAATATATAAAGAGCATGCCCTTACACATCAAAGTCACTAGATGTCGCCAAAGTTCTATACATGCTATTGACTGGCCCAGAGGTTCACACACTGTTTCATGCCAAAAACATCCCATAAATGTACTTTATCTGCATTTAGCACCTGATTTAATGAAAGTTGTGTTCAGATTAAAAAGGTCCTTGTTGTCTTTTTATTGAGGTCAGGTGACAATTAAACCTCCTCGCAGTGCCCTTATTATGATCTCTGCTTTTATCAACTTTTACTGAAAATTAAAGTTGAAAAAAGAAGAGTAAAAAAAACATTAACCACGCATGCGCATAACCTTGCAGCCTCCGAGAAAGTGCAGTACTCTTTCTCTGTACCGTAACAGGCACCACCTCCCGTCGTCCCCCACTAGGTGGCAGCACAGCCACGCAGCTGCAGTGCTTTGAGACAGAATCCACTCAAAGAGCCACAACTTTCCTCGAACTGTCGCACCTTATCTTGTCATCTGAAACATGACACTTTTTTTTTTTACTCCATCTGACAAAGTGAAGAGGAGTTGTTTTTCAGCACAAACAAACCAAATTTATCTTGTGAAAAAAAAAGAAAGTAAAATAGAGAAGCTTTTTCTTTTGTGGACACAAAAAAGATGCCGAGCTTAACTTTCACTGTTGAATATAAATACAGCCTTTTTGATATTTTGTCAAAGGTCAAATATTTCATCAAAGTCAAATTATTCTATTACACTATGATACGTTTAACAGGATTTACACTGAAAATAGATCCAACTATTTTGGGTAACAAAAATAAAAGATTTTTCCTGTGTCCATATATAACATTATTTTTTATATAAGAAGAATAGTCCTACAATGTGATTTGCTTTATATATTTTTATATTTATGGGGGAAAAAGTAACTTTAAAACAAATGTCTGACCTATTTAGAAATGCCTTAACACAGTATTCAGGTAGATAGGTCATGGGGGGAACAAAGTACAGAGAGCTCATTATTAAAACAAAATATTGGCTTTTATTGAACACTTATGTCAGGCTATTATTTATAATAATGCCTGTATAACGAGCCAGAATGAAGGCAGAATCACGAGCAGATATACAGATAACAAAATCAAATCTAGTGCAGATGTTTGAAAAAGACGGCCTTCCTTCGTTTGTCTCATCTAATCCTTCACGAAGGAAATACAAATAATCACGTTTGTGTGTGTGTGTGTGTGTGTGTGTGTGTGTGTGTGTGTGTGTGTGTCTGCTTTACAGAAGCAGAAGACTGCAGTCTGTCCTCACTGTCACGCCTTTACTCCAGACAGCTTTTTAACAAGAGCCTCATCATACGCCGCGTGCGTGCGTGCGTGCGCACGAGCGCGCGCGCGAAGCAGTGCACGGGCTATATGGGCTACTCAATAAAAAGCGGGGCTGCGATCCGTCAGTGCATTTATCATCCTATTACGGCGACAAATCCGGCTCCCGATACATGAAAGGTAAAATGAATTACCAACGTTAAGCCGTCAATAAAGCCATTCCTGTAAATGGTGTCTCCGAGGGGCCCCCGCTATTATTCAACACGCTTTATCAGCACCTTGGAAATTACGTGGCTTGTAGCGCGGCCCCTGCCTCGCTGTGATTAAGGGCCCTGCCAGGGACCGGTGACAGCGCTTTTGACTCGGGTTCTTTTTTTCTTTTTTTTCCAGCCCCCCGCTCCCCGTGATGAACGCCGGGCCGATCGGGCGGAATGAAGACTAATTAAAAGCTATAAATTATCTTTTGCAGCCCCTCTCAAGGAGCCCTCTCTTTGCGGCGCCAGATAAGAGCGGGCTGAGTGCTCGTTTGCCCACAATGGCGCTGCAGCTAAACTGCATATTGATACTGTCCCTAATTGGAATTTAATTAAGTAGCCACGGCTCCGCACTCCGGCCTGTGGGATAAAGATTTCACCATCAACACGTCCCCGCTTTCATGCTGTTGCTTTTATGATTATTAATATTATTATTTCAAATCGCCAATTAGAGCCTGCGTGGTGGCGATTTTATTCTTATTCTAGAGATTTCTCTTTGTTTTTAAGCCACTATCGGGACACATTCCTGCATTGTACGTTTTAAAACTTCATTTTTTTTTTTTGCAAAAAAATATAAATAGTGTGTGCAAATTCAGGGTGTTATAAACCTAAATGCCTCACGCGGGAGGCGAAAGAAAGAGAAGAAAGGGCCAATAAAAAAAAGGAAATGCCAGTGACGTTTTAGAGACATTTAGCTCCAGTAATTACTGATATTTCATTCTATAATAGCAACGTTTTATCTAAATATCATCTTCATTTTGGGCACATTGGTGTCAACAACACGAGCTGAGTGAAACACATGCCCTGTAACGAGCTTAAACTAAATTCAAAATAGTTTTTTTAGTCACATTAATAATATAGTTTTCTCATAAATAGATGTCCATTTAGGATATAAGTAAATTATAGTCTATAAAAAACAGTATATGACTGAAGAAAAAGAGCATTTCAGTGACTTCCCTGTGTAACATTTATAATGGTGGCTGTCCCGCTGTTGTTTTTGTTTTGCTGCTGCGTGCGTGTGTGCGCACGTGCGCCTCACCGAAATCGATCGAACTACGCGCGCGCAGCGGTGGGGGGGGGCAGAAGGGGATCTCTATGTGTAGCGCGTGCTCGCGCGCAAGCGCTCCCGGAGCCCCTGATTGGACGTCGTCAATTGTGACAGGGACGATCTCCGCGTCCGATTGGTCCGCTGCACGTGTGTACGCGCACACGTGCTTCCGGCTGGGTGTAAGAGAGAGAAAGAAACACACGGAGGGGGGTAACGGTTTTAGGGGAGTTTAGGAAGAGCGAATACACAGATATTATGCTGCAGCAGCGGAGAGAGGCAGGGACACCGGTCAGAACGTGGAGCTGTTCGCTATGCCAGGTCTCGGACGGGTTTCAGGAGACGACATGCCGCCGCTGTAGGTGATATCAAAACATTAGCACAGGTATTCGGTCGTTTTATTCCAGCGCAGAGGCTCGTTTTGTACATGCCGCCCGTCTGAATTGGATACCGAGAGGGGCGACGGGAGCGCGAGCAACAAGTGGAAGTTTGGCGCGGAGAGGCCGAACATTTCTCGCCGTCAGCTGTATGGAGGAGCGGAAGGAGCCCCACGGCAGCCGGGACTCGACCGAGGAGGAGAGCATGTCCCTGTCGCCGAACCTCCCATCCCCTCCCGTGATTTTACCCCACCAGGCGGCCCAGCAGGCCCACCGAACCACGAACTTTTTCATAGACAACATCCTCCGGCCAGACTTCGGCTGCAGGAAGGAGCCGGGCTACCGCGACCGGAGCCAGACGCCGGGCAGGGAAAACGTCAACCCGCTCGGAGCGACACCAGCCTCTGCCTGGACTCCAACTGCAGCAGCGACAGCCCCTCTTCGTCGCCCTCCTCCTCTTCCTCGTCCTCCTCCTCGTCGTCGTCCACGTCCTCCTCGCCCTCGTCCAAGCAGAAGTCATCGAAACCGGGCGAGGCGGCGGGCACCGGGACCGGCAGATACGCGGACAGCCCCTCGTCGATAATGGTCGTGAGCGGTAGCAATGGAGGCTCTACGCCCACGAAAGAAAGCCAGCCGATGTTGTGGCCCGCGTGGGTTTACTGTACGCGGTACTCGGACCGGCCCTCATCTGGTAAGGCGCTAATAGTCCCCGAATTATACCGCCTGGGGGGTTTGAGTGCTGGGGAGCTTGGTTGGGTCGACTGCCTCGTCTTCCTCCACAGTATTATTAAACTCTTTCAGAGTTATCTGTATGAGAAGTGTTTTATTTTGTATCTGGAGCTTAGTGCTTCCCAGTGTGACTTTAACTAAAAAATATATATATATATATTTATTTAAAAAAATAAAAGCCATTTTGAAATTAAATAGGGACAGACATTACCAAAATAAAAATGAATAGTGTAAGTGTAAGGTCATAAACCAAACAGGTAATTTATATCTAATATAATATAATATAATATAATAGTAAATACTCCTCTATCTCTCTCTCTCTCTCTCTTTCTCTCTCTCTCTCTCACTCTCACACACACACACACACACACACATAAATAAAAGCGCATTATGGGATAAAGTGTCTCATATTTGTTGCAGGATATTCATTAATGTGCAATTTAGTCGGCTCAAAAGTGGGAATAATTCCCAATGCAATTCGCTGAGCAATGTCTAATTTCCATTATGCATCAAAGTTTGTAGTAATAAATGTTTTATAAGGCCTCCACGTGTGGTGCATTCGTTGAGACTACTTTTTTTTTTATCTTTGTAAGCAAAAGACAGCCTATGTTCACAGAAAAGTATGATTAATTATGGATTATATTTCATAGCTGAACTACATCAGTAGGCTGCTCCTCTTGTCTGCGTGTTTAAATGCGAGTTTGACGGAAAGCATCAAGGCTCCGACACCGCAGCTGTGTAGTATTGTGGCAGAGAGAAGCCGGAGGTCTCGGAGCACATTAACGTCATTTACGGTAATATTATGCAGATATTATACTGATAGGACTTTTAAAGAAAGCCACAAAACAACGTCACAGCGTTGCACTTACCAGTTTATGACACCATATATTTTTTTACCCAAATAAATGATCCCATAGAAGAGGCGTATTTTTCAAAATGCAGTGCAAGTTTTATTATATATCAAATAAATATGACGCGCTGACGCAGAAGGGCCAGACTATCTGCAGCCGCTGTGCTTTATTTTAGAAAAATATAATAATAAATATTACAAAACAGTTATGGGCTAATAGAGAATTCATTTTTAATTCACTGCAAATGTTGCCTTTTAACCTGAACGGGTGTATACGTGACTGTCAGCAGAGGATGCAGTAAAATGTTTATAAGCTTGTCATTTACAGCGAAAAGAACTGTTCTTAAATACCAATTATTATAATAACAACAACAAAACGTCCAAAATTCGTCCGTGTAATTCGACATACTTACCTCGTCGTTTTCACCGAATCGTGAGAATAATACACACGTGTGCTCGTTGTGTTGTGTTGTTGTGTTTAGCAGCTCACACTGACGTGTCGCGTTTACTGGGCTCGTGCTTTCCATGCTCGTGACAGAGTTATAGAGTGACGAGGGACGAAGGTCAAAGGCCCTCCCGTTACTTTTGATTTCGTTTTATCTACGTTTAAATAGAGGTGTGTGTGTGGCAGCTGGCGTGTTAATGTAAGGAGCAGCCGGCTCCGACTGCACCACCGCGTCTCGAACCAGCGCCGCCTCCTCTCATCACACACGGACGGGCTGGAGCTGCGGGGTGTTATGACAGTTTGTGGTCTCATGCAAATCCATGCAACGTGAGCTCTGCGTTCATTTCGGCCACGTTACGGCCAATGCTATACAACTTTATTAATGTCTTACAATAGGGCAACTTGATTTGATAACCCTAACTCTTAAAATCATAAGGAAATTGCTGACCTAATAATAATAAAACCTAATAACTGCCTTTATGAAAGCATTGTTTCTGTCTTCTATTAATCGTCCTCCATATTAGTCAGTCATGAACACACACACACACACTTACACACACACGTGACTCGAGCAGGCCCTCTTGGATTCAATACCAGTTAATATTAGTTGGATATTAATTCATAATCACGTGATGTCAGGCATCGCGACCTCAATCCGCTGTAGGGCCCTATATTGCGCGGCGGAGGAATTAGTCACAAACGTTTCCGTATAAATGATTAAAAAACAAGTTCAAAAAGACTGTAACTCGGTTTCTACTGGTGTGTTATTGCTGTTGACGCTCTTTAGTTTAAATGGTGAGGAATGACCCGCATTGAATAGCTGTATGTGTCCATGGTGAATGCTGGTTCTGAGTAAATCCTGTTGGGACGAGGCCCGCCAGTGTATCCGAGTTGAATGTGTTCATTTGTATTGTGAAGAGCAGGCAGACGAATTGACCGAGCACCGAGTCGTTTCAGGACGTTTTTTGGGGGGGTGACCTACATTTGATCACCCACGAGCCGCGATGTCAGAGGGACTGCGCGGCGCCGCGCGTGTCCACATCGTGCTCGCGGTGCAGCAGTAGAATAAATATTTTATTCCCCTTGTTGTTTCCACGCCAGGCCCGAGGACACGCAAACTGAAAAAGAAGAAGAGCAGCCCCAAGGAGGACAAGCGGCCCCGGACGGCGTTCACCGCCGAGCAGCTGCAGAGACTCAAAACCGAGTTCCAGGCCAACCGGTACATAACGGAGCAGCGGAGACAGTCCCTGGCGCAGGAACTGAACCTGAACGAGTCCCAGATTAAGATCTGGTTCCAGAACAAGCGGGCCAAGATCAAAAAGGCCACCGGCTACAAGAACGGCCTGGCCCTGCAGCTCATGGCCCAAGGACTGTACAACCACTCCACGACCACCGTGCAGGAGGACAAGGAGGACAGCGAGTAGAGAGGCCCGGACGTGGCCCCGCCGAGGGCCGCGTCCCCGCCGAGGGCCGCCACCTGACTCTTTTGGGCTTTTGGAGATAATGACAAGCAAAAAAAACACACAAAAAAACACAAAAAAAAATGAACTGGAAGTGGAGGAGACGCTATTTAAAACACAGATTTCTGTTTATGGTGACAGTATATGGACATAATTATATAAATGAACGATCGTTATTAAAGTTTATATAGCCAAAAACAGTTATCATGTTGTATACAGTATATTTAATTTCACCTCTCATTCGGATCCTTCCTGTCTGTTCCCATTGTTTCTAGGATGTCGAACTGGCTCTATAGGTTTTTTTATAATTATTATTATTATTTTTGTGGTCCCTATGTCCCTCACATTAGCGCCACGTTTGTCCTTCCACACGTCAGTCCGCAGACTCGAAACAAGCCAAAGATTTTTAATATGTTCACGTGTAGTCTGAAATAAAGAGAGAACGGTAGATATGGACCTAAACTTTTCCTTCTTTCATTCGTTCCCACAGAAAAAAGCATTGAGCAGAGTTAAAAACAAATTGTATAACCTTTTTTTTCAGCCTATTATTATTATTATTATTTTGAATACAATTATTGCTATTATTATTATTATTCAGGACTAGTTCAGACTGATCTTTTTTAAGCAAAAAATATTTATTTAATTTTGTAGTTTGAATGTTAAATAGACAATTATGAAGGGCAATTTTTGTTATTCTATTATTATTAGTGCATTGTTATTATTATTATTATTATTATAACTTTGTCACTCCAACCTCAAAACCAGCACGGCTTTAACTGGACATCCCAAAATGCCTGTATGAACATCAAACATAGTTCATGCAGCAAATTTACAGGCGCAACCCCATAAATAATAAGTCTTTTAAATTCTTTCTCACTAACATATATGGATGATTTAACCTTCTTATTTTATTTTATTATTTATTAATTTGTATGTGAGATGTTGGGGCACACATGCACAAGGACTCTGCAGTTCCTGTTTCACTATAATCAGACACTGCCGGTTTCCCATAATGGATAGCGTTTCACCTATTAATCTATTCCTGGCATTTACAAGGTTTAACATCTCTGGTGAAGTTTCACTCTCTTGGATTCTTGCCGGAGCTGAAATGGAATGAATGCATTCACCGGAGAAAACTGTCAGTGAGCTTCTTCTCGGGGCCCTCTGCTTTTAGGAAGAAACATGGGGTACATGTGGCCTGTTTGACCTCACGTGACCTCAGGTTCAGGTTTGATGGAGCCTGGCTGTGAACCCTGTGACATGGCGGCTGTGTGTGTGTGTGTGTGTGTGTGTGTGTGTGTGTGTGTGTGTGTGTGTGTGTGTGTGTGTGCGCTCAAGGTCGAGAGCAGACAAAGTTGAGGTCTCTGCATATGATTGTATGATGATGGGGAAGTTGCTTCCATAGCTCTTGTTGATTATTTTTTCAAGGCATGCATGGGAGTTTTTTTTATTATTATTATTATTTTTGTAATTTCACTTACATTTTTAGGGGGCTGTTGAGGGGGGAAACACATTACAACTAGGCACAAAAACTCACATCATTTTGTATTTGTGAAAAAACGTCCAGATACTGCCTGCAAAGTGGTAAAAGAGATATATATTTATATGATCATGTGATCAGTTCGGGCCCATTTATAATTGTCATTTGCCATCACTTCCACTTACATCATCCAGTTTAGCTACTTACATTGATTCTGACCAATATTACATTTTTCAATCCTATAAAATCCAATTGTAAAAAAAAAAGAAGAAAAAAAGCCATTCTGCATCAAATGAGGCTTAAACTTCCTATGAAAACAAAACAAGGAGCTTCTAATATGTGTGCCGAGTTATTTGCCATGACAGATAATTTTTTCCCAACACACATAAATAGGCCAGAGGAGAACTCTCGCTTTGATTTCATTGTGTAATTGATGGAGAAGCGCGTCTGAAGTGGCATCAAGTCGTCTGAGCAGCTCTCGTTAGGAAGCCGCGCAGACCGAGGCTGCTCTCCAACAACCGATCCCGGGTCGGATTATTTAATTAAGAGCTAACGAGCCTGCAGAGGTCTGCAGCGGAGGAGTTCACGGCCTCCGCGTTTCGGGCTTTTTAATTATTTCAAGTGCTGCGTTTTGCTGCTCAGCCTATAGAGCGGGGGATTTAATAAGAACACAGCATAGCGTGTTAATAATTGATTTTAATAAGGACGAGGAGGGACTCGCTGCTAGTTTGTGTAGGCAGGTTATTTCACGTTTAATTAGACGCCTCATCTTTTGAAATAAAACCATAAAGACCGTATTTATTTATTTGACCGTCAGCAGACAAATACTGCGCCTGTTAATGTGCAACATTTGATTGTATTGGATTTTATTCATTTATTTATTTTAACAAGATTTTGCCCATATTTCTAGTCATGATTATTTTTAAAAGTCCATATTTCACGCAGGGCTTCTTGCTTTTCATCTTGATGTCGCAGTCAGCAGCAGAGCTCTGGTGCAGGTTAACCTGCCTTTCAAAAAAAAAAAAAAAAAGTGCAGCAGTGGAAACCTCGAGAGATACTGGTGGGGGGCGGGTCGGGGGGGGGGCAACAGCAATATTAGGAATAATTTAATGCCACTGAAATTTGTGAATGAATATTCATAGGGCTCGATTTCAGGTGCAATGACACAAATCTAATTGTATCTGCACGTCGTCATCAGATGGGCCTCTGCGGGTCTCATGCACACTTTAGAGACACTTTCAAGAGGACTGTGTGACGCACTTTGTTGTGAACAGGAGTTGAATGAGGGGTTTGTCATTATGCTGAGAAAAACACACACACACGCGGGCCTGATGGCCATCTGGCCCGCACGTGTGTGTGTGAACAGAGGTGAAGAGGCTGCCATGATAACCCCATACGCAGCTCCTAATATCATAGTCTCCTTCCCCGCTGTGCACGCGGAAGAGGATCCGCTGACAATGTATTTAAAATTCATACAATTATGAAACAGCGAGAGGATTTCTGCCCCCCTCTCCTCTCTCCCACCTTGTCGTTTAGGGAGCGGAGGGTTTATCTGTAAAACAAAGAAAAGCCGGGGATCGTTTGCATAGTTAGCATAGTCTGCCTCGCAGGCACAATATGGATTTAATTTATATGCAAATGAAAGCAATAAAAAGGAGAATACACTCTGGAAATCTCTGGCGCTTTAAAAAAAAAAAAAAAAAAGGTGGGGGGGGAGTTGGATTCGGGGCAGGTACACGCAGCCTCAACCCGAGAACAGTGTTATATAATAATATCCGTACAAACTAAAGCAGAGGTGGCATTTTAGCATGCACCTTAAATTAGCTAATTAAATAGGATTTTCTTTTCTTTTTATTATTATGAGGAATGTTACATTCCATGAGGCACGGATGCAACAAAGACACACATTGCAGTGCAATACAGCTGATCAAATATGACGAATTTTAATAGGTTTAAGTACTTAACAATATAAAGTAGTTATTGGCTCCAGCTTGAATGAAACACAATAGAATAATCTACATTTCATAAAGAGTATCTGCATCACGAGACACTAAGTTCTTATCTGTTAACAATGATGTACTTTTATTTTGAATATTCTGAACGCAGGACTTTTACTTACTAAAGTTAAGTAAAAGTACTTAACCCCCCACCCTCCCCCAGAAGCATGCGGGCCAACCACCTGTCACTCAAACAAAGAGGGGCGGTGACCTCACCAGTCCGCGCGAACTGAGTGTTTGTTTTGCACGCTGCTGCTGGAAAAAGCATGTCAACACGGAAGTGGAAGACTGAGATGCATGCACGCGCAATGAAACGCGCCCATACAGAGACGCACGAGCATGTGCAAAAAAAAAAGGCAGGAAAAAGAGACCGCGCGCTTACGGGCGCGCACACGCACACACACACACACACACACACACACACACACACACACACACACACACACACACACACAGATCCATTTAAAAGGGATTCTTAGATCACTACCCTGTGACGGTGGTGGGGCTAAGTAGAGAAGTTTAGAGGGATTCCTTCCCGGCTGCTGCCTCCATAATGGACTAACATGTAGAAAATGAGTGACACCTCATCCAGATGCATGATGGGAACACGGCATCTATTATTTTCATTGGTTTTAATGGAGTTTGTCAGTTGGATCAAACTACTCAGACCGTCAGAGCTTTATTTCTTGCACCTTTTCTTATTTTCTTTTTCATAATGTCACTTTTCTTAATGTCACACTTTATTTCTTCATGTGTCTTTTAGTCGCCGCCCCCCTCTCACCTTTCAGCCAATCACGAGCCTCCTGCCGCTCAAACAAGCAATTGCTGCCGAATTTAGCCAGTTAGCACCTGTTAGCTCGAACTAACTAGCTGGCTGCTGCTATGAATATGAACAGCATTTGATGCAATCTTTTTATTTCATAATGTCTTTTTTTAAGTATATTTAATACTGAACATTTTTGGGCAATACAGGCTAGCTCACCGGCTAGCCTTACGCGATGTAGCTTCTCTCTTGCTTTAGCTGTAGATTACCAAACTATGTTGTTTTAGCTGAAATGATATACATTTTTTAAAGCCGTAATCATTTCTTACATTTCTTACGTCTTAAATCAAGTTTACCATGTTTTTGACACAGGGTCGGTGTAATGCAGCGGAATTTTTCAGTCGATTAAATGTGTGAAAGATTAGTATGAATTACAGCTGTAACTTAGTCACCACTCTGTTCTAATGTTATTGGTTTGTCTGTGAACCATAGAGGGGTCAAGTCCTCTTTGCACTTGACTTGGAAGAACACTTGCAGAGAGAGAGAGAGTGTGTGTGTGTGTGTGTGTGTGTGTGTGTGTGTGAGGACAGCATGCATGTCAGACCAATCAGCAGAATGACTTTCAAACCATTTAGCCCAGGGTGTTTTCAAGCGTTCACATATACCAAGATCGGTTCTCACCACGGGGGAAGTTTACTCATGACTTATTGTGGGCTGTCAACTGGACTATCTCCAACTCACACACACACACACACACACACACACACACACACACACACACACACACACACACACACACACACACACACACACACACACACACACACAGAGAGACTTGGACAGACAAAGGTGGCATTGAGAGGGAACCTCCCACAATGCAGCTGAGCGTCCAGGGGGGGCCCTCTGCTCCAACAGCCGCCATCTCACCGAGCTAAATCCAGATTACATGGAGGATATACACAGTGCCACTTGTTTACTCTGCCCGACAGGGGGTGATTTGAAGGGGGGGGGGGGTGGAGAGGGTGGTGGTGGTAGGGGGGGCATCGCTAAAACACTGGATGTCATGCAGACTGGATCAGGAAAGAGAGAGTCAAGAGACTCCCTTTCCACATTCAAAGGATGGCTTCCTTCTCTGTAAAAACTGAATTTATTTCTATGGAGTCTTGCATGTTTTTCGACTGTGTTTTAGGAATAAAGCAGCACTGGAATTACATGAATCAAATGTTCAAATCTATGTCAAAAAGGGGCGAAGATGTGACTTTCTTTGGTCCCTGTGAACCCAATCTTCCTCAACCAACTCTGTTTTTTTTTCTTTTTAAAGATGATGCAAAGCTTAAGGATGTAATCTTCCAATATATAGCGTGCTACCGAGGAGGCGCCGCAGTTCTCTAGCCCTAATTAAAAAGCAGACGTCGGGAAATCCAGCCACAGCTATGCGGCCCGCGACACTTTTAAAATGTGCTTCATCGACATCAAAATAAGTCATCACATGCAGCACATTAATCCGAGCGAGGAGTTTGACTGCAAAACAGCAGCGAGGTGCGGAAACACGAGGGAAACATCTGTATTCCGCCAGAGAAGAGGGAAAACAAAGGGCCGGGTTGATGACACACAGCGACTTGAGCGACACGCTATCTCGCGGCGAGAGCCTGGTGCACGCAGAAACACGGCCAGAACAAAAGGAGAGGACACCTGGGATTCCCCCGTTGTATGGGTGGTCACACGCACCTCTTCTTCTCCTTCTCCTCCTCCATCATGCCTCCCACATGTGGAAGCACTTTATCTTCCCACTGCCTGTCTCACTCTGCCTCTCTTCTCCTCTGTGTGTGTGTGTGTGTGTGTGTGTGTGTGTGTGTGTGTGTGAGAGAGATCCACTTCACTCGAGGAAACCAAAGCTGTGAGAAGAAGATGGTCATCGATGACAATCTCCCCATCTGCTGCCCCCTTTAACGCTCAAAGAAAGGGGGATTTTCTGTTAAAGCAGTGCACCACATTGTTTGGGGGTGGAGGGTGGAGGGTGGGGGAGAGGGGTGGTGGGGTGGGTGGTGTCATGTTGGTCAACTCAGCCCGTGAAGTGATGAGAACACAGACACCACAACCATCCATGTGTGCCCAGTGGAGATCATATAGATCAGCACTGTGTTGAGTGACAGCAGGGCCGAGGGTATTGACCCGTATGTGTGTGTGTGTGTGTGTGTGTTTTTCTTTTTTTAAATATTACTATTATTTGTGGACTCAAAAAAAACTAAAAGAAATCATACCCTGTTACCCTCTTTCTCACACTTCAAACGCTGTGGAGAGCTCTCCCTCCATCTTTCATCGCAGCCGGCCTGAAGGTGATGCGGGGAAGCGATTAGTCATATTCAATTTACATACGGCTGTCACGGCCTCCTGCAGGCCGAGCGCTGATGTCATCCCCGTGCGTGGGGGCCCCTCCGCGGGGCCACCCGGCGTATGGGAAGACTTCTCGCTGTTGGGGGCGAGGTGGGGGTCCTCCCCCCTCCGACTGGAGCACCATCACTACTCAAGTGGCATGATGAATGTGGGGCGGCACTTTCGTGTGCATGTGTGCGCTCGTGTAAGCCGTATGAGACAGCAGGCAGCAGTGTTCTTTGAATTTCAACTAGAATACACTCTTGAAATGAAACCACTTTTGCTCAGATGTCAGTATATTGATCCTCAGTGTCAAAATGTTATTGTTAAAAAGACAAAATGGAAGTTTTATTTCTCTTTCTGCAGTAGTAGAGCCCCCTGCATTAGTGGTCGCCGTCAGTCTACGTGACTTGGGGGTTTGATGCTGCGTTTAAGAGAAGTCGGAAATAAAAAAAATTTCAACCTTGTGAACACGTTGCAGCGCACGTTGTAAATGGCAACGCATCAACTGAAAGGCAACGTTAATTATTTTTTGCATGTATTTAATTAAAATAAAACGTGCTGTCATGCAGTAAAACCTGTTTGAAATTGATGAGAAAATATGTCGCCATCTCTGAAAGAAAGAAAAATTTTAACTGCCGACCCCCTTCTGTGATGCTAGCGCTCCAAATAACAGGACACAAAGTCAAGAGGGACGAGAACCAGATGTCCTTAAAAAATCGTAATCACTCCTCCTACTCCACTACTATTCCCGATACCTTTTTTAAAAGTGAGATGGCAGACGAAGGTGCTAGCTTCCGTATTCAAGTGCAATAGAAAACTAACAGCTTGACTCGTCATCACCAATCGATGAATCAATCCGTCGGGGTTCCGTACAGATACCCGCACACCCGACACGCTTCACGCATTCGCTCCTCCTCACAGCGACATCGGCTCAGACGCGGGCTTGAACCCCCCCAGGGGTCAAAGGGCTGCCGGTCCATTTTCGCAGTCGGCTGCTCGGAGGAAGCCGGGGAGCTTGTGAGGTTTTACAGGGAAGAGCCACTGGCGGCCATCCAGAGGAGGAAGTCAAAGTTATTTATGAAGCCTCGCTTGACAAAAGACAGCGAAGCTTCCCGTATTCAGGGAGTCTGGACGCTCCGCCCGGGACACTGAATCCAATTTGCTGCAGTTAAGCGCAATCAATTAAGTGGACAAGTCGGTAAGCTCATGTGCAGTAAGCATAATATAAGATCTTTCAAACATGTGCTCTCAAAGACATATTTACATGCACATATGCACACATTATCACACACACACACACACACACACACACACACACACGAAGGCCAGAAGTTCAGGTTACCAGGGCAACTCATCTCTGGATCTGGGCAGCAGAATGCGAGACCGTGAATAACTGTTTTAACACACAGCCGGCACAATGTGTGGTCTGTTACATACCATCTAAAGCATAACTCTGTCTGTGTGTCCGCCTGTGTGTGTGTGTATGTGTGTGTGTGACGTCAGTCTCTCAGGGTGCATGTGTTTCATCTTCATCATCCTGTTTTGCTGTCACGTACATGTGTGCGCTCACCGAAGCCCCTTTCGCAGTTCTGATTTTGTCGAGACTATTTTTGCTGCGGTGTTTTGTCATGTGTATCCGTTTATGTACGGAAAAAATCAGAATTTGGATTCATGCCAGGTGGGTGTGGGCGGGGCCTACACAGGAAGTACTTAGATATTGTCATTTTTCTGCATTGACTTACTTTTTACCGCCGTTCTCACTCCATGTGTAAGTTGAGCCGCTCACAGGATCTGAAAAACAATATTCAAATCACATATCGAAAAGTTGTATTACTCTAATTCAATAAAAAGAAAAAACATGATTTTGTATAATCATATGTGGAATAAATAAATAGAGAGGAGGGGATTTTCACTGTGGGAATAACAAGTCAGGATTAGTCAGCATTAATTTACTTGGTAAACTGATCGTTATGTGTCTAATGACAGGTGGTGTTTGTGATCTAAATAAAAAAAAAAAAAAAGAATCACAGGAAAAAAAACTGCACAAAAGAGCACGCTGCTCATATTGCAGAATAATAAAAAATAAATAATTTGTATGTTTAAAGGAAGGAGGTGCAGATGCAAATTTGATTTAACTTTTATGCAAAATAAAATAAAATAAATCTGAAAAGCTCTCTTGGTCAATTTTGCATTCACTTTTGAAGAGGGCCCCCAACTTCGGCTCTTCAGTATCAGATCCTGAGGTTTAAACGACGAACGTGAAACATTGGTCAGCTTCATTCTACAGAACGTCAGATTATTCAACTTAAAATGATTTGATTATGATAACTAACTGATTTAGCAATCAGTTAGTTATCTCAGGCATTTGCTGTCGTTATCGACCAATAAAAGATTACCCCAGATACATTCTCTCTGCTGCAGAATGACATGTTGTATCTATGTTGTGACAGAGCA
Organism: Ophiodon elongatus; assembly: GCA_016806645.1. Taxonomy (NCBI): domain Eukaryota; kingdom Metazoa; phylum Chordata; class Actinopteri; order Perciformes; family Hexagrammidae; genus Ophiodon; species Ophiodon elongatus. Next base: position 935,101 of record JACSYO010000590.1, on the reverse strand, counting down.
AAATTAAAGGAATGTTTATCAAATTTTTTAATTACATTATGTGTCTTTTCTTCTGTGTTTTGGTAAAAAAAGAAAAAAGGAAACCTCATTTGTATTTTTTGCCAGTGTTGTCTGTGTCTTTCTCTTTCCCACCTCCTCGTGAACAGGTGTGAGGCTGAACACCTGCGCGTCGACTCTGTGACGAATCAAAAGGGCTGAAAGTTCAGACGTTTATGTGAACGATGTCCCTACGAACCCAATGTCCGAGATAAATAAAAAATAAATCTTCCAAGCATTCACCAAAGAAGTAGAAGAAGGCCATTTTGCATTTAAACGTCAACTCAATTTGTTTTCTTCTCGCCTCCGCCTGCTTCTGAACTCGGGGTTCCCAGAACCCATCGGGAGGCAGATGGCGGCGAGGCGAAAACACAAACATCAGAGAGACGGTGGAACAGGGAGAATATAGAGAGGAGCATAAGGGAGGTGAAGTCCTGCGTTTTTTTCTTTTCTTCCCCCCCGTCAAACTGCGGAGACCGAACCGCAGATGTTTGTCGACAGAAGAGGAGCCGTCTCCAACAGCTGGTCGGGGATCAGATCCGTGTCAGTGCGTGGATGACCTCCTGCAGCGCTTCAACATGCTCGAAAACCAGACGCGCCGGGGACAAAACGTACACGTCAGAAGCGGCAGGGGGGGAAGAAAAAAAAAGACTTCACAAAGAGATTTTAAGTCGAAATTGTAACCGAAAACATTCGCTGAAGTGCCCTTAAGCAACAAAGACAGATCAATAAAGAATATTTTTTCTGTGTGTGTGTGTGTGTGGTCGCTTCACGTTCTAAAAATCCCATCGAATGTCACAAGAAAGAGAAGTCTTTGTCATAGTTTGTGTTGGTGATTGATCGGAGAGCTGCTCGTCGCCGCCGCCACCCACAAAGTGAGCTCCGATAGCGCCGGCTAACTGCCGAGCCAGCGGAGGGACGTTACCCCGCTGTTATGACAAGTGTGTGGTCAAGACCCATCAAAGACAAATTTAAATGTCAGCGTTTAAAAAAAAAAAAGAAGCAAAAAAAACGCCATTTTCGGTCAGTGGATTCAGAGGTTGTACACGTGTGTGTGTGTGTGTGTGTGTGTGTGTGTGTGTGTGTGTGTGTGTGTTTGCGCACCCTAACATCCCCATTTCTCCACAAATACAGACTTCAGAGCTGCTCCATCAGGCTGTGTGAGAAGAGCATTCTGGTTTTGTTTGACTCAAAACAAAGAGCAAAGTCTGCCAAAGAAGGACGTGCGATGCCATTGAGCTCGTCATAGAGGCACTCACAGCCTTCACTCCAGTAGAAGTATTAAAAACACTCCATTACCAGAAACGGTCCTTAAAGAACTTACTCTGCAGAAATACATATATTACTGTTAGATTGTTAATACTGGTGCATCATTGCATTAGTAAGGTATAAGTCCAGTTTGTATACCAATCTTAGGGACCAGGCTCCTCCGAAGGGCCACATCATAAATCTGACGGGTCGTAAGAGAAAAAACTATTTTACAAGTTCTGCTGGAGAAATGTTTCTGTACTTTTCTCTCATATTTGCTCTGGAAAATTATATTCTAAAAAGTCAACGCAGCTTTTATGTAAATAATGTAGCGGAGTAAAATGTATATTAGTTGTCTCTGAAATGTAGTAGAGTTGAAGTATAAAGTAGCATTAAGTGGATGTACTATTAAAGGTATTTTAAAGTAAAGTATTTAGGTACAGTGGTTGAATAAATGTATTGGTCAAGTTTAGCAAAGTTGAGTGAAATATTTTATTATTTATGTTTTTATTTTGACTTGCCCTATGGAAAACACAGGATGTAGGTTTTAGATTTCAAATAAGAGTGTTATTTAAATTTTTTTTATCAACCAAAACTGAGACGACGAAACAAAACAAAGCGAGTTTCAACTAAATTGGGCCTCAACAAAATGCAGCACTTTGAACTGCAACAAAATAAAACACCGGCAATGAGCGACAGCGTATACTACCTACTTAATAATAAATATGAAAAAAACTAACTCTAATATAAACTTGCAAAACAAGCAGCTATAAACACAAGAATCAAATCAAAGTGAGCTGGTGTGAACCTTCCCCTATAAAGTGAGATTATTTACATCATAATAAGAATAATGTGCATTATGATATCAGTCCCAATATTGAATGGATGTGTTTCCGTGGGTGTCGATGGGCGGCTGAGCCGTGATGGATGACCGACATGCGAAGAGCATCGTATTCACGGTGGGAACTTTTATCCTGATTCCACCATTGACAGAAATGAAGAAGACGGCGGGCTGCATTTGTTTTCTTTCTTTCTGCAGAGCTCTTCTCTCGGTTAGAGCTTTATTTGAAGACAGATGTTAAAAAAGAAAAGAAGAGAAAAAAAAAGCCACTGTTTTTTTCATTACAGCGTGAAGTCAGGCGATATATTTTGTCTTCTTTGGAGTATCACTGACTTGTGACCGAGCCGAGTCACAGATATGTGGAGGCGGGCCGGGTTGTTATCTAAGAAGAGGGTTTCGGAGGCCAGTTTTTTATGTGAGTTTTTCATTTTTCTCCTCACATTTTATTATATTTTCTCAGCCACACTAGTTCCTCCAGCAATGATTTTGATCCGAGTGAAGAATAATATATCAGCAGGTAAAAAAGTTACTTTTTACACCAGCGCTGCCAGCCATGCAACCCACCGAGCGGTCAGAATATTATCGCTGGATATTTATGCTTGCCAGGAAGTTAATGTTCAGAAATTCAGAGTATTATTTCCGATAATTTTCTCAGAGTAAAAAAAAATTAAAATAATTTAAGGTCTAATTTACCAATGGGTGAAAAAAAAAATTCAAATTTTTCTCAGCAAATAAATTAAATAAATACAGCGAACAAAAGCCTCACTAATGCCCTTCTGCACAAACAGCCACACAAACACCATCGATCGACTTGTTATCTATGCAAACTCCTTAAGCTGCTCAGTGGGAAGAGCTGGCTGATTGTTTTTCCATTAAGTAATATTACCGCCGCGCGTATAGCCACAGGTCGATGCGGCGCTCATTATGGCTGCGGGCTGATAATAATTAACCACTAATGTGTGTAGAAACAGGCCCCCGATGGGCTGATGGGAAAGCGAGGGCGCTCCCCCGAGGAGACCGGCACAGCGGCGGCTCGCCTCCCCACTCGCTGCACAAAGAAACCCAAATGGGCCCCACAGACCTCAGACCAGATTAAGCAGATTGATTAGGCTGGGGAGTAATTGTGGGGGAATGCATTTGTGGTACTTGTTCCGTGTACAAGTGGACTGGAAATACAACAGGAGCTGGGTGATTAGTGTAATTTCTGTGTTTATTTTAGCAACGAAAATCCCTGTATACCGTTATTTTAATAACTTTTTATAAAGCCTTTTGGAAGATGCAATCAATGTCTTTATTAATTGTTAATAATTACTTTATCATAGCTTTAATGCTTTAATGAGATCAAATTTTGAGCTGTCAGGTTGCAAAAAACCTGTTTAATTATTGACAGTCCACATTGATCAATATCAATATATCATTGATAAACGGGTAACAAACATCAAGTCTGCATTTACATTTGCTCATAAGGTCACTAATAAAAGGGTGCGGTTTCAATTTTCTCCTTTTTCTAATTGAACATCAAATCTGAAATCATAAATGTACACATGTTATTTACCAATCGGGGATTTAAAAATACTTTTCAAAGTGTTTCCAACTTTCTAATAAGCTGTTAGCAAAAGGTGTGAAGTCATATTAGAAGTTATCAATAAAGTGTCTGGAAAAGAGTATTGTAAATGTTAATCAGCTGTTAATAAATTAATTTTGGTCGCGCTATGAGGGAAAAGAGAAAGTCCACAGGCCTCTGAAATGATGATGTCCGATCTTGTTTGCAGCGGAGCAGGAAGGAACGTTGAATGAGACGACAGAAAGTTTGTCCATAATTTGTACGGACTCTAAGTAGGGAAGAACCAGAGACCCGAAAAATGAGAGGCAGTTGGTCAAAAACACCACGAAGTCGATTCCCTGTAGGAGAAGTCTGGGAAGCCAGATGTTCCCGAGGCTCACGCTCGCTGCAGTGCACGTCTGAGTACCAGTTGCCTCGGTGTGTGTGTGTGTGTGTGTGTGTGTGTGTGTGTGTGTGTTCGAGAGACGTTTCCTGATGTCCTGGCCAGATGTTGCTGATCCTTGCCACTCCACAGAGGGAAGTTTATACCCAGCTTTACAGAATTAGGAGAGACCGCTGGGACGAGAGAGGCGATCTCACCGGACAAATTTGGTTAGCCGTTAAAAGAAAAAATATGATTTTTTCTTTTTTTTTCTTCTTTCTTTTTTTTAAATGGGTTGTATTTAATTTCGACTAAACATAATGTAACTTCTCATCCTAAAAAACATCACGAAATGCTAAGGGCTAGTCTGTGATTTATAAAGATAAATCAAACTCCTATTGTTGGCTTGGGAACCAGCTGGCCGGCACAACAGCACCGCTTCGGGTTTTGATCCTTTACTGCAGAACGGTTGATGAACCTGGAGGAGCAGGAATAAGAAGAGAGGTATTGAGATATGTCGTGATATGACACATCGCTGTAAATCAAACTGAAGCTCTGGAAAACTGAGTATTGAATAACAACCCCAGTGATGTCATAGTGATGTCATCAGGGTTATCTCAGACTGGAAACTACAAATTCATTACGGCCGAACAGGGGACAAAGAAAGTTATGGGCATCGATCAGGCAGGGAGCGGCAGATGAATTATGCCTATGAGTTGCATTATGGGAAATGTAGGATCCAGTGTTTTTTGGAGCTTGACCCATACGAGAGAACAAAAGTCAGCCTCCGCTCCGTCTCTGCCAACGTCACCAACTTGAATAATAAAGTTACAATAAATTGGAGTTAATTAGTCAGTGGAGCGAGGCAGTTTTTGATGAGATGATCGGAATGGTTATTAACTTTTCATTTTTCATAAACCTTAAAAAAATAAAAAAAAGATATTGACTCCTTCTACACAGACTTTAAAAGAATAGTTTGACATTTTGGGAAACCTGCGTCTGAGAGGATTGATACCACTATCATGTCTTCATGCTAAGTATGAAGCTACAGCCAGCAGCCGGTTAGCTTAGCATAAGGACTGGAAACAGTGAGCCTGGCGAGCGACAAACAAGATAGAAGGTGTTAATTAGCGAGCGTTAGAGGCGCTGGACCGATGCCAGGCTAGCCGTTTCCCTCTGCTTCCGGTCTTTATGCTAAGCTAACTGAACCATCAACTGGCTCTTGGGTACAGATCAGCTCATGGAAAAACACATTCAGTCCTTAAGAGTAAAAAGAAAGAAAAAAAAAAGAAAAAAGAAAAAAAGGTCACCGATTGCACTGCTTATTATTCGGATTAGGATAAAATAATATAGAATTAGGATAAATTAAAAGAAGGGGCAGCCAAAATGTAGCTAATTAAAATTGTATTGAAATTGATTGACGATGATGGAAATGCTGATTGGATATATTCGGCCACTCACGCGTAATCAGTCGATTCGTTAACCGTAATCGACGATCTGACAAATAAAGCAAATCAGACATTTAAATTGCATTCAATGCCAATTAAAAGACTGTATGCAGGTTCGACTGCTACGATGTCCAGCTCATTATAAACTTTCAGTCTTCTCCGTGTCCACTCTGTGCTCTGTGTGTTGTCCCTACTGGTCTACAGCGCACGTGTGTGTGTGTGTGTGTGTGTGTGTGTGTGTGTGTGTGTGTATGTGTGTGTTTCTGCTCCTATATGTCCACACATCTATCTTTCCCCTCACACACGTGTGTGTGTGTGTGTGTATGTGTGTGTTTCTCTCCATGTGTGTGTTCAGCGCGGGCGTGGGGATCCATCTGTGTCAGGTTAACCCGCTGGGAGCCTCTCCCAGCAGGTAGTCCAGGAGGGCCTAAATCATCTGGACGGCCAGAAGCGTGAAATCCTTCCAGGCCTGGACAGATGTCTCTCTGTTCAGCCCGGCCCGGCGACCTCGCAGACCCTTTAAAAGACCCTTTCGGAGCAGACTCTGGCTGCACGAAAACGCAGACCAGACAGCGGTGATTCACATTGAAAAGAACGGCGGCTCCACAGAGAATCATTTACAGAGACGATTTCCAAAACTAGATAAAAAAAAAAGCATCTTCGTGATACATTAACATGCTACCAGAGAGTGCCGACATGCCTTGGCCAGGTCAGCCAGAGGCTAAACCAGCCCGTGTTGGTGGGTGTGACACGGCAGAGAGGCAGTGAGGGAGACACCTGCCCTCTCTGACCCGAGGACCATCTGCACAAACCTTCATCTTTCACACACCAGCAGATGAGCGGCCCACCGCGATGGACCTGGGCTCGGTGTCACGAACACACACACGTGGCATCACATGACAACCAATTTCCTCATAATTCCATATCAAAATTCTTCTCGTGAAATAGGATATGTGTGCTCATGTAAGCTAGTATCATCCATCAATCAATCTGCAAGGTGTGTGTGTGTGTGTGTGTGGAGAGCCACATTCCAAGCCCGCCCACTTTTTAGCGGCCCAATCAAATGCAAATACGTCGCAGCACACAAGCTAAAGACGCTCTAACTTCCGTTTCACTGGGACCCACTGTCATATACTCGCCTTGTGCTATATGGCAAACTGCAAACACCTCATAATAATAACACATTGCATTCGTGAATTCCATCGAGGCCCATTTTTGATGATTAAAACAGTGGACGTCTTTCCAGGAGCAACGGTCCAAGCGCTCCAGTTAGCTTCCTGTCCGCTGGAGGCCTCCTGCAGCAGCTGATTGAGCTGGTGTTGTGTTTTTTTGGCCTAGGTGGCTGAGCCGTGGGCCTAATGGGTTCCAGCTGGGCCCGTGTGTCTGCATTAAGTCCTCAAGTGGAAAAGTGGCTGCAAAGTCAAACCACCTGGTGAGGGCCGGGCGGCCGGGAGTGGGGGCCCCGCGAGGTGGCGGCGGACGGGGGGCAGAAGCCCTGAAAAAAAAAGAAAACCTTCGCCAAAGATCACGGAGGAGGCAGACACACAACCTTTCTTAATCTGCTTTATTTTTCATCTGAATCTGCCACTTCATCGCTTCACCTTTTTTTTCCCCCTCGCAAGAGCAGAAAAAAAGGAGGACCGGCGTCCGTGCAGCTTAGCCGGCCGCAGGTGTTGCTTTGGCACAACCTGTCCACCGGTTTACGTGAACAATTTGGGCTTACAAGCACTGTAATCTGCTACATTGTCAACGCTCTGCCGTTTGACCTTGGCCAACACAAAGCCTGACAAGAAGCAACAGCACCCCCCCCGCTCCCCCCCGATCCTCTCATTTAGCCCGATACTGCCGACCTCGTCGCAATCGTAGCTACAAGAGCGGGTAATTCTCTTACAAGCAGCGTGACGGGCGGGATGGCAACCGACCTCCGGGATTTCACGTGTGTCCGCGTGGTGACGCCTCCGCGGCAAACACATCTTGGCACAAGCACGCAGCGGTTGTCACGTTAACATTCGGCGTGTTCGAGCCAGCGTTCTGACGGGGACGCGCAGCCCGGAGAGGACGATCATTTTCAGAGCCCTGAGGAAATACCAGCATTGTGCTCACACTCAGGACTTCTTCTAAGTCTGTGTCTTGCTCAAGGGCTTCGTGTCTGTACTTTCTTTTATTTATATTCTTTTTGACAGGGAGGGACTAGCAATTCAACACCCCGATCCTGAAATCCCAAGCATAGAGTCAAACTGGCAACCCTCCAGTCCATTATGTTACTGCTGCCAAACAATGATTTGAAAATTTGAATGTTTTTCATGAGCTGAGTTCATGGATATTTTTTTCTTTTCCCCCCAATTAGTTCCATATGATTTCATTAAATGCTTGGTAAAGCAAGGTTATTTCTTAATCTGTTTGAAAAAACTGTTTCTTGTCAAGGGTTGGATGAGAAGACTGATACCGTTCTCACGTCTGTGCGTTCACTAGGAAGCTAGGGCCAGCGACCTGCTTAGCTTAGCTTAGCTTAAATACTTGGAAGCAGGGGGAAACAGCTAGCCTGTAAAATCACTTGTTTCATTGGTACAAAAGCTGAAATTAAAAAGTAACAATACGTGTGTTGTTCCCTTTGGATAGAGCTAGCGAGCTGTTTTCCCTGCTAATTGTCCTCATGCTAAGCTAATCGCACCCCAGCTTTATATTTAGTGTACAAACATCAGAGTGGTGTCAATCCTCTCATCTCATTTCGGCTGGAGATGTACTGTAGGTACCGGGGATCAGGACTTGAGACTAATGGCATCCCGTCACCGGGGACAATAGAACATTTTCCTGATAATGATGCTTTGTGAACAATTAGATAATCAATGAAATAAGCAGGAGGAGAGCTAGTTAACGTTAGCAGCACAGCCCTGCTTGAAAAAACAACAGCGCAAACAGCTAACGCACGGAGGTTGCATTGAGTTACAGTGTGATGCGTTCAAGCACTATTGAGTAAAAAAAGAGCATTAGGCAAAAGTATATTATAACGTTATCGTGATGTGTTCAAATGGAATCCTGTAAAAATTTACGTTTTTTTGCGAGAAACCCCTGATCATCAGGGGTTAATAATAAATTCAGAAAAACTGTATGCAAACTGTAATAATGGAGTATATGTTGAAGTATTTAATTTGATTTTTTACCGTGATACTGAATTGGGTCTCAAAAACCGTGGAACTTCACTGGTACTTGGAATCGACTACTACATTGTGATGTCACTACTTTTAGCAAGAAAGTGAAAAAAAACAAAAACTACAGTAGAATTGTCGATGACCTGCACACACTCAAACAAACACACACACACACACACACACACACACACACACACACACACACACTCACAAACACACACACACACTCACAAACACACACACACACGGTGGTGTTATCAGCGTGGCCCTCGGCGCTGCGAGTGGCCGCGCCCGCACACTGCATCCATCACAGCTCGTCTCCGCCAGCTCGGGCCCCGGGGGCTGGAAAATGGTGGCGCGATGCGGCTGATGAGCTGGCGAGAGATATTTATGAGGATCCTCGTGGCCCCGCCGAAACAGATCCCAGACAGAGACGACTCCCGACCCCGGGGGCCCTCTACGCTTTTTTTTCTTCCCGCGGTAGCACTCAACGTGTCACCTCCAGCTGTCATCGAGGGAGGATGTTGCACCGCGTGGAGCAATCGAGAACACCGCGCAGCTCGTCAGCAACGAGGCAGGGTTGTTGCAGAAAGAGGCGACTTTGAGCGAAATAAATAAATAAAAAAAACGCAGAAATGAAACACTTCACTCGCTTTAGTTTTCTTTAATTCTCCGCAGAGACGTCATTTCACCATCGCGTTGCCTGGCATCCATTGTCTCTGACGGAGCTTGTGGAGTAAACCCCCGTGCCCGTCCCTCTCTGCGGCCGGTGGCAGTGTGTGTGTGTCATGTCTGAGACATTAGCGTCGACTCCTGCTGCTGCGTGCGCGCCCTTCATGATTGAAAAGTTAATATTTAGACGTGACTCAGATTTGAACTGAGCGGTGAAACCGCACGCTCGGAGCTCAGCGGCGGAGTTCAACCAGGAAGTTGCACTGGATTCTACAATTTTTTTCCCCCCATCCTCCGAAATGTCAGAGTGAGTTAGTTTGAGGGAAGAAATAAGTGACAGTGAGAGAGAGCCAGTGTGATTTGGTCTACTGTCATCTGCCTTCTGGATCCCCGTACGCAAAACATAGAACGAGCGATAGAAAGAGATGGAGGGAGAGAGAGAGAGGGAGAGAAGGAGGGAGAGAGAATCCCTCTAATCCATCTGGCATCCTTATGCTGCTGTTTAGGCCCCGTGGTGACTTCAGAGATAGAAGATGAGCATGAAAGGGAATTACAACGAGGCCCTTTCACTGATTCCAAAAAGAAATCTGCTCCAAATTACTCCGAGAGCAAATATCAACTTAAACAGGCCGCCTCTCCCTTCTCTGCCTCTCTCCGGGTTCACGACTTCCTCCTCAGACGGGGGCCAAAAAAAGAAAAAGAAAAAAGGAATAACGGGATAGGATGAGGACCAGCAGCCATTTGAGTCCCCCTCTGATGGATCGAACATGGCACTTATGCTAATTCGGCCTCGTTTTTTGGCCAGCACGCGCATTCTTACCCGGCCGAGGCTACATTGGGAATGTGCAGTTGTGGCAAGAAAAGCGAGGCGCTCGGAGACGCTGCTGCCGCTCAGGGTCAGAAACTGTTGCTTCTTGCTATCTTAGCGGGATGGCAAACAGACTTTGTGGCCACGGTGGAGAGCAGCATGTACGTATGGAGGCTCATAGAGTAAGTCCTGTGGTTCTAAATGCAGGGTGAGAGAAATGGCACCCGACGCCGCAGGTCTTTTTTTTGCGTCTTTCAGCTCGTTGTTTTGGTTTTATGGGCCACAGCTTTACTGTTCTGGTTCAAATCTCAGCAGCTGTTTTCAGTCAAAATAAATAAATAAAAAAAGCAACAGCAACAAACACTGGACGGACATAGTTAGAGGCCAGCTGGTGGACGATTTGTTGCGTGCCCCACAAGTGGCCCAAAATGATCAATAAATGCTGGTTTGAGTCCGGAGAACTATTGCTCTGGGAAACATGGATAAATACACATGTGATACAAGAAAATGTTTACGAATGTCCTCTAAAGGTCAAGGTAGGCAACTGAATGCAATGGGAATTTCAACAAATACAGCAAAAACAATGTATGTGTTATAATCAACGTAAAGGCATGCTGGCCTGGCAGCGTGTGCCAGTAGGGATGCATCTGGAGAGTTTAAAGCCCTCTTCGGTGAAACCGCTCTCTGCGGGGAAGCAGCTGCTCTAGAAAACGCACTCTCGTGGACACTTGACAGAATCGCGCCGTGCAGTGTTGCGCTTTTCCGTTGTCCAAACACACATCTGCTCTGATTGATATGCTTGAAGTGGGGGGCCAATTTCACCTCCCCGCGCGACGTGATAGCCATTTATTTGCTCAGCTTTAATTGGCGAAGCTCCTGTCAGCGAGAGGCGAGCGAGCACAGCTGCGGCGAGGTGACACGCTGGCGAAATGGGGACCAGGGTGATTCGATACCGTTCGACAAGCCCGCTTTTTCGGGAATTAGCATGAGCTAAATCGGGGGAGGGAAAAAATTAAATAAAAAAAAAAAATCCTCTACCGATGCGCGTCGCTGTCAAGATGCTTGCGCGATAAAGACAGTCGGCACCTCTCGGCCGAGCGTTTCGAAACGTGACTTTTATCTCCTCGGACTGCAGACGACGTGGAGCTGCAACACTATCTCTCTCGCTCACACACACACTCTCTCACACACACACACACACACATACACACATACACACACACACACACACACACACACACACACACACACACACACACACACACACACACACACACACACTCTGGATCGCATGCACGGCGAAGGCCTGTCCACATGTCTTACATTCACGCCGAGATTGACAGACACAATTGCATGCACATGCAATCGTGTTCCTCGAGCGTAATTTGAAGGCACCCGTGGGGTCAAGGATTTCCTTCAATCAAAAGCGAGGAGTTCTGACAAGAGGGACGTCTTTATCCGCCCGTCATGAAAACAACCTGCAAATTATTTGAATTAAAAGTGAAGGAGCTGCATGAACATCTGGGAGTTTTTTTTCTTCTTTTTCTTCTTCTTCTTCTTCTTCTCTAACTACAGGCATGAGAAAATAATAAGCTGAATTTGTGTCAGCGCGGCTCAGGAAAATAAGATATCACGTCTTGCTGGCGGTTGGATGTCAGGCTCTCGGAGTCGTACACGAATGCCTCGTCCCAGTTGAGGCTGCAACCAGAGTGAGGGGGGATGGGGGGGTTCAGCCAGAGTTCATGGCTACAGCCGCCAACCAGCTCCCATTCCCTCCCCGTCTTCGTCAGCTCCGTCTCTCTATTTACCTCTTAATTTTCTCGCCGACTCCTCATCATGAGCGACGTCTCCTTTAGTGAACGCCACTCAGCAGAGCCGAGGCGATCCCGCGGGGACGCCCTCGTCCCGGTTGCTCACGCTTTGGACCGGACACTTTGTTTGTGTCTTCGTCAAATCGCTGCCAATGGACTCTTGATTTTCCGCGATCGGGAACATGTGTTGCGGTCCGCATTCTGCTGGTCAAAAGCAATCAGAGGAGGCGGCGGGATGAACTCTACGGAGGAGTTTTCCTTTCCAGAGATGTAGCTGATCGCCCGTGGAGCTCCCGCTCTATGAAAACGGACTTTCTGCATGTCCTGTGGTTGAGTTTGAAGGGCTCTTTCAATTTGACATGCCAAAAACATTTTGCGAGCCACTAGGAGCACTACTGAGAATGATGCATTGTGGGAAGTGTAGTGTTTTGGAAGCTAGACACAAATTGCAGGACAATTCGGCCTCTGCTGCGTTGACTGGTTGACCTTTTGAGCTTGGTGTGCAACCCACACCAAGCTCACCAACTTCCTGGTTACATTGTGTGGGCTGCTTGCATCCCGCACAGCATTATGGGAAGTGCAGTTCTAAAACTTGACGTTATGCGAAATAGAAGAAGGAAAAAGTAGATTTTTTGGATGTGATTAAAGCTCAGAATGTCCCATCAACTTTATATTCCTGGAGCTCTGATATGCTCCTCCATCCATTCAAATATAAATATATATATAAAGACATTTTTAGTCACAGCAGCCATGTTGCAGCCCTCCCTGATGTCTTCATCGTCCTCTCTGCTCTGAGACATCTCTCCCCAGCGTCCACGCTGTAACCGAACGCCGAGCTCACGTGCTGTCGCGGGCCGACTGCTCCTCGAACACCAAACTGTCGGACTGAACTGTTTTTCTCACTTCGGCTTTCAAATTCAACCGCAAGACTCAAGTGAATCCTTCAATGTGTCACCAGAGGCCGCGAGGACAGCCCGTTCAAGCAGCTCCTCGCTTATAAAGAAGTTATTCGGATAGCTGTGTTGACCAAAGACACATATGGCCCACGTCGATCCCGACCTTTTGCATGTTCTCTAAGTCTGAAACTGGCTTCATCTCGTCTTAAAACACTGCCTCCACTCTTCATCTACAGGAAACAAAACCATGCTTTTTTTTCTTGCTTTTCCCCCCCCCACAATTTAAGTGAGAGAAAGCCATTTTCATTTTCCCCGTCTGGTGCCATTCACAGCTCAGATACATCTGCCATGTTCCGCGTCGGATCAGATGAGCAGGAAGCCTGCTCTGACATCTGCATTTGGGATAAGTCGACGCTCTGCTTTTACGTGAGGATTTCCGTCGTGGGCTAGCTTGCATTGATAAAGGGAATTTTGGTACTTGGGAAAATTATTTAAGGTCATTTTTTTTTTATCCATTTAAAGATAGATATGACAGTTCATGACGAGACAAGCACAATTCAATCCAGGTTTCCTTAATTGAAACTCCGTCCCCCAGCTCCCTGATTAATTTATACTCTGAACAGGATCTAAATTGACCCATCCAGCCGCAAGGTATACAAGTGGCCCCGCTACAGACTGATATGTCATTAGAGTCCCGCTGTGATCGCTGTGGCCCCAATATTTCATCAGGTGACTCCGGCTACGGAGAATATGGAATTATCTCTCATCGGCGGTAAACAGGCATGCGGCCCGGCCCCCAGCTTCCCTCATCTGCTCCCTGTCTGTCTGCAAGTGGTTCTCTTTCTGTCCTTCTCTTCATTCGAAACCACACCGGGTCGTGATCACCAGCTGGCTGTCTCTTCTCCGAGCATCAAATACCATTCAAGTTTCTTCTTTTGTCCAATGCAGCATTTGTTTTTTTAAGAGCCACGGGAAGTTCAAGGCGTCGTGGGATAATAGGTGACATGGGTCTGACTGGCGACACCAGGAAAGGGAGGGATCCCCAAAAATGAAATAAAAAAACTTGCAAATGAATGTTTTGTCTTTGCGTGCTGTGAAAAATGTCTCAGAAGAAGATTGTTATTCCAAACTCTGGGATTCCCCTTTTTCTAACCCTAACCCTCTAAGAGCACAGATATGAAGCACGAAGTGCTGGTTGGCACACGGTCACATGGCTTGACCCGCCCACGGCACCAACAAGAGAAGTCTTCACTGGTCAAGAGCAAGAGAAAATATCCAAGCTGCTAACAACTCCTATCCAATATGATGCTGAAACTCTACAATAACAGCGAGGAATAATAGCTTAACATCTGCAAAGTAGGAGTTTTTTTTGTGCTGTTATGCAATTCGGCAGGTAAACGATATGCAACACAATTTGTATGCAATATTTGGCACATGGCATGCAAGAGGGGAGCGGTGAGAACAAGGACGAGTTGTTAAGTGATGATGTGAAGGAAGGAAGATTTTGGACCATCACAAGTTCCCCTTCTCACGGGGCATTTTCTCACCAGTTTCAGTATTTAAGAGAAAGAGAATTGTGCTGTATATTCTGTAATGTCTTAAAGCATAGGATAACGAGACGTCGCTCATATGCTGGATCAGAACCCGACCCTCAGCCCTTAACTTTATAAAAGAACTTAACTGGGTATAGGCGAATAAGCACACGCAAATTAATTTTGTGGTCTAACATTTAGTATTTAAACATAATCAGTATTTAAACATGTTCACCTTCACAGAAACCAGTGTCTTTTTTCCTTTTCTTTCCCCCCTCGTTACACAGAGCCTACAATAGCTCATCTCTTCAGTTGGTACCCCTGTAACTTAGGAGGCGACTCTGTCATTTCCACAGCTCATATTATACGTCTCCGAGCCCGACTGCGCAGCTCGCGATGCACCAGATCTGGCTCCTATAAAGACATAGGATAAGATTACAGCTAAATCAGTCTCGTGGCTTGGCTCTGGGAGAAAAAAAATAACTTATGAAGTCCTAAAACTCCCCCGGTTATGAGCGGGCTCAGCAGGGCTGCAGTGGAAGGTTCCCCCGAAAGGAGCGAGGAGTGAAATATAATACAAGCGCCACTGATCCTCCAAATAATAAAGGCACTGACAGCGTGGAATGATGGCATGATAACTCATAGAAGCTTCTTAAATCCAGCACAGGTACATGACCCTCGCTTTGTAAAGAAGTCATTTTCCATGATATATACTTCACTAATTCATCTGGCACATGCTCCGTTTTTCGCCTCCCTCCCTCCCGTCCATTCTCCGTCGTCTTGATGAAAAGTAGAATTATTTGCACTGTTGCACACATGGTTTTGGATCTATAACAATCCCGTCTGGCTCGCTTTCATTCAATACAAGTCACGGGTAAAAAAAAAAAGAAGAAGATTGACGCCCTGGTACATTTAATGAAATGACGAAGCAGCCGTGCCACTGTTGGTTTACATGAAACTGATTCTGTGTGTAGCAGGGTTCCAATTGGCTGTCCGGGCAATCAATCACGGAGCGGCAGACGATTTTCATTAGCCTACCATGACTCTCTCCGCAGTTGTGGGTAAAAGAAAAAGAGAGAAAAAAAAAAGAAATAACATGTTTGCAAAGAACATAAAAACACGAATGAAGTGAGGTGCAGATGTCTGTATATATTGAGTCTATCAGCCAAGGTCCTCTAGCGATTTCACATCAAAGCAGCGAACAGGGAGCCAAAAGTAACAGTTTCCCTTCTCCTTCATCAGCATGTGCTTGCTGTTTATTGGCTTTGGAAGTCAACCGAGGGTCAGGATCAATCCACCGTGAGAGAGCGGGAGTCCCACTGAGGACGAGGTGTGATTTTATTAAACCAACATGGGACGGAGTTCTGCGGTGTGCCAGTCGACGCCGATCAAATCATCCGCCGACACAGATTCTATTTCAAAAAACATTTCGCAAAAAGGATTGCACAGATTTTGCGGCTCCGAAACCCACTCAAATATGAGAAAAAGAAAAAAGCAGCCGGTGAAAGGGTGAAACGCACCGCGCTGCCAAGCAAACAGCCTCTCAGTGATCCCAAGATAGTAACAGCGAAATCATTAGCATCTTCAGAGAGTTGGTGGTAACCGAAGCGCATTCATAAGGGCCGCCGCTGATCATGGCCTATTAAATCACAAAACACGGTTTCTCTCTGTCAGGTTTCAACTCCTTAACTGTGGTGTTAATCGTGACCGTGAACACACTCGCTATTGGCCCCTCCGTAGTGCCCCAGGGATCCATTCTGGGACCATGTTTGTTCTCTGTCAGCGCTCCCTTACTGTGACTTGCAAAACCAATATCTTCTTTCTCAGTACTTTCATTTTAACGTGCAAACATGTGCATGTGTGCATCTTATCCCAACTGCCAGTAAAGGGTTATATGTCAGAGTGCATCATGGGAGAGCGCTGCAGATGGGTTGAACCTGTGGCCCGACGGTCGCGCCACTCAACCACTCTCTCGCTCCAAGTTCCCAGACCACAGACTACATGCTTTTTTCAGCATGCTTCTAAATGCACGTTGCATTCATGCAAACGACAGATACAATAGCTGTGGCTGAAGGTATCTTCAGTTTTAAAGTGTGTGAAATATCGTATTCTAGTTCTGTTTGTTATTTGAGTTGTCTTAATGAAGATAATATATGTTTTGGAGTATTTCAGAAGATATATTTCCAGTAATTAAATACAAACCATGAGTTTAATCTTGTATTTAATCTTGTATTTTGAGTTCTTCCCCTGATTACTTTTCCTTCACACGACTTTCAGTAGTAGCCTCGCGGTGACCTGAACGGTTGGTGGATTGAATCTGTAAACGCTCTGGGAAAGTCTGGGTTCCTACTGTTCGGCCGCTCCCACACTAACATTACTCTCTATATCATGTCATTCTCCTCTGAAGCAAAGAATAAAAACATCAGGGATGCTATTTGGCATTGCGTTCCCATGGTGTGGAGGACGTATCAAGAGTACCATGTCCTCCTCCTCGCAGGACCTTCATTAGATCAGAGCAGGTTATAACTCACTCACCAGCCAACCTCCACTGACTCCACGATCCGATGAACACTCGTGTGCACACACACAGATATGTTGGAGTGCAGCTGGTAACAATCAGCATGGACCGGGACTTAATGAAGCTTTGACATAAGAGCTCATACCCGCAGACAGACAATCCTACCTGGCCCAGACAGAGGAGCAACATTATCTATTCTGGATTTATGATGAACAAGACGTAATTTGTTACTGTCTGCGTGTTCAAAAGGTCAGATTTTAAAGCTCGTAATTATTAACATCGATATATCATTGTCAAATTACCTGTAACATCTGGATATGGTGACAAACAAATGAGATCATGCTCGAGTTGATCTATGAGGGTTGGAGATTTGTCCGCATTTAGACGGCATTTCCCATAAATCCCTATGTTTCCGTGGGATGGGATGTCGCAGCTGGTCCATAGTGCGTGTTTTCTTCTGCCATAGGCACTAAAAGCATCCTTTTCCTCAATCGATCCAGCAGATTTCTTGCAAAAAAAAAAAGAAAAAAGAAACAGCACACAATATAAGATTGTGACATTACTAGACATAAAAAGAGTAGTTTAAGGGCTTAAAGCTAATATTTTGACTGTTTCTTATTAACCCTGAAGAACATATTTACAACAGGAAACCCGTCTAAGTCAGATTAATGGCTGGTTAAGTACATTGGCTACAGCAATGCGGGTATCAGACTATGGGGATAGACGGTAATAGACGGTAAAGCTCAGTCTTTATTACAACCATTACATGCTGTCCAAACCTATCGCCAGACAAAAACGCTGATATCGGACAGATCTGCAAAACCCTGCTTTGACGATCACCTCCTTACCCGAGTGGCTACTATCTGTAGTTGAAAACGAAAGAGAGAAAAGGAGCTGATACCGAAAAGTAAGTTGAGTGGAATTGAGCAGACCCGTACGATGCAGTGGAAATGAGACATACGGTTACAGTTGATACGAGATCATGGTTAATTGCAGGTCTATAGGACACAAAGTCCAGCCTCATGCATGAAAGTCAGACTTGCTGCAGCCCCATCCACCTCCCCGACCTCCACGCCCTTACTACCCGCAAATATAGGGCACCACGTCCTGCCTTTTTACAATGAGATTGCAGATACAAGCCGCCAGGATGAGTTTTCTGCGGTGTGACTTGGGTGACTGGCACCACATGAGGACCACAGTGATTTTTAAAGAACCAGTTGAGGTGGTTTGGGCACCTATTTGGGACGCCTCTTAGTTGTGGCCACAACCGACCAGGAGGAAACCCAAGGGCCGATCCAGAACTCTGTAAGCTGATCCGCGTGTGCTTTAGAGATCTCTTGCTGAGAAAAAAAGTGTTTGGGTTATTCTACTCACACGCGTGGTCAAAGTTGCTGTTGCAACCATAGAACGTATATAATATGTTGACAGAGTCACCGTGACGTCACCCGTTGGTTTGTGGACTACGGTTTTGAAGCCTTGACTGGCATTTTGGCTGTCACAATCTTGGTTCTGGGCCGTCGCCATCTCGGCCTTTTGCAACCAGAAGTGACACAAAAGAGTCGGACCAAATACAACCGAAAGCTGAATAAGATCATTTTAGGCAAACAAAAAGGTCACAAATAAGAGCATACCCTGCTTTATAGTCTGTTTGACTCTAAATGGACCATAATTTACTAAATGAACATCATGCTGTATTGAAGAAGACTTGAAACTAGAGATTGAGACCATAAACTCATGTTTACAATGTTTACTAAGGGAATAAATCAAGAGAGAAGTAGGGTAATTTTCTCATAGACTTCTATACAATCATAGGAGTCGCCCCCTGATGGCCATTAGAAAGAATGCAAATTTAAGACCTTTCCTGATTGGCTTTACTTTCCAAACCCAGTGGTTGTCGCCAGGTTAAAACGTGGCTTGACGGATGTGTGCGACTTGATAGAGAAATATTATACATATTATATATATTTGTAGAAACTGGTTCATGTCCTCGTACATTTCTTCGACAGTGGAGAATAGAGAAGTGTCAGAAAACAACAGGTGAGACCGAGGGAGAACGACATGTTATAAGGGTCCCCATATAGTATGCACGCTCACCACGAGGCCACCAGATGCCCCAAAGGAATTTAGTCTCACAACATCATTTGAATTAGGCATAGCCATCACAGACGATGTAAATTTGTAATTCGTCATGTAAGTTATCAGTGTACTAACATGTCTTACGAAGAGAAAAGCCAACACAACAGCAATCTCCAGCAAAGTGTAGCCCTGTAGAACGTCAGAGATATTCAGAGGAAGAACGATACAAAATCCCACACAGGCGTTTCTCCGCGCGCTCTCCTCTTGCCACCTGACGCAAAGCGATGCGTCTCCGCCACGAAACCCAGGTGTGATCACTCACACAGTGGTCTGACGGGCTCTGCCGGGCTTCAGGAAAAGCTCTCGAGTTGATGAAGATTAATTAGTGAAACTGGGGCAGACATCCGTCTTCTAACAAGTCTCTGTGCCGTCGCCGGGGATGTGGAGGGAGGGCGAAAAAAAAAGAGGGAGGAGGAGGAGGAGGAGGAGGATGGAGAAGTATTGCAGAGCCGGTGGTACATTGCAGTATTTTCTTATTTTCCTTCTTTTTACGCCTGGTGGCGAAGTTGTGTTTTTTTTTCTTTTTCGAGTGACCACTGTAGAAAATGTTTGGAGGAGGAGGAGGAGGAAAGAAAGGGGGATCTATAGCTCATCCCTCACTCTTATCTGGACACCGAGGGCTGTTCGGGTCAAGTGTACAACCTTCCTGGTGCCACACTAATGATGGTCCCCCCCCTTCCACATGGCCGCAGGGTCAAGTCCCCCACCCCCCGGCATGCTTTATCATCCCACCGCAGAACCCTGCAGCTCTGAGAGTCCTCATCACGGGTTTGTAAAAAGCATTTTATTGCTCTGGCGATAGTCCAATTTACATTCTTCAGCTATCTCACAACCCTGAGAAAAAACACCTTTAGCTCAGACTGGAAACTTCTGCTGAAGCTGCATGTTCTGTGTGACTTGTTCCTTTTGTTCTCTACTAAGGAGCTCTCCACTGAGGTAATTAAGGGTTTCGGAGGGGCCTTGCTTAAGGGCACCTCAGAAAATAATTGCGGGGAAAAGGTGAAACCGCACTTTTTTTAGCAGAGGACGTTAACGGCGAACGCCGTTATCGGCCAGGGGTCTGCCAGAGAGACTGTGAAAAAGAGGCTGCAGATGTTTCACTTTGATCTCCTGCAGACGGTGATGGTGCAGTTTCTCCGTCTGTCAGTGTCTCTCTGCATCAGAGCATGCTGGAGTCGCTTTCTTCCAGCTGTTTAAAAAGAGACTGGGGGGGAGGGGGAAAGCTTGCTGAAGTAGTTAGAGGAGTAAACATTATGCATGTGTCTCGAGAAGCAGATGCATTTAAAAACTTTCCCCACATCTGGATAAAATGCATCCCTAACCAACATTCAAGATGGTTTTGGGACAATCGGATTTTCCGATTTGGCCCTTTTTTTTTAAGTGGCTAGGTATGAGCAGATGCAGGTGCCTGTGTGTGTTTAGTTCTTCGCCGATGATCGGGTTTGAACTTACCCTCATGCCTGTAATTACTGAAATCAATTTCGACCGAGATTTTCTGGCTATATGTTCCTCCGTGGCACCAAAGGGCGGCGGAGGAGTCGAGAGTGACATCTGTTAAGCCTTAGAGCTGGAAAGGGCCAGAAATAAAGTTGCTGGGTTGGGCCGCCTTTGTTGCATTCGCAGAGATCAGCTGGAGGACAAATGGTGAGATTCCTACTCGGTGGGGCGCCATGAGAGAAAGAAAAGAAACGCACGCACGCGCGCATTCACGCATTCACATCCACACACACCTCTACTGTATGTGCAACCAAACCGCACACAGATGAACACAATGGAGGCAGAGAGCCTCATTACATGGTTGGATTAAACGGAAACATTTTTTCTGCTGGAGCGAACATCAAGGCGCCGATTTCTATCTTGAGCTGACATAACCTCAGGGGGGAGAAACGCTGATCCTCAATCAGCTCTCGAGTCTCTTTGCTCTTAATGGCCGACCTTATCTTCAACAGTGGATGACATTGTTTTTCAGTCTCTTCGCATCTTCTCCGATTTGCATCTCCCGGATTGTCAGCGGAGGGAGCTGCTAAGTCCGCGGCGAGCGGCGTCTCGGCGCTCTGACAAAGATAGATCTGCTCTATTCTCCCTCCCCTGTCGCGCTCCACACAAAGCCCCGGCGTCGTGACTAATCGGCTGCTAAATCACCCGAAATTTTAGTGACATCTGATGCGCCGCCTGCTCATCAGGAGGAGCCCGTACCTGAACGGCAGCAGAATAACAAAGCGGTTAGTTAAGCTGCAGAGTGGCTTTCCAACCCCGCGTCGAAAGCGATGCTGGAGCTCCGTCCGGATGAGAGCGTCAGATAAATCCCTTAAAACTACAGTCAGAGCTCAAAACGTGACTCCGATGTGGAAACAAAGTCTGAGTTCAATATGCAACGCAATTCAGCGGTGCAGGTCAGGCGAGTTCAAGCAGTCACAGATGAATCTGAGGAGGAACCGAGAGGTTCTGCTTTGAGGGAACAAAGAGCATCCTACCTTGCACGCTAACCGCTGACAGCTAACAGGATTCTTTCATTACCAACAACTGTCTCCCCTCTTCTGAATCGTCCTTTCCCAAAACACTACATTACAAGGGATCGGGGGAACTCTCTGTACGGCGAGGCCGCCACGAGATCTGAGTCAGAACTTCCTGCCAAGAAAAAACTAATCGGTTTACCGCTTTTGGGAGGTTTGTCACGATACCAGGAATTTAGTAATTGTTACCGATATCAGTCCACGACTACCGGTACCCGATTGGACACCACGGTAAAAAAAAAGAAGTAAAAAAAATCCCATGTCCCACGAACACACACTGCTTTATTACCGCAAATGTATCATAAACCCCTGATGATCCGCCAAGTTTCTCGCCAAAAAATACATTTTACATTTGAACACATCGTGATAACGTTATAATTTACCTTTGCCCAAAACTAATTGTCTCTGTATAGTAGCTTAAATGCATCCCGATGTAACTCAATGTAACCTCCGTAAATTGGCTGACGGCTAACGTTAACAAACTTTCCTCCTGCTGATTTCAACACAGGTTTCTTCGAGAATTAAATATTCCGCAAAGATATGCAGATGAATTTGTTTGTGCCAATTTCTGAAAGGTTTTACTCAAGTATCAAGTAAATTTAGACTTTTAAAGGCATTTTTAATATCCCAGACTTGGCAATTCAATACCTTATTGGTGGCCAAAGTATGAGAGACATCAATGAAAGTCAGTTGGGATTATGAGGCTCAGAATTATACATTTATCATATTTTTGTCAGGACTTCCCAGCAGCATATCACAATATTTCCTAATAATACAACTAAATAATCATTTAACACCACGTGGACCTGGATAAGCAGCAGATAATGGATGGCTGAATGCATGGAGGGATTAACCAATTAAAAAATAACGAATCAATTTAAGATCCGTATATAAATTTTACATAATGTCAAAGGTGTGGAACAAGAGCACTGGGGGGTTCACCTGACAGTATTTGCTAGAAATCCCCCACAAAAACATGTTATAACTGGCTCTATAAAAAAATATTTAAGATCTTTGTCATCTGAAATTTAAGACTATTTTTCAATAATATTTTATTATTATTATTAATGTATTTCCCCTCCCACTCAACCCTCACCCATGGCAGATAAAAAAAGGTTAAAAATATAAATAATAATAATAATAATAATAATAATGATGATGATGATAATAATAATAAAAAATATTATTATAGTGAAATTAATTGGAATTACTTTTTTAAACCTTTTTTTTCTTTCTTCTTTTGGAAACAAAATTTTTGTCGTGCCAAAAATACTTTCCGTCTCCGTTTCAAAGGGGGGTTGGGGTTGTGTGGGGACTCTTTAATATAAGACACATTCAGGTTGCATTATGGGAAGTGAATGCAGTGTTGTTTTTTTGCTTTTTTTTGTAGTGAGTCTTCATAATTTGGTGTTAGGTGTCCATATGCGTGCCCACCCAGGAAGTGCTGTGTGAGCTGAGTGGGTTTGATCACTGAGGTTGTTGACTTGGGAAGGGATTGGTCACCATTGAGGGCTGGAGGCACAGTTTTAATCAGCTAGTTATGAAATTAATTTTTTTAAAATATTCCCTGTATCTGATGTTACCTGAGATGGCAAATAAAAATAAAATTAAAATAAATCCCATGTAAAATGTCATAGAAGTAACAAACTAAATCCCTTCAAACACCCGTCCCTATTATAAATGTCCCCTCTCTCTTCACCTCTCTCTCCTCCATGATGGTGTGATGCATGTACACCTCCCCACATCACAGGGAGAAAATCCCCTGTAGTCTTGCATTAGGTTGAGTTGCCACGTTTGCAAAAAAAAAGAAAAAAAGTGGAATTATAAATAAAAGGTAATGACGCTATTATCATGCTCTCTTACTATCCTGAGCGCCGCGCCTCACCTTTCTATTTGAATAATGATTTATAATCATATTAGTTCTCTCCGGAGCCCTGCTCTGGAAAAGTAAAAAGCTATTATCCAGTTGTCAGCTTCCAGGAGACGCCGTGGGAGATGGAGCGATGATGCTGACACACGCACATACTGTAGCTGCACACGCGCTCTACACACGCTCTACACACACTCTAGGAAGCGTGCATATATACGCATGCAGAGCCATTCTGCTGCACACACAATCAACAGTGCATATAGACATTAGCTTGCACACACACACACACACACACACACACACACAAGTGTTTTTCAGCCTCAGTAAATGGGGGAAAAAAGAAGCAAGATTTCAAGCAGAAATGCTGTTTGCAAATTGTTGTGTTTGTTTAACTCAGCTTGGAGCGCCAGGTGGGTGGAGTTTAACAGGCGGAGAATCACGTGTCAGTCACACGGTATTGACTTCAAAACACGCTCCCGTATCTGAGCTCAAGTTTAGATATCAACATGGGCTTATAAACAGACAAAAAATATAAATATTTTAAATATATTTTATATATATTTCTTTAAGCCTGGATGTTTCCAGGGGGAAAGCTGCCAAAAAATAGACCGATTCAACTAAATTATTAGCATCATTATTACGGTATAATTAATGTAATACATATATTTCCGGCCCCACACACTTGAGCAACATGTTTATGATCACAAATGAGACACAAACAGCACTTTTTTTTTACCTAAATCCAGTTGGTGCAGAGGACAGTAAAAACATCTCTAAACCACAGCGTGATGGATACTGAGACACGTGTAGATAGATAGCGAGCAGCAGAGAAAATAAGATATCATGCATCACTGATCAATACTGTCACCTGCTCGGCCTAATCCTCTAAAACACATTTAGGCAGAACGTGATGGCTGGCTTATATCGGGGGGGAGGGGGGTGGGGGAGTGGGGGGGGTCTGTGTTCGCACTGAGCATTAAAAACTACATTCGGTTGCAATTTGTCATTAAGTCATTTTTAACTCGACAGGTTTCAGATTGACACATTAGATTGTTGCTGTGAAAAAACAAAAAAAGAGAGAATTACAGTAGAACTGTCTCTTTACAGTCGTTTTAGTTTATTTTAGTTCTTCTTTGCCAATCAAAGCAGTTAACTTGCCAAATGCAGCTCTTTGCAGCCTCCCAAATACGACATCCTGGTATTTTTTGGCATACGGCTTTTGACATACTATGTTTTGGGACATAATAAATCTTTCTCTGGCACACTACATAGTAATAGTAGTATGGGTGTTGGAACGCGCGGTATATCTCACGCAAACTCCAAGAAATCAAACCCATAGCTTCCAGTGCCGGAAGCCTTTCAAATTAAAAGCATATCCGGCCCTTTTAAAGTAGGAAATGTTTAAGCTCTGAGGAAATGCTTCGATGAATGAATGAATGACCAACATGTCTGCAGCTAAACAGATAAAATCACTGGCAAAACATGAACTGGAAAAACCAGAAGACACACTCATCAAGGAGTCCATCTTCAGAGCAAACTCAAACACGTCGCCGTTAAACAACCATTCCCTGTCCCCCCCCCCCCCCTCGATACAGCCCCACATTACTGGGACTCGCTTTCCACTTCAACCCAAATCACACAGCAACCCCGATCGCTTCCACAAAGAGGCCATGAGAGCTTTCTTCGGTGGAGTTTGCATTCACAACAGAACATTCCTGTCGAGTCTATTCCAGAGGACGAGACACGCACGTTTAAACACCGTCTACCGAGCTCTACCCACACAAGCTGCTCACACACATCTAATCTGCTGAGATTTACATTCCAGGCCTCGCTAGGCGAATGTAAATGCTGGATGTGATCTTCCATGTCGAGAACATTATCATTCCCCCCTCCCCCGCCCTGAGAGGGATTTAACACAGGTGCCATCCTTTCAGATCAAAATGTTCAGAATGCACCTTTAAGAAAAAACGCGCACACACACACACACACACACACACACACACACACACACACACACACACACACACACACACACACACACACACGAGCAACATTCGGCTCTGGCTTTTCGGCAGCGGACATGCCGCCGCTCTGACCCCGCCTCATTTCCTTGGCACCCATTGAGGGGTGGTGGAGGGAGGGGTGGTGGTGGTGGTGGGGGGATTTCTCAACAGGACCCCGGTGGCCGCCGACACAAAGAGCAGGCCGGCCCGGCGGTAATTACACCATGCAAATGCCATTTACGCCACTGCGCCGCTTCAATTGGCTTGCCGTTTATCACCGGCAGCACACACACACATCTGTGGCGCCCAGAGGAGGGGGGGAGGGGGACAGGGGAAGGGGGGGCGAGGGGGGGGTCATCTGTTCATTCATTCATTCATTTTGAAATTTCCTCTTTTTACTGTTTTTCTTTTACAGATTTTTCCTCATTCTTTTTGTACACCCAGGTTAGGGGAACGTTGTTAAGACCCCCCTCCTCCCCGCCACCCAACTCCCCTCCTCGCCAAGTGTCTGTGGGTGAGACAGGTAGCGCCGGCCAGCTGGTTGGAACAGGTGCGCAGACCGAGCGTTCCCATCGGACGGATCCGTGCACTTGGCTGCAGACCAGGGGCTGACGGGTAAAGCCTTGTCTCCCTCTCGTCTCCCCCTCGTCTCCCCCTCATCTCCCCCTTGTTTTTGTCTTTTGGCCCCACCCTTTGCGTTGGCTGGCTGGTTGGCGGCGGCGGTGGCGCGCACAAACACTAACACGCACGTGCACGCGGCCGTGCGTGACCAGGCGAACAGTGTTCAAGTGCAGCAGGCTGATGGGGGAGTAACTATGCATGAAGAAACGCTCCCTACCAACAAAAAGACTTGATATTTCCTTGTTAACCACGTAACCGAGGAAATACATCACTAATTTTTCAAATACCCCGAATAAAAATGTGAGGAAAGGCTTCACTGGGTTCTATTCTGTTGAATTGCTGCACTCGTCGTGAAACCGAAATCAGTTCCAGCAAACCTCATCTCTCGTGCAAGTCTTCCTGAGATGAACTCTCGTTTGTCTTTTGAAGCACTTCCGCGGGTCGCGGGGTCACAGATGAGGTCATATCCTGTCTTCTCTGATCAGGCCTGAGGGGACTGGCTGCAGATGTGTGTGTGTACGTGTGTGTACATGTGTGTACATGTGTGTACATGTGTGTACATGTGTGTATGGGGCGGCTGAGAGGTCGAGTTTCTCATGAAAAGAGATAGCCAAGGCATCTCCCTTTGCTTTCTTTCAACTTGCTGAAGCTTCTCAGGGTTTTTGGAGGAGGTTAAATTCTTCTTTCGGGTTGTTCTCTCTCACGAGTTACCAAAAATACACTGGGAGGCCGTTTACATCTGAACCATGGAATGAACCCGCCGAGTGCACTCAGATCGACAGCTCAGCTGGCAAAAACCTTTGAGGTGCTTCCTTTTAAAAAAAACATTATTGGTTCTGGTTTCTACTCAGTTGAGTTTTGAGATGAACAATTCAAGTGTGAACCTTTGTAATGCAGCGATGAATTGGTCAGAATCAATAGCAGGAATCAAAACTCCAGTATGTAAATGTCGGGCCGCCACTAACGACTATTTTTGCTATCGATTAATCCGCGGATTGTTTTCGCGATGAATCGCTCGGCCTCTAAAATATAATAAAATAGTGAGAAATGTCAATCCCAGTTTTCTCAAAGTCCAACGTGATGTCTTTAAAATGTCTCGCTTTGTCAGAACCAAAACCCTCAAAAATCTGTTTGTTACGATAACAAACAGAGAAAAGCGGGAAAATCTCCATATTTGAGAGGCTGAAAACAGCATCTTTATGACATTTTTGCATGAAAAATTGCTTTCACGATTATCTATTATTTTTCTGAGTCGGTATCGGCCCGATATCGGTATGAAAAATAGGTACACAATCTGTATTGCCATCGAAGCCTGGCTGAAACACCAGCAACACTTAAGTACTCCGGCAAAATAAGCACGCTCTGGATGAACCGGGGCCGTAATACCCGGCCACTGCTCCGTCAATAACGGCGGTGGAAGCGCTAATAGAGCATTATGGGAGCCCGGGGACCAATGATGACAGGTGATTTATGTCGCCGCTGACGACTCCGGCCCTCGAACGGAACCCTGATAAAAGAAGAGCCAGATTGGAACAAGCAGGATGATGAATAGACGACATGATCCAGAGACCCGTCTCATTAGAGAGAGGAAAAGAGAGAGACGGCGCTCCGGCCATTTAGCTAATGTAGCGAGTCATTGTGTGTGTGTGTGTGTGCGTCCATCTGCATACATGCTTTCATGTGTGTGTGTGTGTGTGTGTGTGTGTGTGTGTGTGTGTGTGTGTGTGTGTGTGTGTGTGTGTGTGTATGTATGTGTGTGTGTGTGTGTGTGTGTATGTATGTGTGTGTGTGTGTGTGTGCACCGGGGGACCTGAGCAGCTTGCTCTTGCAGTAGCAGGTTGGAAATTAATGACACACTAAATATATGGCGAGGAAGCTTGACCCCGGATAATGGCGACATATAGGATTAACCTTGGTTGTCACTCGGGGCCATTGTTAGCCCGCATGCTGCTACAAGTAAACAGGCGGGGGGGGGGGCTGCGGCTCCCAATAGGTATTTGTGAGCCCCCGTGCTGGTGGAAGAAAAGAAGAAGAAAGAAAAAAAGAAAAACATGCTGATTTATTCCCTCACTGCTTCAGGGGATAAAGCGCTGCATTTAGGATTAAAGGATTCAAAGTTTGCGTTTAATAAATAGTTAAAGCTTGAATAGACGCAGGGAGGAGAAAGCGAAGCGCGGTGGATTATGAGCGAGGAATTTAAAAAAAGGAGGTGTCCTGGATGCTCCAGGACACCAGATGAGGAGAGGAGATATGTTTGGCTTTTTGAAACATTTGAGGACACCGACTTGGATTCATGGGAAACTGGGATTTTCCACCATGTCCTGGCGTTTAACAGACGGATTAATCAAAAGACTAAGAGTGAATATAATTGTTACATATAGCAACCTGATACGACACTATATGCTGAGATTTAAATATATTTGAAATGATGAAACGGGAGAAAACACTTTGGCTTGCTGGTGGCGCCAGAGGAACATAAGGGAGCTCATTGAAGTCAGTAGGATTCATCCTCTGGGGACCGGGATTTTCTGTTTAACAATCTATGCAGATATTTTGAGATATTCAAATGAAGAGTGTGAACTTTGGCCTGCTGGTGGCGCTAGAGGAAAATAAGGAGATCACCAAAGTCATTAGGACTTGAATGTCTGCGCAACAATTTCCGCAGATATTTAGAGATATTTTAAATGATCAGTAAAAGCTTGGCACTAGAAACAAAAAGTAAAGGGATCTTTTAAGTCAGTAGGATTAATTCTCTGGGGACCACGAATTCCCGTAAAAAACATTCCCGGCAACCCCATCCAGTTGCTGCTGAGATATTTCAATCTGGACTGAGCCACACCGACATTCCCAGTCCACACCGCCAGCGCGGCTAAAAAACAAAACAAAAAGAAACGCCGGGTCCATACGATTCATTGTCCCACGTCGTCACAAGTCAGCATATTCACATTTCAAAAGCTCCCCGGCTGAAGCCGCCCGCTTTTATTGCCATGATGGATTTCCCATTTAGCTTGACCCTATATTCATTAAAAGAGGATTTAAGCCCGTTAGAAAGGGAGAGGAGAGAGGCCCCTTGGGGACTGAGTTTGCTCTACTAGTCCCCCCCCACACACACACACACACACACACACACACACACACACACACACACACACACACACACACTTTCTCCCTCACACACACACACTCTGGCGGCTCCCCTTGGCCTATAACTCTCCCTCAGACAGGGCTTGTTAGGTGCTGAGGGCCGGGGAGGAGGGTCCAGGTTTTATTAGTGGCAGCAGCTGCACTCCTCTCTGGCTCTATAAAAGGTAATTACTGCTGGTGGTAACAAGCTAATTGATTGCTAATTAGGTGAATCAGTTCTCTAAGTGCTGCCCCGTTTATTGACAGATGGGGACGGTGTGTGTGTGTGTGTGTGTGTGTGTGTGTGTGTGTGTGTGTGTGTCTGTGTTTGTGTGTGCATGTGTGGAGAATACAGGCAGATAGATGCTCGTAGGTGAGTTTAGGTGTGCATTATTACACACACAGATAAAGGCGGGTCCCTGGGTGGCGCAGGGGACAACGCCATTGGACGTGAAAAAAATGTGATTGATTCGGCGAGGGCTCGCTGTCGGAGAGGAAATGAGATCTGAATGGGGGGCGGCGCACGATCTGCCGGCGCACTCTGGAGACCACCGGGGCCCCCGTATGCACTTTCATATGGAAATGAGGGGCCGAGCTGACACAGAGGGGGAGAGAGAGGCAGAGAGAGAGGCAGAGAGAGAGAGAGAGAGAGAGAGAGAGAGAGAGAGAGAGAGAGAGAGAGAAAGAGGGTCGGCTCATCAGCAGCAAACACAGACAGGAGGAGCGAGAGATGTGGTGGGAAATTTGAAATCACCTGAAGTGAGAGCGCTGAAGTCTTGAATGTGTTTACCGTCCTCTGATTTCAGCGGATCGCCTTCTCTTCTGTGCCGCCCTGCCGGCTGTCACCCCATCAAGCCCCGGCTCGAGACTGATGTGGACCGGGATTTTGCATTTGTGACCCCTCAGCTCTGGAGCTCCCTGCCTGAGGCCTTTTAAACACATCTTTTAAATCACGTCTTAAATAGTTCTTCTTTTTTTTAGCTTATTATGGTCATATATTATTTAGCTTATATTTTATTTGACTCTTTTAAATCATATTTATTTGTGTCTTGTTTATTGGCTTCGGGCCTTTAATGTCTTATGTAAAGCACTCTGAATTGCCTTGTTGTTGACTTGACTTTGATTAACGTAATCCTTCATTTGTGTCGTTCAAGGATTTGTTTATTTCACTCTTATATCTTATCTTGTTGTTTTGTATTTTATTCTATTTCATTCTTTTATGTACCTGATCTTATCTAACTTTATTTATTTATTTTTTCTAATGTAAAGCCCTTCATGAAATTCGTTTTTACACATAAAGATAAATAGCATTATTGAGCAAGATTGTGAATTTTGACCCCTGACCTTTCTGAGAATGAAGAAACAACAACACATTGCTGGATCCTAAAATTACAGTTGGACAAAAATGGCAAGTTAAGAGTAAGTGTTTTAAAAAGGAGAAAATTACATTTCAAAATACGTTTTGGAGAAGTGTGGGAAATAAATTACAGACTTGAAATAAATATGTTTGTTGACAAATTGATCAGAACTCAAAGGCCTCTCGCTGGTGATCTTACCAACTTTCTTTGTAGCTTTCAACCAAAGTTAAGATAATTTCACACTTTAATGCTTGAATAAAAACTAACCATATTTATATGCCATCAGTTCGCAGCAAATTTAATTAAATTCAGGACTCATTTTAAAATTGCTGTACAATAAGTTCCAGTTTTCCAATGATATTGTTGGATTTCTAGGATTTTTTCTAGGATCTGGAATGCATTTATATTTTGATCTAAACTTTATTTTATGTATTTATTATTTTTAACAGTTACCCCTCATCATTTCACACAGTTAATCACCATGTAATGTTGAATATTAATTAAAAAATGTATTGTAACAATAATAACTGTTATTTCTCCAACACAACATTCATGTAAACGGCTGAATCTGCCCTCCTCTCCCCCAGGAGGCCTCTGCGTGAGCTCCTGCTTGTTGCCCCATCCTCATGAGGACACACACACACACACACACAGCCAAAAGGCCTCTAGAGTTTCCTCTCCGATGGCATTTGACGTGCCCGCTTCACACCCTGCCCGCTGCCGCGTCACAGTGGGTGGCAGGGCCAACCACACCAGTTGTCTGGCGATTTACTGCCCTCGGGGTGAAAGGTTTATTGGACCAGGACTAGTTGGTGCGGGGCTAAAATAGGGATTTGGTGAAGGCTGGGGGGTCCGGACACCCCCGCGGATCTGCTGCCACCTGCCTCGAGCTCCCGCCAAAACACACACTACCACTCTCACGTCCGTACACTAAATACCAAGGAGGTTTAGCTTAGCTTAGCACAAAGACTGGAACTAGAGGGAAACAGCTAGCCTATCTCTGCCCTAGTGTAAAGACTTACAGCACCTCTAAAGCTCATTAGTTAAACACATATTTATTCATAAATACGACTCCACTGCTCCTTCTACAGATCACAGAAACAGACATACCAGTCATATCATCTTTTCCCCTTTGGTCCTCCAGTCCTTGAAGGCAGCGTTGGTGTAGTTTTACGCATTTCCCTTAATCATCCTCTTGCCTTCGCATCACAGATAACGCAGGTTGTGACCTTTTTGCCCTCCCTGTTCTGTCAAGACCGTCTTCAGACCACCAGACGACACCGAGACACCCCCCACCCCCACCCCTACCCCTCCACCCCCATCCTGCCTTTCTTCCTCTCCACTCTCTGACCGTCTTTCTCTTTTCCTTGCGAGACCCGGCGTGGAACTTCGCCGTCTAGACGCGGCGGGGTGAAAGGAGACGAGCCGCTAGCGCTCGCTCTTCCTTTTGTCCCCACCCCACCCCACCACCCCACCCTCCTCGACCTCCAGCTCCCTCCGTCTGCCCTCCATTGTGGGGGAACAATACGGTGTCAGTGCCTCTTCCTAAACATGTTGGGGTATTAAAATCTCCCTCAATACGAGCCGCAGGGGTGGGGAGGGGGCAGAGCGAGAGCTGTCATGCCAACACACACACACACACACACACACACACACACACACACACACACACACACACACACACACACACACACACACTTTGACCTATAGGGGAGAAATGGGAGAGGGGGGGCGTCCCGGACCCATTTGTGTCAATCATGAGGAGTTCAAAAGCCAGGAAATATTCCGTCACACACACACACACACACACACACACACACACACACACACACACACACACACAGGCCTAAACTTGGCTGCACACACAGAGAAGATGTGTCAGTCAAAACACATGGCAACCAGGGGCCTTTCAGGGTGTGTATGTGTGTGTGTGTGTGTGTGTGTTGGTGTCTGGGGGTCAAGTTCCTGTGAAAACACCGATCCCACCCAGAGATCTCCCAACATGCCCGCCCACCCCAGCTCATCCACTGATAGTCAGGTCTCTCTCTCTCTCTCTCTCTCTCTCTCTCTCTCTCTCTACATCCTGTGATGTGACTAAACACGTCGTTGCCGTGGAGACCCCAGCTTTATATTGTGATTGGGGTTCATTGTCAAACTCGTCCATCCTCCTTTGCCTGTTCGAGGGGCGTTTCCCGCCCGTGTTTTTGGAGCCTGAGTGTTGTTTTGTTTTTCTTCTGTTTTTTTTTCACGTTTTCTTTGATTGGGCAGGTGGAGATGATTTATGGGTGAAGCCTGAAGTTTTGGGATACCTTTCGCCTGTTTTAGATATGATGCAGACTGACAATGAGTTTGATAGGCTCGACATGCAGCCACCGCAGGCTGAATCTTATTATCCAGTCGTATTGTAATGTGGTTTTGGATGAACCCTAAACTTGCTTTAATAAA
The DNA here is from genome assembly GCA_016806645.1 of Ophiodon elongatus. Classification (NCBI taxonomy): domain Eukaryota; kingdom Metazoa; phylum Chordata; class Actinopteri; order Perciformes; family Hexagrammidae; genus Ophiodon; species Ophiodon elongatus. The sequence goes on along the minus strand of JACSYO010000590.1, from coordinate 902,148 downwards.
TACACCGCTGTACATTTTATTGCTTTTGCAGTGGGAATTGCCTACTCAGCTTTTTTTGCTCTGCGTGTACAATTTACTAACATTATTTTAATATTTTTTAGCCTTGTAAGGGTGTTTTTTTTTAATTTTTTTTTTACTAAAGGTGAATGCTGAATTCACGTCTTAGGACGCTTAATTTTTATGACCATTAGTCCTAAGTATTTGAGCTGACTAAAGAGAACTGTCATTAGCAATTATTATGCCAACTATTTTCCACATTGTAGGGGAACTTAAAGGGGATTTTACAGGAGTATTACTAAAAAGGGAGCTACGCTAAGATAAACTGCCTCACGTGATGTCACGTGAGTCAGTGTCGTTAGGTGCTGAGAGACTATAAGTTTGAAAACTAAATGTGGCGTGAGAGGAGAAGTGGGTTTACCAGACCTCGGGATTGATTTTCAAACTTGACAACCAGTGGAACATGGCCATGGCAACCGAAAGACATTCAGGAAGAAATCATCTCAAGAAAATCCTCAGTCGTGTCCGCTCCAACTTTGTTAATGAAGTGTGAAGTGTTGTCCAAGAGTTTGTGTTATTTTTGACAAAATGTGCCATTTAAGACTCAGCTAATTTTTTTAAAATTGTAATTAACACACACACACACAGAAAATAGGCTCTGATTGGCCTATTTTTGGTGTCACTCAAACCTGGCAACCCGACTCCTTTCCTTCGAACCCAGAGGTCTCCAAGCTCGCACTAAAATGCCTGCACACAAAGACGCACACTCTCTTATCATCCTCCAAAGACTGCAACACACACTCTCTCTCTCACACACTCTCTCTCTCACACACTCTCACACTCACACACACACACACACACACACACACACACACACACACGCACGTACTCAGCCGAGATAATTCATTCAGCCGCTCTCGGAGCCTCCTCTGCAGTGACCCAAGCAGACAATAAAGCCTCTCCACAATGGAAATGTTAATTTCCTCATTATCGGCCCTCTTAATTATTTGTTGTGACGGATAATTGCATGCGGGGCGTTTGATATCAGCAATAACCTTCTGCCTGCGTTGTCAAGGGGGCCTTGTCGCCTCTCCCGCCCCCCGAGCGTCGCCTTTCACCGCAGACAAAGAGCGGGGAGCGTGCGCACATAACCTTTTCTAAAGCACCGCGCCGCCTCTCCCCTCGCCATAATAGGAATAAATATTATAGATTAATTAATCCGCGCTGATTATAATTTAATCACTTTGCCTCCCGGGGTCACTGTATTATTATCCCACTTAGTGCGTGGATTGTACACACACACACACACACACACACACACACACACACACACACACACACACACATACACAGAAAAGAATGGCATTATTCCAAACCCTGAGTGATGTTTTCTGCCAGTTTACTGATTTATTAATTACCAGTAACATTGTATTACAAGGCTTTGGGCGGTTTGAGTGAATATACACACTCAGGGAAGCAACAGCACACATGCACTGGTTTGACAACGGGAAGGGAAAAGATTGGGAATATAACCTGGTAGGTTTCCAGCATATGAAGCCATAAATGGGAGTTTGGAAGAAGCTCTTACAAGTCTGGTTTAAAAAAAAAGTCCTTTTCTGTCAGAGTCAAAAAAAGTAAGCCTGTCAACCTATACTGTCTTGTATCACATATATATAAATGTAAAATAAATGTGTTATTTTCCTCATATCCTTTGGCAACACAAATTACATGTCATGCCAATAAAGCAAATTGAAGTTTTATTTTTCAAATCATGGAATAAAAACAAGAGCTTTGTCTACTGTGATACAATCAGCATAATAACAAAATGCTGAGGGGGATCTAAGCATGTACAAAAATAATATTTTATTTATTACATAATCAACACAAAAGTTGGGGGATTAGAAAAAAAAAGCAAATGGTCAAAATTGGTAAAGCCAAGATATCCTGAGATTTAGTCCGGGTTCAGCTCCAAAAGCCCTAGATCCTACATTTCCCATGATGCAACTAAATAGGAATCTTCTGTTTGACCGTCCTTGCCTGGTAAAGGCCTGTGTTTTCTCAGATAAAAAAATAATCTTCTAGCAGAGCACATTACACAACTGTTTTTACTTTGTGACTTTGGGTGTAAAATCAGCGCCGTGTCCCTTTAAGAACACTTGGCAAAGGTACAAAGGTCATCATTATCATTATCATTCTTCTCATTGAGAACACAGACGAGCCAAACCCTCTCTGCTGTATCAAGTCTGGCTCGCCCTCGAAGCACATCTACATGTAATGCGCAGTGGACTTGGCAAAGCCGGGTGGCACTCCGTCCAAGTCATTTTGGAAGTCGGGGGTGGACAAAAAACAGACTCAGTAAACAAATCTACAAAGCAGAAAAGCAGAAGCAAACTGACTGAAGGGTGGCTCGCGGCTTTACTGTCATAGAAACGAGCGGCGAGACAAACATGTGGGACTCCCCAGTTTCAAAAAAAAGAAGAAGAAAAAAGAAAACACCAATTTCATGTCTTGTCGAGTCCAATTTGCTGCGAACCAAACTGTGGGGGAAGAGACGAAAAAAAAGCTATTTTTACATGAAGTACAACACTACTGTCTTTCTGCGTTCTTTGGATTGTTCTTATATCTACCAACCGCCATGTTTTCATACTTCTTCTCTAATAAAATACTGTATATAGTCCTGCAACCAAAATCTTATTCAAGTAAAAGTATGGCGGGAGTATTGGCTAAATATACTCAAGGTACTGAAAGTAAAAGTATTCAATTTACAGGAAGCTGTCCCCTGTGACTGATATAAAGTATTATTATATATTATATTATCAAATTATGTATCTTAAATATATATATATATTTTTTATATTATATTTAAACATAGTATTATTTTAATATGATAATATATTTTAAATAATGATATAATAACAATAAATATTATATTATATTTAAATAATGTTATATTTATTATTTAATCATAATATTATTTAAAATATATTATTACCTTGTTGATACTGTTAGGCCCCTTCAAGGGGTCACAGGCTAAATGTGAGTGGTCATGAGATAGAAGAGCCTATGCTGTATTCTATAATACATTATTGTATTATTAAAGGATATTAAAGTCACTAGTTACAGTGGGGACAATGTGCTATAGAATGTAATAAAGGAATTGAGGCTTTGAACATCACTGCTGTTGTAATTGTAAGTCAGAGTATTAATTACCGGCCTGATTAGTAAACAATGAAACTATTAATCCACTCGTACCCTATTTATTTAATAAGGGAGGGACACACTGATTATTTCTCCCCACATGTCCATAAGAGGTAAATGAAGCCCTGCATACAGGTGCAGCGTGCAAGGTGTTTAGCCTCTCTCTCCCTGGAAACACACACACACACACACACACACACACACACACACACACACACACACACACACACACACTTGACACGGTCTAAAGTGATTTCAAACCCCTTACATTCTACACATGGCTTCCTTCATTTTTTCTTCCCCCCACTGAAGTGCTGCTGGTGTCCATCTTCACACACACATGCAGGCTGACAGCTTATCCTACCTCCCACATGTGTGACAGGTGTCAGGCCCAGTGGGAGCATTTACAGCCCTTAAACCCTTGACATTTGACCCTTGACCTTCTCTGCTGCGCCGGCCTCCCCCCCCCGGCCGAGGCACCTGCAGTGGCCCAGAGAAACTCTTCTTTCGCGAGGCGGAACCTGTCGTGTTGATATGTAACTGTGACGCACGGAGGAATACCCCGCAGTAAAGAAACAGGTTTATGTGCCGCTGACGTCCACTGGGGAAGTTCCAGGATTGAGCTTTAAAGCTTTTATCGGAAAGGGACACGCTATCAGCAAATAACATTATTTAAAAAAAATTATAGAAGTACAATTAAATAAATGAAATGAAAAGGGACAAGGGAAAAATGTTTGTGCAATCCAAACTCTTAAAAAATATATACAGACACTGAAAAAGACCGTATTAATCCCACAAACAGGGGAGAGACAATTATGGCTGTTGCTTTGGTCTGAATGAGTGAACAGCCAATCACGTAGCGGTATCCGCCCTGTTTGACTTGAGTGACAGAAACATTTGGCGAACATTTTGACATAAAAAATGGTGGAATTAAATAAAAAAACTGATCTGACATATAGTTGTGAGACAAAGCAGTTTTCAGTTTGAGTTTTTAAAAAACTTTATCAGATTATCTCACAATTTCATGTGGTGTAACATATGTTGAATAATTCATATGAATATTTATATCATATCATCTGATGTATTTATTTAATTTTGACCACTTGGGTCAATATTTGTATATCTTGCAAACGATTTTCATTCTTCCACTCTGTCGCCACTGGGAACTGTGTTTTTCTGTATTATTCATAAAACTGCAAAGACTAACTACAGTATCAAGATTTCTTTTTGAAAAATTAATCGAATTTATGGTTCAAGATAATGTCTTTTAGGACAAATATTCTGTTTTCTTTTTTTTAAAGAGAGATAACGCTATAGTTTTTCACTTTATCTATAAAAATCAAGATTTAAGACTGAAGATGAGACTAGTCTCTAGTCTATGAATACATATTGTATATATTATGTCTTATGTATTTAATTCAATTTTACCACTTTGGGCCTCCACATTAAATAAACATAATTTTTATATTCTATCCTAATACAAAGGCAGCTATTTGGACAATTATCATTCTCAAAACTTTATTACCATGAAGAACTTTTAAAGTGGAAAATGTATTTTAAAGATCTGCATGACATAGAAGCCCAAAATCACAAATAAAAAATGTTGCCTCAGAGTGCTTTACAATCTGTACACATACGTCATCCTCTGTTCTAGGACCTCTCATCGGTTTAGGAAAAACTCCCCCCCCCAAAAAAAGGGAAGAAACCTTCAGGAGAGCAACAGAGGAGGATCGCTCTCCCCGGATGTACAATAGATGTCATGTGATGTCATGTGTACATCACTCTGAACCCCCTGGACTCATTCCTCAATTGAAAACGTATAACTGCTTGTTCCTGTAACTTGCGACTGCTGATGTGTTTATGCATCGCTCGCCGAGGTCTTTATCAAGCCTTCAGACATTAACATGCGTACAGTGCGTACGGCCGCACAAAAACACAAAAAAAAACACGCACGCAGCCCCACATTCTAATGAGAGCGAGCAGCTGGGTGTAAAGAGGGACAATCGCTGTACGTGTTTTCTGTTTTGGGTGCAAAATGGGTGAAACTTAATTAAAACTCACAGTGATTTGCATATGCATTGTGTGTGTCTGTGTGTGTGTGTGTGTGTGTGTGTGTGTGTGTGTGTGTGTGTGTGTGTGTGTTGGAGAGTCAGGACCCCCCCCCCCCTCTATGTCCTCCCCGGTGTGTTGGCAGTGAAGTAAGTTTAAAGAGGATAAACACCCCCTTTAACTCTCCCCTCATTTCCTCCACGGCCTCCTTAAATTAATCTCCACACACACATGCCTAGACGCACATGGCTGGCTGGAAGTTGACCCTTGACCCGGGACAGATTTCACGGATTATCCCTTTTTTGTCCGAGCGATGCCTTCCTGATCCACCACTTTGCCTTCATGTTAAAAAAAAAAAAGGCTCCCTCCCTCCTCTTCTCCTTTTTTTTTTTTTTTGCTTTAGCTGGTAAAGCCTCTGCGTGCTTTACCTGGATTCCCAGGATTTGCAGCCGCTGCCACTGTTTTTGTAAATTGCATAAATACAAAAGAAGGCTGGAAAAGACGGATTGAGGAGGGACACAAGAAGAGGAGAAGTAGGACAAGTGGGCAGAAGAGAGAGAAGACGCAGAGAGAGAAAGACATAAATATAAAATAGAGAGGACGACAGAGAGAGAAACAACGTATGAGCATCCATTTTGACATGTTGTTTTGCCTCAAATAACAAGTCAATGCGTGGAAAATCATGAGCATTCTGAAGATTTAATTCTGCTTGTCAAAATATTTTGTGTGTTTCAAGATTTTCCACTAAAAAAGCAAATGAAAAACAGAAAAGGGGGGACGGGGGGACAGGGGGGAGAATAACAGAGGCTAAGCCCTGAGAGAGGCCCAAACAAGAGGAGAAAAGAGACAGAAAGAGAAAATGAAATGAAGACAGGGATTTAGCTGAGAAGGGAGGGAGGGAGGAGGAAAGTTAAACGCTGCACCCCCCCTAACCTTTGAAGTGAACAGATTGCTTCCAGGGCAGAGGGAAAAGCCATTTACCCACCATATATTCATGTCCCCGGTTAAACAGCCGACTTAGGCACAAGAATGGAGATTAGCTGCACTCTCAGCATCTCATTACATCCTAAAGGAAGCCATTCAAGTGGGCTTTAACAGCTGTTTTCCCCTTTCACAGAATACAAGAAACAGTCGCACAAATCTTTCTTCTTTTTTTGTTTGTTTCCCTCGTGGAGCATGAAATAAAGAACAGCCGACGTCCATGAGTGGAGCGCTGGTGGCCGACAGACAACAAAATAGGACCAACAAACAGCAGCGGTGTGAGTGACAGAAAAGCTAATAGGAGCTTGTTACCTGTCAATCAACAGGGGGGGGGGAGAGAAAATGACATTGCGTCCCTCTTTGACCCCTCCCCTCGCACTGTGAGTGACGCTTTGATTGGACAAGGCGCTTTGAATGTAACATCTAACAGGGCCTTGTATCCTGTCAGTCACAGGAGCAGAGCCTGTCCTCTGGGCTCCGCTGCCTCCTCCGAACACACCGTCACATATCGCCGATTCAGTGTGGGACTGCGGCACACTGCAATAATTATCTTATTACTCAGGCTTTAACTGACAATATTACTGCAGTGACTCCTGTTTTGACTTTTTTTTTATGTGGATATTTTTGGTTGTATATCAAATTGCTTTAATGCAATGTGCACTTTAAGTCGTTTAATGAAGGATTACTTTTTTAATTGAATTGAATTAAAAAAGTATTTTATTTGCTTGTATATTTACTTATATTGGTTGTTGCTTTGTGTGTATATTTATTATATTTTATTTATTGTATTTGTGTATTTGTTTATTTTATTTATCTTATTTATTAGATTTTTATTAAATATTTTCTTCTTCTATCTTTCCTGTTTGGGTTTATGCCACACATAGGTCTCTTGTTGGTAATACATTATTGTAAGCGTATTGTTTTTTTATTGGTAAGGGGAAGAGGGGGAGGCCCTTGTCATTTGTACTTATAAAGGATAACTAATAAACAAACAAAAAAAGAGACTATAACCAAGATGAGACTAATAACAGCAAGAGGCTTGTAAAAGGTATTAATGGGCAGACTCGGGTAAAGTTAAAAGAGCCATTGTTGGACTCACGATGGTCAAAATCTGGTGCCAAAGGAACTTCATCAAACTCCCAGACAGTCTCTAAATTTAGTGACTCCTATTTGACATTTGCTCCCTCATAGAACAAAAACAGCAGAAATCAAAGACATAAAATGCAATTTTCGACTGTAGATAGAGATCAAGAGAATTAATATAGTGAGTATAGGGACTTTACCGTAAAGCATGCCAACCTTCAAGTGCACAAGTTTCTGATTTAAGTCAAACTGTGTGTGTGTGTGTGTGTGTGTGTGTGTGTGTGTGTGTGTGTGTGTGTGTGTGTGTGTGTGTGTGTGTGTGTGTGTACTATATGGGGAACAGCACAATAAAACAAAACACAAAACAGACCGGAACACATCAAACTACTGGCCGGCCCTTAAAACGATGAATGTGTTCTTTGTTGCTTAATCTAAAGTGAACTCCTGCTATTCAGCAGTGTGTGTGTGTGTGTATGTGGGTGCGTGAGTGTGTGCGTGTGTGCGTGTGTGTGCGTGTGTGTGCGCGCACTGCAGCGGAGATCCCTGTGCTTTGACAAGAGGTTAGCGGCGCTAAAGTAAACCTCAAGTGAACCGTTTTGTCTGATTTTCCCATCAAAATAATGAAACGTGATCCGGTTTCGCTGCGCTGTGCCAGGGGGAGCGTCCAGGGTCCACAACATGTCAGGGCCGGCTTCAAAGACTTGTGGCCCTTGTGCACTTCGCCTGCCCGGGCCTCGCCGGCTGGCTGGCTGGATGACATTCCTGGGTTGTTTGCTGCTGCTTTTTTAGTCATCTTTTTGTTTTTTACATGTCAAGGAGGATGGAAGCGAGAGAAAGAGATGCTGTAATGACTCGGAACTAATTGCAGGACAAAACGACGCAGGTAAACCCGAGTCAAGGACTCGAACATCCAGAACACGACAGGAAGTGGATTCTTTTGGTGACAAAATGGAGCTGAAAATGTCAAGAGGGGGGAACAGGCCGGTGGGAACAAATGAGGGGCGGGGGGAATGATCATGTGAAATGTGGTCCTAATTTTGAGGAACGTACCACTAACAGCAACACTGGTATGAGATAAGAGCTACCAGTTGTCACAACCATGGACCCATTTGTTTACAGTATTTACGCTGAGCAGCGCTGCCAACTGAGTCGCTATGGCTGCTCACAATACTGCAAACAGTCACCTGATTTACTAGCCACATTGGGGCGGATGAAATAAAAACTGTAAATACAACACTGACATATTGTCATTTTTTAAACTGACGATTGGCAACAGTTTATTTACCTGCAATTGAAGTCTAGAATGTATTCTTCTGTTAGCTCTGTTTTGGTCTCTACCAGGCGGCAACCTCCGTTTATGAAAAGTGAAGCCAACGCTGAAGTGCCTTGAACTTGCATTCTCTCTCATGGCCACCAGGGGTCGACTCCTCTGGGTGTATAGAAGTTTATGGGAAATGACTCTACTTCTCTCTTGATTTATTCCCTCAGTAAACATTGTAAACATGAGTTTATGGTCTCAATCTCTAGTTTCAAGTCTTCATTTAGTAAATTATGGTCCATTTAGAGTCAAATAGAACATAAAGCAGGGTATGCTTTAGGGCGGGGCTAACTTGTGATTGACAGGTCGCAACCAGAAGTTTGAACTTTAACCCTTTCACAGTGTGTTTTTAGTTCATGAAAGTAAATTTTAACAGTTTAGTTGCATAAAGATGTCTTATTCAGCATTCGGTTGTACTTAGCTCCACCCTCCCGATGAATGAATGAATGAATGAATGGCGAGGGCCCAAAAAAAAACATTGCTGCAGCTGAAATGCCAAACTGGAAGGCTATGTTCCCTAGCTAGTTGGTTTAGCATAACTTTTTTTGCTGACATTTCTTTTAAATATATATATATATATTCCTGGCGTTAAAAAAACAGGTTGCTGGCAAACCAACTTATGGCCAACAAATAAAAACATTAATTAGAGTATCTTTAAAAACCCATAACACATTACACAACATATTTGCAAGTAAATGAAGTGCCGTATGGGGATGGATCAAGTGAATCCACAGCAAAACATCACTTTGACTTCAGTGGAACATTTGATTATTATTGTTTGCTATTAACACATCATCTGTCACTATTTGCACATGTTCCAGCGGGGTAAACTCCATCCATTTGGTGCTCGGAGCATGTTCAAACAAGAATTATCCACGAGCGATCGCTGATAAAAAAACGCGGCCACACACACACACACACACACACAAACACACCAGCAGCTTGTTGGTCTCAGAGAGGACAGACGGATGAAGTGCGATGCACGGCAGAGTGCTCATTTGCAGCGCTGGGTGGCCTGCGGCCTGCGGCATCACTACTGTCCCTCTCATTTGGAAGCGCCTGGAATGGTGGGGGTGGTTGAGTGTGCATCTCTGCGTGTGTGTATCTGAGTGTGCGTGCGTGTGTGTGTGCGCGGTGGACAAATGAAAGGAGATCAGGGTAATCGGAGTTGACGCGGCAGAGATGCACGCGAGGAGACGGTTCTGAGGAGATAAAGGACGCAGATCCAGGCCTGGACCTGATTGTCAGCTTCTTGTAATCACTCTCATACTCGGGTAAAGACATGCGGAGACCGAACGACTGAATGACTGGCACGCAGACAAATGGCAAAAGACAAGACGCGTATTGAACGCAAGTGTCCCCCTTTTAAATCTCCCCAACCCCCCCCCCAAAAAAAGAAATCTGGTTGTGATATGAAGATACGTATCGCTTTACATTCCTCGGGTCATCAAATGCGGCAGGCTGCAATCACTGGCAGACCATCCCCAAAAATAGAGGGGAGAAAGACGGCAGGGTGACTCTGTGGTCAAAGGAACCGACGTTCCACCGTAGAATGTAGGTTCAAGTCCCATTTTACCGCCTGTGAGCTTGGACCACGCTGAGGAGCCCTTGAGCAACGCACTGAATCCGGAGCGCAGCGGCACGGAGAGCGGTGAGGATTTCTAGGCTGTTTACCAGAAACTGTGCGTTTGTGGCCGCGTGGCTTTCGCGTGCGAGCTGTTAAGATTGCCAGCTGCACCAGTTCACCTGCGGGTCCAGCGAGCGGTCACAATGGCTACGAAAAGCACATGTTTTAGTGGCCAAAAGACAGGCTGATGAATTTGTCCCAAGCTTAAAAAACAATAACACTGTCAAATACTTATAGCTTTGTAGATCTTTTTACAAGGGATCCTTTGGCACAAAATCTTAAGAGTGAAAAGACTAAAACCTTTACCATGTCTTCATGCAAGAATGAGAGACATCCATGTACAAAAAAAAAGAAAGAAAGAAGAAGTCATAAATTCGGTCAAAATTGCCCTCAAATCACCAGAACAGACAACGTAATCTATAAAGCCTTGTTACATCTGCAGTGGGACCATGATCCTGTTTCACAGCTTATGGGGAACCAGACAGTAGCTGGAAGAGGACAGCCCCCCGCTCCCCCCCGCGGAGACGGACAGGAATCTGAAAAGGAGGCACTTCGGGAAACTTGAGAGCAGTCGCTGAACTTCTTGAGCAATGCTGATGTCGGCCTTTATGGCCTTTATGGCCTTTATGGCCTTTCCTGGAGAGCATGAAAGCACACACTGTACGCGGGTCGTGCCTTTGACATAATTTTAGCTTCCATCATCCTCTCTCCTGGAGAAAGATTTGTATAGGATGATCTCTGGGACATTCTTGTGTCTCTTGTCCACACACCCACACACCCACACACACACACACACACACACACACACACACACACACACAGAGACACATTCACGCACACGCGCATCCTCTTTGACCGCGGGAGCGTCGAGATAAATAAAGCAATCTAAAGCTGGTCTCAGCGCTGAGAGTTGTCGGGAACGTGGAAGAATGCAGATGTCAACATCTCAAACTGGCCGCAAATTGGCAGTTGTGACACTACTGAGGTTACAGCTGCCCCCCAAACATCCCCCTCCGCCTCCCCCCTCTCCATCTTCATCTCCTTCCCTCACTTTGTCCAAAGTGAGAAAATCAAAAAATGAGGAGACGAATACTGTGTTCGTCCGCGTCAATCGTCCTGACTTTTATCTTTTTTCTTGTCCGAAAAACTACACGATAAAGAAAAGAAAAAGTGCGTTTCACTTATTTTTATCATCCGATTAGAGGCTAAAGGAGAATTTTATACACACTCCGTATTAATTATTCAGACGAGGATCTTCAAGTGAGGTTGAAGCTGAGGTTCAAGTGAGGATACAAGCGGTGAAGTCTGTTGGGGGAGAAGAGCCATCCGTCTCTCTGCATCTGTCATTCGTAAGTATATAAAAAAAATGAATAAATAAAACTGCCTCTGGACATTTATAGAGGAATTTGGAAGAAAAAGAAAAGATGCTGTAGAGGAGGAGGGGAGGGGGAGATGAAAAGAGAAAGAAAGTGTCACAGGCTGAAAATAAGCCTGTTTTAACACATTGTGACTAACACGCACTGAGGACTCTGACGATCTGCGGCTTTGAGAGGCAGCGGAGGAAAGAAAGCGATGAAAAGAGACAGTGAATGAGAGACAGAGACGTGGGGGAAACCATAATGGAGGAAGAACTGATTTACTTAACTTTATCATAAAATTGTCCTCATCCTAAAATGTGCATGACCCGAAGGCGAAACGCAACGTGAATGCTAATCATTTGGATAATCCATTCTTTGTGGTGGACGTGATTCACTTTGTCACCGGCCGCACGGGCAATATGTTGGAATTCCCCCCGTCACGCCAAGAGAACAAACACTCAATTGGAACCAGGAGGGAGAAAGACACCACAGGGAACGGGGAGAGTGACGTCTATCAACGGCGGATCAGCATGGAACAACTCCAGGCCCTGAGATTTATTTGGAGTGTGTCAACAAACAGCTTCTTTTATTTATTTATTTTTACCCTCAGTGACTTTTCGTAAGGGAAAGAATTGGCAGTCGGGGTGTATACGGGTACTTTATGAGGTGTGATGACATGTGGAGTCAGAAGATAAAAGTGTATGGATGAACTCTCGCCGACTCTATCCAAACCACAGCTACACATCTATTTGGCTTTATTCCGTGGCCCTCCCTCGTTAAAGTGCATTTGACTGTAAAATGACAGAAAGTGAAGGAATTTAGGAGTAATCTCAGACACATGGGCTTGGGCCAGTGTGCACGATTGAGAGGGGTTCATCGGCAGAAATGGAATGGAATATTCATTCATTCACGTTTTTTATTTATAAGCAAGAATCATTGTGTTTTTTTCACTGGCTGAGAGTGAGCCCTTCATGTCATACATAGGGAGCGGGTCCTCTTCAGGTAGTGTTACTGCGGCAGCCCGGAGCAGGCAAAAACCAAACACTGGTTCTGGAGAGAGCCCTTCACGTTTTGATGTTATCTGAAGGCTACCATAGTTCTCCGAAGGCTAGACGCCACTAAATCCTACACACTGCGCCTTTAAGTACATGTAGCTGATAGTACTTTCAAGGCTACGACTTAAAGGGCCAGTGCAGGATGGCGGACTCCGTGAAGACGACCCGCTCCCTAAGGCTCATTCCAAGCTCACGAAAGGTGCTTCCACACTAATGATCATACACACTGTTCCTTTAAGTAAATATCAGTATTATCAGAAAAATGTACTGAAAGCATTAAAATCTAAGCTTATCTTATCTTATCGGCCCTTTTGAGAGTGACAAATAACTTATATTAGCATTATTATAATTACGTAACTGGACCATTAATAGTAAATAATAAACATGTATTTAACTACTTTATATGGAGTTAAAATGGTAACAATGTACCCTATTTAAAAATATGACCATATGTTTTGTTCTGTCATCTTAGTATGCAAATAAAAGTAACAAGGTCAAAGAATTAGGCAGCATTTAAATGGAAACACTCGCGGAAAAGTACAAGCACTTTACAAATTTTTGAAGAGCTTATTACTGTTGAATATATGTTTTTAGAAAGTTGAAAGACAACTGTACAGATGTTTAATGTGTATTATACGCGGCGGGGTCTGTCTCATACACAGAAGCGGTTTGTGATGATCTACTTCTGCTGGGCTCCTTCAGTACAGATACATACATCGTCAAACAAGTCAGTCTCAGTCTTATAAAATCAACTCCCTCCACTGATTTCTGAAAGAGCATGAAGCCCTGCGTGTAGAATATTTCACCTCATCACTCTCTAAATTAATTTGGAGGTTTGCTGAAAAGCTTTGAGACAGCTCATGTAAAATATTGCCGCCGAGGGAATCGGGAGGTCGCAGAACTCATCAAGTTTCAAATTCCGCTGGTATTAGCTTAAATGAAATGACTTGTTAAGGTGGATATTTTGGTTTGCAGGCAGACGTACCTCGATGTGCCAACGTAGATGTGGACTGATGGCATATGCACACACACACACACACGCACACACACACACACGCACACGCACACACACACACACACAGAGAGAGACGGTGCACAAATGTCAGCAGCCACTCTAAACCGTGACACTCAGACACGTCTGCATAATAAAATTAAGTGACTCGATTGCAGCCGGTAGTAAACCCCCGCACAGTTAAATTAAAAATAGATGAGGAGGAGCATCCTGGGTAATGGAGGACAACCTGCTACACCAGTTCATTACATAGGTTTAAATCTTGATCGTCTCGTTTCACACGGTGTGAAAAAAAGTAAAAGCATGTACGCTAAACAGCAGCCTCATGATAGGATCTCGCTAAATGCTAAACTACTGCGTACTACTTCGTTAAGCCCCGCCCCAGCCACTACTCCATCAAGCTGTCAGAGCTGCCACAGAGCCCACACGGCCACTAACTTCACTTCCTGAAGAAATATGATCTAATATATATATATATATGATATTAAAAGGTAGAAGCTCCAGCCTGCAGATCACACTGTTAAAATGAACAATGAAAATAAAGCTACGCCATCATTAGTAGCTAGCGCAGCATAGAAGTGCTAATGCTAGTTAATGATGAACGTTTTGGAAGTCTACCAGGCTTCTTCCAACTTCCTCCACATGGCTGCTGCAGTGAAGGAGCGATTTGTATTTTTCACTGGACTGTGATGTGATGAACAAAGCGGAAAGTGGATACTTGTCCTGACTAAACAAGTCAACCGCACCTCGAGGAGGTCAGACATTTTCGACCGACGCGTCTGGTTCCGCTTCCTTCAGGAATTTGAGGGGCGGGGAAGCAGTTATTTTGATACGGCATCTCAGGGCAGAAACATAACTTGCGTGTCCAAAATGCAAACAGACACATGCCCACACATGTGCAGCGTAAACGCTGTACAGTTGACTGATGACTTGATCGGTCTCAAAAGACGGAGAACTTCATTCCCCATAAAGCGAGCAGGCATTCGTTTTTATCAATGTGCTCGGAAGAGCCTCACACACACACACGCACACGTACACACGCACACACTCCAAATGAAGGTTTAACGAGGGAGACATGGGTAGGAGAGTGAGTGAGATGATGGTTGTAATGTCAGAGACGGTCTGTCCCACATGGTTTCCATAAGTGTGTGTCTTATTCTACGTGTGTGTGTGTGTGTGTGTGTGTGTGTGTGCGTGTGGGTGTGTGTGTGGGTTGCATTAGCGGGACGTGACTTTAAATCACCATCATCTTTCAGAACGGATGAAGTTTTGGGGGGTCGTGGGGAGCGACAGTGGTGGGGTGGGAGGATTGGTGGTGCCGGTGCAGTAGATATTTAGACGCCAACACACACATCCGAAACCCCTCACACACACACACACACACACACACACACACACACACACACACACACACACACACACACACACACACACACACACACACACACACACACAGCAGTCGAGTACATCTTGATCGCGCTGTCAGCGATCAGCGCCAGCACCCTCATCTCTCCGTCCAAGTCCATATTTCACTCTCACCCTGTCCAACAGCGCACGCACACACGCACACACACACACACACACACACACACACACACGCACACGCACACGCACACAGGGTCACATGTTACAGTGATCTGCCCCCACTGATGATCTGTCTGAGCACAGTGGTGGATCACAGTAAACACGCACGTCATTAATAAGTAGATAAACATGAGCGAAGGCTTAACATGGTGACACAAGACATGGGAACACGTTATATATTTCTGTATGTTAATGTTTATACGTATAAAGTCACTTATCGAGACAGAAACTTATGGATGCACTCATTTTTCATGTGAGGATGTGTTTTTTTAAATTTTTTATAATCAATAAAAGATGAAGATAGTTAGCGTAAGCAGCAATATACAACTACAGAAACTTTCCTCAGCAGAAAACATAAGGAAATGAAAGATGTAGGTGAACATATTCAAAAGTAAAGTAAGCCAGTGGGGGAAAAAACACTCCAGAGTTGAGAACTGCCTGCGGAGAGTTGCTGATGCGGCTCTTTGTTTTGCTATCAATTTATTAGCTGCCGAGTTGCAATCTGCGTGACAATCCACTGAAATAAAAAAAATAAGAAAAAAGTGGCCACCAAAGTCAGCTTTGCAAAACAATGCTGACTAATGCTGATTAGTTATTTATTTAGGAAGCCAAATACACATGCGTTCATTAGAACCGCAGCAGACACCAGTTGGTGTCAACTCAATAAGCACAGATAGTATTTGACCGGAAGGTCAAAATCAAAAGCTACATTTGTATGGAATCCTCTCCCGTGTGTGAGCTTTCTCTACTTGGATAATGATCCCAATTATAATGGAGAAAAAACTGAAGTTTAATCATGCGTTTAAGTATGTTAATGTTTCATTTTGCATGAGGATGATACTAAATGGCTCCTCTAGTGAGGCTGCGGCCGACTCTGACCTCTCACCTTGTAGAATCCTCCCAGTCAAAGTTAATTAGCAAGCTAACCTTTCCTCCGATGGAAGAAATTTGTATGCTCCTGTCTCAGGGCCGCCACATATTTTTGAAAGCTGCGTTGATCCGCGCGTGCGCCCAAGCTCCACGTCAGGCTGGTGTTGACCTATTCCCGCGTCAGGCCCCCATAATTAAGTGAATTATCTCAGCGAGGACAGAGGCATACATTCCCAGTGGCGGGTGGAAGGCTGCCGGCTGGCTGAAGAAGCCGCCCTGACAAAATGGCCTCTCTGTACGTAGATAATGAGGCAGGGCCCTGACAGGTGGGCCCTGATTAGGAGGGAAGGTCCTGCGGTGGGCACGGAGGTACAGCGCGCTTACACACACACACACACACACACACACACACACACACACGGCACTGTCCCATCGCGGTAAACACACTCATCAGCGCCGAGGCTGTCCCCGGAGAGGGAGAGCGTGTTTGACATCGTTAATTGGCTTTTTCAGTGCAAGGAGTCAGGGAGATGAAAAGCTTTATCAAGCTGAAATAATTAATTTTGCCCTCGCCAACCCAAATTCGCTGACACTTCACTTTTCTCAGAAAATGAAGAAGGGGAGAAAAAAAACCTGACTACTTCCCTTCTCCCGCCCCCTTTTTTCTCAATTCAATCCCTCTATTAGCTTTTTTTTTATTTTTTGCCCGGGCTCGAGGAGACGTATTAACCGAGGTAACGTGCGTTTTGTATTAGAATACAATTAAAGGGAGATTTAATTAACTTGAACCTGTATGAAGGGGGAAAAGGTTAGCTTTATCTCAACCACTTACAAAGGCCATAGATTAGGGGGCCGCACTGTGTGCCCACTGCACCGTGCGTATTATTTCCAATTAATTCCAAATTACTGAGAAAATTACGGGGGGTTCGACAATACGCCATCAGAAGGACTAGAACTTGAATCATTCTGCCTATCTAACGCAGCTCTGGTTGGATAATTAGTTTAATTAGGCTCTTTGTAAGGCACCCACATGTTGGAGTGGTGAAAGTTTAAACTCCACCTTTGAGTTTGACAATGTGGCCAAAGATGGAGGTTGGGTTGGATTGGAGAAGAAGAAGAATACATTGTGTTTGAAATGACAGCCCATGAAGATCATTAGACTAAAGTACATTGAATGACACTGATTCGCTGCCCTTCTTTGAGAACTGTTGAGTTAGTGCCGTAGCTACCGGGGATCGGGGCTGGAGACTAACGTCGTCCCCGGGGACAATAGACAATTTCCCTGATAATGCTGCGTGGTGGAAAAACTAATCTGAGTTGAAATCGGCAGGAGGAGAGAGCTAGTTAACGTTAGCTGTTAGCATCCATGTATAACGGAGCTAACAGCTAACTTACGGAGGTTGCATTGAGCCACACTGTGTTGCGTTCAAGCTCTATTCGATAAAGAAATTAGTACTGGGCGAAGGTCATTCATAACCATATCATGCTGTAATCTTGTAAAATTTTGTTTTTGCCAAAGAAAACTTGAGGCAGATCATCAGGGGTTATTAATAAATTTATAAGAAACAGTATGCAAATGGTAATAAAGATTTATTGTTTTGTTTTTATGTTTTTTACTGTGGTTTTAGTATTGACTACTGCTTTTATGGTATCGTGACATCCCCAGTTTCTAGGTATGAAGATGGCAGTTAGTTGCCAAACAGTCCCAAATAAACCGCAGCAAATATGATAATGTTGCACATCAAAAAATATTAGCATGAAAGTCATAATGGAGGAGCAGAGCACCAATTTTCCTTTGCTCGTAGAAATTATTCATCAGAATTGGTATTCAAGAAAAGACTACCTGTGAGTGAGTCTCTCACTGAAATACAGTTATAGTTTTTAAATTATATTCCGTGTAACCTCCCCCACCTCTAATGTTTAATAACAACAATAATAATAATCATAACACCAGCTCTCGCAGGGCCCTTTGTGTATTTTACCCTCCTGGAGCAATTTGAAGAATATGAAGAGACTGAATAATAGAGTCAACTCTTGGCGTACGCACACACGCGCACACACACACACACACACACACACACACAGAGTATTCTCCGAGCCTTCTGGTGGCAGAACAGCGAGGGTTCTGCTTCACTTCCCATGTGGAGAAGCTACATATTAAACCAAATTCATGTGTGTTTTGTGTGTGTTGTGTGTGCTTTGTGTGTGTGTGTGTGTCCCTCTCGTCTTCAGCACATCTTTAGGCTACTGCCTCGCCTCAGTAGGCTCTCACACATACACAATATTTAACCTTCTCATTCGTCACACGCCTGCGTCGTTGTTGTTTTCAGTCTCCTCTGCGGTCGCTGTATTTAAGCTAATATTCTTTAGCGGCGATTAATATACGTAAAGCGAAAACGCCGTGTTATTTGATTAAAGTGTTATCAATTATTCATGCTACGAGAAGCAACGGCAATTAGGATGACTACGGCGAGCTTGTATACAGTTGTCCCCTGTGGTAAACGTAAACGACTGGATATTATTTATCGGTACGTGTGCTGGTGGTTTATTACTTTGAAACCACACGACGGCACTGCAGCGGTTTTAATTAAGAATAATTGTTTTCTTTATGGACGCGCTAAGGAAAAGCTAATTAAATATAATGCCGCCGACATCTCCCGCAAGAGCACAGACACCGGTTTATCCTCAGCGGGGGTTGGTACTTCCGAGTTATGCTTCATCGTGCGTCAAAGTTTCCGAAGTCAAACACCTGAGACTGAGAATGCAAAGCTGTTATTTAGTTATTTAGTCATTTAGACATTGTGCACTCCCCCCCCGCCCCCCCTGCAAAATAAAAGTGTTTATCATCCTTCATTCTAACTCGGTGTTTTTTTTTTTTTCACTTTAATAATCCAGGGAACGCTGACTCATGCATGCATCTCTACAACGTCCCCCTCCGCATTCACACGGTCGCCCGCACTCCCAACAGGAAGTACGACCGCAGTCTTCTACTGGTGCAGCTCCGATGGAGCCGGCCGGGGGTTAAGTGCATTGTTGGTCCAACCTTGACAGAAATTGTTAACAGAGGAAAGAGGAGTTTCCAACAAGGGATTCAATCCAGAGATCGTCCACAGAGCAGCTCTCAACTCAATCCCCCTCATCCCCCCTCCCCCTCTCCCCCCCCGGGTTACTGCCACCCCCACTTGAATTGAAATGGAGTGGAGGTCCCAGCTCCTCTGAGCCACACAAGCCTGCACTGATTCAGTTCTCCGTCAGTCTCTGTAATCTTTTAACGTGTTACTAAACCGCTCCTTACATGTGCTCAGCATTTGCTTGGAAATTACTTTAATGTGCAAATGTGGAAACTGTTTGCTCCGTTTTTCAAAAACCTCTCAGAGGGGAAGCTGATGTTTTTCAAAAGAAAAAAATGGGCCACGTCTGCATGGCAAAAAATAGTGCCTCCAACCGGAAACCCCTATTAAAAAAAAAAAAATTAAAGCTTTCAAGCCGTAGCGTTACACAACGTTGTTTCAAGCGAACCGTCAGAGTGAAAATGATTCAGATTCCCATTGCGGCCCGTGTAGTAGGGCGTTTAAAGTTTGTACTCAAGTGCAACCATGTGGTTTCTGCTGCATGAACTGCAGCTGGGCACCAATTGCTGACTGAAGCTCTAAGCGTCTCAACACAGGGTCAAATCTTTATGTCTATAAATAGGAGCTGATAACTGTCAGGGAAGGGTTGCCTCTTTATCTCCAATAATTAAGAAATATAACTATAAACACGTGTGCGTTCGTTTAATATTCTATCAATTAATTAGTTAATTCATTCAAATCAATAATAATATAAAAGTTAAACTGTTGGTCAAGACTTAGATGAGAAGAGCGATACTGCATACCGGGAGATAATAAGCTTAGCTTAGCATTAAGATTGGAAGCAGCGAGCCTGGCTCGCTCCAAAATGGCAAACTATTATTTTAAAAATATATTATTCTACATTTTGGGATACGCAAATTTGCTCTCCAGCCAAGAGTTTGACGATTAGCTTAGCGTAGCATAAAGAAGGCAGACAGGGGAAATAGCTGAAGGGAGTGTTGTGCACCAGACTATTTCTTTGGCGGACGCAGGGACTTCCTGTCGTCTTGTCATATATTCATAAACATACTAAACGAATAGATAGAGTGTGACTTGTTTCCATCCTTTCAACGAACTCGGCCAGAAAATGAAGCATATTTCCCCAAATGTCAAAATTTCCCATCAAGCTTTCTGCACACAGATCCATGCAGGTCCCGTCGTGCTCATCAGTCGCTCTATCGGCAACAGAAGAGAACAGTTGGTTGGGTTCATATCTGTACAATCTATCTTTTCAAGTTGCAGCTTGCAGGAAATAGCCACGTCCTCTGAGGGTTCCGTGTCCACGCTGGCCTGACGGCCACTAATTGAAAACGAAGAAATAATTACTGTCTTAAGGGTGATGGAGGAGACACCGGGGACTCCCAAAGAAGAAATGTAGGAGTCCAGTGGGACGGAGAAGTCTCAGTGGGAGCCGATGGCTCCACCGGGAATTCCTCCATTGTCGTTCAGTCAGCACCCAATGGGATCCGCTCACATCTATTTATTACTTTATCTCTATATTTTTAAACTCACAAGAACGAGCCCACACTGTAAATGTACAGGCTGGAACTCACTGATTGCATAACAACATGGACGCTACCGGTGTCCCGAGGGGGGGCCGGGGGCCGTAATGCCAGCAGGCCGGGGTTGTGTGCCCGCGAGTGCCGATAACAAGCGGCGATGGATCGGCGGCTGTGCGGTGTTGTCTGGAGGAGCAGTTGCGCGCTCCCTGGCCGCATCAGCAGATTTCAATTGGCAGTGCAGTGTAGCATGGAGGCCGTAATCTCTCCGCAGACCTGCCATTTACATTTATTACCCTGCTAAGGAGGCGCAGAGCACAGGAAACAGAGTCTAGAGTCTAGTTATTTTTTTCTGATCTTCAACAAAACGTCCGTTCGGTGGCGAAACTGTGAACAAGCGGAGGACAAAGGACGGTGATAGACTTTTTTTTTTTTAAGAGAATGGAGCAGATGAAAGCCCTCTCGCCATCCATCTTATTCGTCGGACACCCGACTCGCCCCTTTCGCCCTTTCAGCGCCGGCCCTCGGCACCCACCTCTCATCTCCCCGCGTCGAACGAATCCGTCCGACACTGACAAATGAAATCAACGAGCCAATGACGGACCCCGCACTGCTGTTCTGCATTTAGTGAAACCGTATTGTTTGGAGGTCTCTTTAAAGTATTTCTGACCTGGTTTTTTTGTACATGTGTTCTATTTATTTCCAGCGTAATATATATTGCACTTTAGCGTCACTTTTTTTTCCCCAATAAGGTTTACAAGCAGCTGCTTCTGGCCTGTAGGGCCCTCAAGCTTTAAGCTGAACACGACAGAGGGTGTGCAAGGCATGGGAATGTGTGTGTGTGTGTGTGAGTGTGTGTGTGTGTGTGTGTGTGTGTGTGTGTGTGTGTGTGTGTGTGTGTGTGTGTGTGTGTGTGTGTGTGTGTGTGAGAAACAGAAGTAGAGACTATGAGCGAGTGAGTAATGTATAATCTGCAGAAGAGCACGGTCTAGTGGTGTGTTCGGAGCACGGCAGCGCCGGGCTCAGCGGGAGCAGACTGCCTCTCGGTCTTTTGTCTGTCGCTGCTTCGCCCCAGCAGCCGGCCTTTTCTCACACACACACACACACACACACACACACACACACACACACCAACACACACGTCTCCGAGAGCAGGCTGTCTTTTCACAGCAACAACAAACGCTCTCCTTGCGACATGCCGCTACATGGGAGACGCCGCAAATAGCCGGCCCGGTTTTGAGGAAAACATGTTTTTGCTGTGGGGATACTGTCACGGGCAGCGGGCGTGGATTGTGCGAGGTTTCCTTCCAGAAGGAAGAACCACGGCAGATGCCGGCTGTAAACTGCCATCTTTTGTTTTGGACTCTTGGTATGACAAATCTATTTTGGCATCACGTTTCCGCCACATTTCCTCAGGTTCATAAGTGTGCGAGCATTGCGGGATGCGCTCGTTTCATCTCCTTAAAGAGTAATTTAGAATCCGTTACACCGTCATGAAACCTCATTGACCTCCGCCAGAGGGGCAGGGTTAGTCCTCAATAGGCCCTCCTAACAATGGCTAACAATAGGACCAACTGGCCTGCCCGGGTTGCATCCACAACAGCAGACCACCAGCGTCCCACCGGCCGGGACTCACTATTTTGAGCTCCACCTTTTGCCACTGTGTATTTTTGTGGTCAATCACGGTGCACGGCTTTGTTTTGCCTTTGTGTTGCCTGTCTATTTGTTTTCTGAGAGACTATTTCTATTTCAGTCTGCTTCATCATGTTTAAAACATACATGACCACCTATTCAATTTTTTCTTTTTTTACTACTAGTACTGCACTACCAGGGTAGTTTTCTTTTCAACTTAAAAGAATGAATAAAATGGTTTGTATGGTCAGTTTATAAGGATTCATCATCCGCTATGGCAATTAGAAAATAACGGATAAGTAAATTTGTTCAATACATTCCATTCTCCACAATCTGCTCGTGTCACTGAGCTCCGAGCCCTGTGGTTCCAAAAAAGCAAATATGAAGTTCAATTTTTTTAATAAGGCTCGATATCTTTCTGAATACTCTGGGCCCTGTAGTTTTCAACATATCAGTCACTAAAAGATGAGTAAAATGAGCTTTTGTTGGGGAACTATTTTCAGCTGCGGATTAATCCACATTTGGGGCTCTGGTGGGTATTTACAGCAGCATTCAAAATAAACCACTGTGTGTGTGTGTGTGTGTGTGTGTGTGTGTGTGTGTGTGTGTGTGTGTGTGTGTGTGTGTGTGTGTACGGTAATGAAGTCACCACGTGCAACGTGGTTTAGCTGATGTGTTTTTAATCGTTTTCGGACAACAGCAGGAGCAGGAAGACGACATCTTTTTGCAGCTTTGGCTGCACGGACTTTTTCTTTTGTTTTGTGGAATTTGTTTATTTAATCAGCGCATGACAAAGTGCTAACACAATCTTTTTTTTTTCTTCTTACATTAATTGTTATTCTAGTTGCTTTCCATTTTTGGCCTTGGCGCGTTCTCCCACCAGCTTTATTTGCCAAAATCAACAATTCTCCAATTATCTCAGATAGAGCACCGTCTGCCTCTTTCCAAAGGGTCTTTAAGGCCTCGATCACATGAAAGCAATGGGGACATGTCTCATGACACCCTTTGCCATATGTATAAGAACACAAAGTGCACAACAGCAGGTGTTAAGAAACATGGAGGACATTCTCACCTCATGTATTTGAATCCTGGCTCTCTACTCTTTCTCCTTTTCTGTGTACACTTTTTACGCAGCATTCACACCTCTATGTAGAGCAAATCTACTGTCTTTTCTGTGTCTTCCCATTGACTTTGTACACACATTTTACCACTACTTTGTTTCTACAAGATATCCCCGAAATCGTGTGTGTGTGTCCATTTGTGTCATTTAAAAAAAACTTGAAAATAGCTGCTGTCAAAAATGCGCATTCTCTGTTGTTAAAGGATACGAGATCACATTTGTGGACGAGAAGACGGCGGTTCGATATCAGTTGAGCTCACACTGGGAGACACAAAAGCCTCCTAATTTCCCTCCCGGTGCAGTGGGCCCGGGCCCCGGCCAATCTGCGGGACCGCCGGGACCCGAGGGACCAGCCAGCCACCAGCTGACCGACCAAGCGGCCTGCTCACAGGCACAATTAGAGGGTCTTTGTTTCACCCGGAGTGGCTCTTTGTGCCGCGGTGTCGCCTGGTGCTGAGGGTGGGGGGGGGGGGACGTCATCAGTCACTGGCTGAATGGTCCAAGTGAGGGGAGAGAGATCACACACACACACACACACAGGTTTGGAGGTTTGTGAGGGGTCTGACGGCACCCTGCGGTGCTTCAATAGGCAGCTCTCCTTTGCTCCTCGTCGGTTTAAGCGGGTGCTAATGTCATTGTGGGAGACGGCTCATCGGACGATTCCTGGCTGTCACTTTCCGGCCGAGTACAACCAGAATTTGTCAGATTTCGAGAGCTAATTATGCACCTAACCGGAACTTTGATCTTGATCTTTGTCTCGCCAGAGTTCCCATCCTTGAAATGACATACTTGTGGAAACTTGTGGTTTTCAGCTGGGGCCTTTTTTAGCACACTGAGGCGTTACAAATCTAACCATGTACAGCTTTTATTTTTTATTCTTCTTTTTAACTACACGTTTTTGTCCCTCAACCATGACTGAACAAGAACATTTTTAAACATCACTATCATCAGCGCTCTCCCCACCAAAATAAGATGTGGCCTACGCCAACATTTCTAACAAGCAAGACCTCGTTCCCGTGTTGCGTCACAGCCGGGCACGGCGCTGCGGTTAACTTACAGCAATACAAGATTGTGGCTTTGCAATCCGTCATAGAAAAAAAAAAAAACCTGAGGGAGCTGCGTGTGAGAGCAAGACATCAGACATGGAGTGTAACAGGCAGACAGATAACAATATCTTTGTTTCAGAGGCCCGCGGTCCGCAAATTGGAGAGCAGAGCCCCTCGTTGAGACGCTGTCACCCGCTGCCGGTTTTGTTTACACAGTGCTTCATTTGATTGAAGATCTCTTTTCTTTGCGAAATTTGCTTACTCTGCTTTTTTTCCCGGCAACAAGCGCCGACGGTACGTTGAAGGGGAACATAAAGATTTGCTGCATTCCGGTCGGAACCGGGCGTAAACGTCCGTCACGATCTGGTGTGAGACGAGCCGAGAAAGGTCTAGAGGTCTAAAGGTCTAGACGTCACTGCGTTTGCTTTTGAACGCGCTTCAAGTGAGTACCCGGAAGTACGTAGTATCCTCGGAGACGGGGTTGCTCAAATTAAAACTCGAAAAGGAAGTCACCCCCGAAACGCTGATGGTCAAATATATTCCAGACTGTCAGAGTTCCCGTGATGTCTCCAGCCATGTACATCAGACGTCACAGATGTCAGTTCAGAGCGGTCATGATAAGCCCAAACCCCCCCGGCCTCCCACCATTCCGACCCTTCTCTCTTTTATTATAATTGTACTTTTTTTTCCTTTACACAGGGCCAGGTCTGGATTATGCCACGGTTGACATCATTTGATTTCCCCTCCCAGGAGCTCTGAAAGTGCTCCATTAGAGTTATTGCTGGTGGGGCGCCGTGCCAACGCCAGCAGCCTGTCCCTGTTACCAGACTCACCTGCTGAGCGTAATCTGTCTCCGTTCCCGATTAAGCCAAGTTTAGATTTACATGCGGAGTTCGCCGAACATCTTGAGCGGACGGTTAAAGTGTGTACATGCGGAATCGGTCTCGGGGACGGGAGAGACACCGCTGAGGCCGCTAAACACAACTCTCTAAACTCATAATGCGCTGGTGTCTGTGTCACGGCTACACACAAGACAGGCCGTCCTCGATGAAGACGCGCGAAACCGACAACGTGCCATAAACCATTACGGTCTCCGGAAAAAGACCATCAAAGCGCGTCGAGGCCCTTCGCCATGGCGTGGATTCAAAACCGGGCCGAGAATAGAACGGGGCAGTAAATCAACGGGAATTTATTTTTTTTTCTCCCGGTTCTGGTCCGCATATCTTACTGGGATGTGTTGTTTTTCTCAAGATGGAGGACTTGCAGGGGAGAGGAAGAGAGGGAGGAGTGTGTGTGTGGAGAAGGAGGTGGGAGGAGGGGGGGTTGATTGGGAAGAAGAAGAAGAAGAACAAGAAGAAGAAGAAGAAGAAGAAAAAAAGGAGGTGGAGGGCAGGCGGGCGAGCAGGACAGTGACATTCACGCGTTGCGACGTGGCGACACTGACAAGGTGTCCTCCCCGCCGCTCGGCCAAGCTGTTATCACAGTCGGCCGCCGTTTCCAGGTCGCAACCCTCAGCGGCACCGGCATTATTGGGTCGCGGCTTGGTGCCACAACCCAACCCCGGCGTGGGCCGGCGATGCCATTGTCCGACGGTGAAGCGTGGCTTTGAGATACTGAAAACACACACACACACACACACACACACACACACACACACACACACACACACACACACACACGCACACAAGCACACACACGCACGCACAAACACAGGCCCACTGATCCGCCCTGGCAACCTCCCTAGCAACCATCTGTCCTGCTTTGCCATGCTCGGGCTTGGGCACAGCTAGCGACGGGCATGCCTTGACACGTCTGAGTTAATGGGACAAAACGGAGGCGCACAAGAGGACAAAGGGACTTGCGGATAAAAGAGTGTCGCCAGCAGAGAGAGGTGCGGCGAGGAGAAAGACGACGAGTGGAACGAGTGGAGAGGAAAGAGAAACACTTTTGTACTTGTAAAACTTATCTTGGGCCTTTTAAATTTGGAATCCTGGATAATGTTAGTTTGTCATTTTTTTATATCTCTAATAGTCTTAAAATACATGTTCATTGGGAGAGAACACATGAACATCAATAACAAATGGCATAAAAAAACCAAGGATTACAATGTAAACTAGGATATCGACACATGAGGCAACCCATATTTTGGATCTGTATCACTGTAAATTAACTGCTGGACAACGGTCCTTTACTTTAAAGAGACGATGGTGGGATCTCTCTCCATCTTGCTTCTTCCTGCATTCAGCTCCCTGACCCTTCAACGCGATCGCTCATCTTACCCAATCAGTTATCTTGTCATTGCATCGCCTGCTATTACCATTACAACCGACAACAAACCTGTTGCCGACAAAAGACATGCGTAGGCCTTTTTTTTCTTCTTCTGCTGAATGAGTGTCGCGTTCGGTCGACATTGAGCGGCGTTCTGAAAGGAAATTAACAATTCGGAAACATAGAATCTGACGGATTCCGATTTCTTCGCTGAACTTTTGTAGACTGCCGTTGTCGGTTTGCATTGTGATTTTACAACTCGGGGGGGCGGTCCAGAACGTTGACGCCCTGGGGGTCAACGTGTCGGAAGAGTGACGGTTTCGCTTCCCGACGCTATAGACGTGTGGTCGGGTTAGGGCGGGGCTGGGCGAGGGGGGCGGGGCAGGGGCCGGGTGAGACGCCGAATCACAAACAGATACATCTTCCTCCTGTCGAATGCGCTGGCTTGTGTTGCCTTATCAGCACTGCGCCAAAAGGCCTTCTGAAGCAGTGAATCGGTGACCTTGCATCCCCCCACCCCCCAAAAAAAGTCTTCTTTAACATGCAAACCCTCCGCCTTTGTCACGCCGTACACAAATCAATTCCCCGACCCCCCCCTTTCCACCCCTCTAGCGCCCGAAACCCCGGGCCCATCCAAGAAGCCGAGGGGAGCCTCAGACAACTCATGATGGAGCCTCTTTTGATTGCAACCGAGTTCGATGGCATTCTCTCTCTCTCTCTCTCTCTCTCTCTCTCTCTCTCTCTCTCTCTCTCTCTCTCTCTCTCTCTCTCTCTCTCTCTCTCTCTCTCTCTTCTCTCTCTCTCTCTCTCAGATCTGGCTCATACAAAGCGAGCTCAATCAACGCGCTTTGAAAAAGAAAGAAAAAAGGAAGTGTGTGTGCATGAAAAAGAAGAAGGAAAAAAAAACGTGCTCTTTGCAGAACGAATACGCGGGGGTTCCCGACTGCGCATGTCCGCAACAATGAACCGTGACGTGGGGATGGTATTTGCTTGTAGGTTTGCCCGTTTTCTTCCGTCTCGACCTGAGAACTCCCTCAACGAACAAGCAATGTCAAGTCAAAAGAAAGAGCAAAGAGGCCCCTCCCCCACCCCTAGGGGTTGC
Organism: Ophiodon elongatus; assembly: GCA_016806645.1. Classification (NCBI taxonomy): domain Eukaryota; kingdom Metazoa; phylum Chordata; class Actinopteri; order Perciformes; family Hexagrammidae; genus Ophiodon; species Ophiodon elongatus. The sequence goes on along the minus strand of JACSYO010000590.1, from coordinate 874,239 downwards.
GCAGGCTGTGAGATCAAGCGCTCATCATTTCCCCGAGTTCGGTTTAGCTCTTTTATTTACTTCCTCTGGAGGGTTGGAGCGACGAGGGCGGCTAAAGAGGGGGCAAAGAGCGAACGACTCGAGGATATGATGAATGTAGCAGATGAAAATGAGGGGGGGGATTTTGCGCCATGCCAACTCTGAACCCCCCCACCCCCTCCCCCTCCTCTTTTCCCTTCCCTCTTTCTTTCACCATCTTGCACTTTCAAAGAGCTGAGAGGCCACAGCGAAAGTGAATGAACCATGACCGCAGGCAGATGCTCCCCACGTCTCTCCCTCTCGCCGTGCCCTTCCCACTTTACACCCTCCGTTTCCCCACCGCTAGCCTGACACTGCTGCTTCCAACGAGGCACGCCCGTCCACTTTTGTTTAAGTTATCGTAGCCGGCCGTAAACTCAAAGTGGACGCGAGACTCGTGAGGTAAAAACCCTGTTCTCCTGCGCTCAGTGTGTAACCGGCGGACGTGGTTCGGTGCACAGACGAAGCATGGATACGTGGATTATACGCTCGCATACTTCATATTCCAACCCTTAACATGTTGTTGTTTTTTAACGGGTCATTGTATTGTATACGGGTGGTACAGTTTACGTTTTTTTTTTGTCACAGTGCAATCTAGAGTAAATGCCATTTGTTAATTTTCTCCTAATTCCCTCTGGGCACTTGAGGGCCAAATGAGCACAGATGGGACATTTCCAGCCTTTTGGAACAGTTCATTTGACTGATTTGGATTCAGAGTTATTGTTTCACACTCTACATAGCACACTTTGTCTCCGCTCAGAATACTGTGGAACTTTTTTTAATGAACAGGAATTATTACATGTTCACTGTAACAGCTTCTTCCTTTATGATAAATCACTACATCTATAATCTACAGTTGGGAACAGATGACCTACCTCACAGTAATTGCCTTTTATTTTTCATTTTTTGTTAAACTACTGTAAGGTGTGCAATGAGATAAACTGGTTGTCCTCTGTGAAAAGTTGAGTAATCTGGCATATTATTATTTTTTTAACCTAACAACAAAATACATTTGTATTTTCTCCTTTTGGTGACATTTTCAAACCCATTTTTTAACTCAAATTTAAATAAGAAATACACTGAACTTTATAGGGTTACCCACCATTTATTTACCTTTAACATTGAGACAAGAGGTGATTTTTACTCGTTGTAAGAGACCAATGTTTTCATCCTCTCTCCCACCGATAACCAGAAACACATTTACTGGGCCTGCACCGTCAGATGCAGCACGTACAGTGAGTAGCAGACGATTTAACACCTAGCAAAGAGCACCTGAGCTTTATGCCGCATGTTCGACATTTAATTAGTGAACGTATTGCTTATGAATGCCGACACGTTTTCATAAAATAGGTCTGTTTTTGACTCTGCGAAGGAAATGCGTGTTCGAATTATTTTATTATCTTCTTATGAATAAACAAATAATAGCTTCATGTTACACCCAACCTGCGATTTTTTTTAGCACCGATCCCAACAGTCTATTGCAAAGTCTGCAAAAATTGTGTCAGTAGTACAAAAGAAAGTGTGCGTAAGTGTATGTGTGTGTGTGTGTTGACCATGACCACATCTCTGAAAGCAGGAATCGGGCCAATCACTGGCAGGCAATGGGGGCAGCGAAGCGACCCAAAATCCACTCTCCTGACTCTCAATAGGTTTCCACTGCAGAGCCAACAACACTGCCTCATATACACCCCCCCACCCCCCCGCTCTGCCAAAAACAATGTTTGTGTGTTTTTGCCGGGAAGAAGTTTTATTTCAAGACGCTGACAAAAACGTTAGCGACTCAAATTACCCCTTTAAAAAAAAAATATTCAACACAAAATTTGAGTTCAATTTGTGTCACTAGTACATTTTTATTTTCCACTGGTTTAATTTCTCAATCTGCATTTCCTTTGATTTGTGTTTATTATGTTTTCAGTTTGTTTGTCTGGTTTGTCTGCAGGGTGACAGAAACACGACTGGTTTTCATGAAACGAGGTCAAAGGGTGGAGCACGGGACAAGAAGGAGCCATTCGATTTTGGAGCGGGTATACGAAACACCAAATTATTTTCACTTTTCTTAAGATAAGGCATCTGGCTTTGGCAGAGGTCTGCCCTTCTAAGTTTTGCTGCTTCAGGAGGGTATATGTTGCAGCACAAGACAATAAAATATTGTGTGAGTAATGTGAATTAAAATGACCCAACCTGCTTCACTGTTTGGCTATTTAACTGTCTCATACTGTATGACAATAAAGGCCTAGGCTGTAAACATGTTCAGATAATATCCAAATCAAACATTAAAGTCAATTAGCAAGCAAAGTTATCAATTTGTTGATGTTAACATATAAGTCTCGCTGTTGTGTTTTGTTTTGTCATTGTTATGTAACTGTTAAGTGTGTAAGTGGTGGCATTTTGTATTGTCATGCATATTTTCATATGGACCCCAGAATTTTCCCTTGATACTCGCTAATTGGTGATCGGGTGAATACAATATATTTTTGGATTTACATTTGTAATGGGAAACATGCACAAATGAAGCATTCCATTCTGGTGGAAGTTGTGTGGAAAACCATACACATTTTCTCCATGGCATCTCATACCATTTGTTAATACGAGTGAATATCTTCTCCTTTTTGGCATGACATAAACGGGGTTTCATGGCACTCCGCCCATGGAGTTTTAAAATACTATCACGAAAAAAAAAGATTGGGCTGAAGCTTAACTACAGATGCACACAAAAAAGAAGTCCCAATGCATTAAACCTTTTCTTTTTTCTTTTTCATTTCAAATGCAGCGCAACCTTTACAGGCAACAGTTTGAAAGCACTGATATGGTTTTACTAAATCTCACACACACACACACACACACCCACACACACACACACACACACACACACACACACACAGTAGTGTAAAGGACATGATATGGTATAATCCCCTCCATAGAAAGAAAAAAAGAAGAAAAAAGAAAAGGGTCAGAAATCCGTCCTCCACCAAATAATTCAGTAAATTGAAACTACTCCATTGGCGTGATGTGTACGGCGTGTTATTGCTCGAGACAACTTCTCTGTTTGGAGGTGGAGCGGAGGCTCCTTCCTCCCTCTCTCTCTCTCTCTCTCTCTCTCTCAGTAAAGAATATCCTGATAAAAAGGTAGAGCAGATGGGGGGGGGCGGGTGATACGGCGCACAGTGAAATTTCATTTCCTGCCTTGTACGGAGAAAATAGTATCAGCTGGGAAAACCTGGCCGAGAGATGGGAGATTTACCCCTCCGAACATTGATAACCATTTGTTCATTTCCTGACAACAACAGGGGGAAAAGAAGAAGAAGAAAAAAAAAGAAAAAAAATGCAGGAGTCTCTTGTGAAATGGAATCGGTTGAGTTTCTCCCCCCCGCCCCCTCTCTCTCTTTCTCGTTTTGTTCTGCGCTGGAACGGGAGTCCATTGCGTCGCCCAACACGCAGCAGCGCTCCCTAATCACACAATCAGTTATTATTGGAGGGAGCATCGGCTGCATAGCTGAGAGACGGCAGAGGAGACGGGGTCTGCGGTCAAATTCTCCCGCTCCTGCGTCGCTTAGCTTCTCCCCGCCAGTTTTTCGGATTTGCATTTTAATGGAAGGCTTTTTATAGACTTCTCGGTGGCGTTTCGTGGCACCACAAGTGGCATCATTAAGTGAACTAAGCCGGATTAGAGGCGATGCCGGGGTCAGATACCCATACGCCATAACAGAACCGAAGCTTTCTCCCCCCGGGATTAGACAGAGAGACGGCGGCGGAGGAGGAGGAGGAGGGAGAAAGATGAGGGGTTTTGGGAGGGGAGGGAGGGAGGTTTTTTTGTAGGGACAGAGGGGAAGAGAGGAGAACAACTAGAGTGATAAAAAAAAGAAAAGAAACCAGAGCAGTGGAAAGAGAGGGAGACATGAAGGGGAGCGAGAGGAGAGACGGGCCGCGGCAAGGTGATGAATTGCTTGTAAAGTGGCTCCTCCTCAGCTCGAGGGCCTCTCGGCTCCCTACTTCTTTTTGGCTCCGGTTCCAGTTTGTGATCTAAAGCACAAACCTGGGAAAGAACAAGTGTTTGCGAACACTTCTGGGCAGCCGGAGAGGCGATAGGACCGTTCAAGATGTCAGTCACAGAAAAAACACTTCCATTGCTCTTGGGGTCATTGTGCCGCATGGTGTCCCTCCTGAATCAGTCAAAGGAGCACCGAAATAAATTATTTAGTTTTTAATTGGGACATATATTTGGGATATTCAATTATATTCGACTAAAATAAATGTCTTCAATAGAAAATGACGCGTCCATTGATTTAGAGCTTTTTGACCAAAGAGTCAAAAGTTCAAGGGACGAACTCATAAATAAACAGCGATTCGGCTTCTAACATATAAAAATGAGCATCCTGCTAACGCCGCTGATCCTGCCTTTGATTTTTATGCGACGCGTTCCTACTTGCGTCATCAGTCTTCGGTTAACGCCACCCTAAAGAATGATATCGTACTCTCGCTGTCCTCTAGAGCACCAGCGGGGGAAAAAACAGAAGAAAAAAAATAACTTTTTGTTTAGCGTGACTGAAAGTCTCTCAACTGTTCTGCTGTCTTGTTTTCCAATTAACCTTTCCGGGGTCCAACCTTTGCATGGAAAGACATGGATCACTGCCCACGATGATAACCATCCGCGGAGCACCTCGAACCCGCTGGAAAAAAAAGTGGCTTTGCAAAAAGGCTGTGTCAATATTAACTAGCGGGTGTTTGCCGTCGGTCCACAGGTCCGATGCGTGCCAGGTGCACACGGGAAGGGGAGGTTGCTGGAGCGTTTCGGGGAAATAAAAAAAAAAAAAGAACGTCGAGGTGTCGGATTCGGACTGACGTTAAAGCGGCTGGAAATAGAAAGAGGCCGTGGCGTCCAAGTTTGTGTCGGCCCGGCGTCTCCTCGCGTTGTCATTTAAAACGCGAGAAGACTAAAGAGGTGGCAATAATCTGGGGCAACCACGCGCAGTGGGGACAAAGTCGCTGACAAACTCGGCCAAACTTGAACGTGAGGGTTTGTTTAATTTGGTCAGATGGTTGAGGATGCATTCCTCTGAGAGGCTGCAAACGACGGGGAAATAAGGGGTCACTTAAGGTCGCATGAGACACACGAAGAGAGCGACCGAAGAGGAAAGGCAGTGTAAAAGCAACACGACGTGCTTTTGTCATACATCGAAAATATACACCAGCGCACAAATTACCCAAAATACAAAAGTGTGCGTGTGTGTGTAGTTCATGAGCCTAACACGGCGTGCTGTGCGGAGATGAGCGGCCCGTCACTCAGCGGGTGTCAGGCCGTAGAGGTCACACCCCGACAGTTGCGGGAAGAAGAGATTATGTGTGATGTGTGTTGTGTGTTGTGTGTGTGTGTGTGTGTGCGTGTGTGTGTTGTGTGTGTGTGTGTGTGCGTGTGTCTGTGTGTGTGTGCGTCTAAAAAGGCAGAGATTATGCATTGTGATATCAAACTGGGTTAACGTAGCGGACGGTGTTTGCATACAGGGGTGCCACGGCCTCGCGGGTTCCAGCTTTAATCCCCTCGCCGGCTGATTTGGCGCTTTTTCAGAGTATTAGGCCGCCAGGCGAGGAGGCTTTGTTTACCCGACAGACGAGTCATCGTGTTTTCATCAAAATCCCCGCAAGCCTCCAGTTTTCCCTTTACACCTCTTGCGCGGGAATTATTCGTTCTACTTTGGTTCACCTCGGGCGACGTTGAGCCCTGGCTTCAAAAGAGACGTGGTCTTGAACGCAGTATTGAGACAAAACAAATACCCCCCAAAAAACTATGTGTAAAAAGCTATGCACATAAAGATTGCAGAGCTGCTCGTGAATAAACAAAAGCAAAGACAAGGTTGTACATTTATATTATTGGGAATATATCAGTATTTTGGTTATGGGAACATTTTGATGTTTAATAATGCTCGGTTAGATGTTTTCGCCATGGCAACAGGAAGACTTAAAGTTCATCAGACAGTTTTGGTTATTTAAAAGGAGATTCTAATATTTAATTCTCACTGATATGAAGTGGCTGAGATGTCAATATGTGATGTCATGAACCTCTGTGAACCAATCAGGGTTTAGCAATGAATTTACTATCTATTAGAGAAATAATTAATATTTGAAATCATGCTTTAGGACTTGAACTATTACAGCCAATAGTAGCCAAGAGGAAATGCTCCGCCTTGTTTCATTTCCGGAGCTTTCACACCGCACCTCATGTTCTTCCTCTGCAGATGAAGATTGCTTTGCTGTCATCATGTGACGTCAGTACGCCACTTCAGTCGCGTGATAATGGGTGGAAGATCTTAACCTATGAGTGAGCGATGTGGCTGAAAGCTCCGGAAACAGCTAGTAAGGGGTTCTTGAGTCAAGATGATTTTTTGTAATGAAAATATTCAGTTTGAAACTTGTCCTCCGCCTCCTTAGTATTTAAGTCAACTCAGATAAGTTAGCATTGTGACGCTTCAGTCCTGTAACAACTACGTGCTGTTGACAGAGATCCAACTGACTGAAACACTTTACCTTCAGCTCATTGCATCTGTTATTCACATTAATGCTGTAGCGATGAACACATGTATGAAGCCCAGTTCTTACCAGAAGTAAACAAAAATTAAAAAAAAATCACAAAAAGTACTTTGTGGGGGAAATTAACTAAAGGGATTAAATAATAGATTCAAATCAATATGAAAAACATGGCTTCGGAGTTGCTTTGATTAATGGTCTCTCCTGGAATGATAAATTAAAGTTGAAAACTTTCTGTACACATTATTAACCCCCCATCTTCAAACTCATTTCAAAAGCTGCAGGCTTATTTCCCATTATGTTGATAATGTGGGTATGGTTTGCCAAAACTCTTTGTGCTAATTGTGTGTTGGTTCAAAAAGCCATTTTCTGTTAGAGTGCACAAATCCATTACGGCCTCCTCCTTAGCCCGGATAATGGGGATTGAATTAATGCAGGGGGGGGTAAAAACATGTGGCCCGGGACTCCTGAAGATATGATTGATCATCTTATTGCTGGCTATTCAACCGCTTTGGTTGTGTTAATCGATACCATTACCTCCTCCGGATTAAAACAGCGGCCTGTTAACGAACCCAGTGAGAAAGGCTCCAGATTCTTTAGCTGGTTATCAGGTGCTTCACTCAAACCGCCACTTCAACTTCTCGTTAAACTCTCTGAAGCAGCCGCATGAAGATAACATGACGGTGTCAGACTGTTGGTGAGCTACTCTCGTAACCCACAACACACAAACTGATGCAAATATCAAACTTAAAAGTTATAATCCTTTAGATCTTCATCATATCAAAGCATACTTTTGTTATGACTGGCATTTGTTCTGCTACAGCCATTAAATTCTTCCGCACTCATGCGTTACCTCTATATCGCAAATTGCATTGTCGGTGGCGGGGTCCGCCATACCTGCAAATTCAAACAAAACTACTGCGGTTTGGGATCAGATAAGTACGTTTGTTACAGAATTTATGGTCCCGTACTTAAAGTTACTACACAAAACATTAATTTTGGTGTTGATATTTGGCGGTCCCTGTGGACAAAAGTGGTAGTGTTTCCCGGCACCAGAGTCCCTTCCGAAAACCTCTCATTTTACTCTAGCAGGAATAACAGACAGTCTGCTCTGCAGAGTCCTGGTTCTGGCTCAGACGTGCCTCCCTTCCCTCCAGCGGGTCCATCGATTTGGCAGACTGTTTTCATAACCAGTTACGTAAGTTAACTTAGTTAAATAAGTCAATGTTGAGTTTTGGTTTTGCGCGAGACACGAATAATGGTCGTATGTTTTCTTTTTGGGTCAAACCATAAATCTCATGTTTGTATTTTTCCCTAATCTCCTGCATGTGCTAACCTAAATCAAAATGAATGTATCTGCGTGCAGCGATTCAATTAAAAAGCCAAGCGATAGGACGTTCATCAGATTACACTGCAGGTACGCTGATGTCTTCCCACTGAGCTTTCCTGAGAGTGTATTGCGAGGATGTGGCCCTCTTCAGCGTTCGAGTCTCCACTGCCAACTTAGTCACAGCCAAATGATCTGCAACGAATGACTGGAGGAGAAGAGCCAAGCAAAACAACAACAGGCAAACAATTCATTACACCGCACGCCGAATGAATGGCAAATCGCCCCGGCATTGTGTGCTTCCTTTTGAGCAAAAAGGGGAAAATGACAAGCCAAGAGAGCAGACTTGCAGAGCGTTTAGGAATGGAGCTATTGAAAGGTAGGACAATGCGTATCCGGGGGTCGGAGCGGCAGGGCAGGTCGGAGCGGGAGGCTGAGAGGTGTCGGCTAATCTGCCGCAGGATGATGTAGATAAACACGGCGCCTCCCAGGGAGCGGACGCTGTACCCAGATGGACACGGAGCGGGACAGAAAGAGGCCGAGACACACACACACAAAAAAAAAATTCTTGAGATCTTGTTTCTTCTTTTTTTGACCACTTCCAATTCAATTTTCAACACTTTTTCAGTGAGTATTCATAAAAAATAAATGGCTTTGCATTGGTGTAGAGTTAGAATTCAAAGCTAATACTACAATTCCCGGCAATCCTCCCGCAAACTCTGAAAGCTTTATTTCGGCTGTTCTTGGACAAGTTGGACCTGACGAAGCTTCTGCTGGTCTCTCGGGTCTATGCCACGGTTATATTTGCGCGCCAAAGAAAATGTTGTATGTATTCGATGCTGAAGTGTCACGAGGGGGGCGGGACTTTTTCAGGGAAGGTGAGATTCAAGGCTTAATGCTGGAAGACTTGAAGTGAAGGAGACCCTTTTTCGCAGTGAGCGGAAGGGAAGAGGAGACAAGAGGAGCAGAGACATCAGGTCGCCTGTCCCAGACTCCTCGAATGTGTCATCTCGCACTAATAACCCTCATCTGATCGAAATCTCTCGCCTGTTTCGTCCTTTTTTTTTTTCTCCCCCTCTGTTCCCTCTCTTCTTGTGTCCACCTCTTCGCCTCACCTCCTTTCATACATCTCCCCCCCTCCTCCTCTCATCTCTCATTAGACCTTATCGGAGCTCCCACATTCGCTGTTGCTTTTTTTTTTTATCTGTCTAATTATGTCGCCGCTCACCTATGCAGGGAGTAAGGGAAGCCCTGTGGCATGCTGGGAAGACGATTCTTCTACGGGGCCCTCTTGTGTGCTGCCCTCTTGACTTTTACACACGCTGTCTCCCCCAAACACACACACACACACACAACGCATAAAGACAAGCAGAATGTCCCAACCCTCTTTTCAATTCAGTCACCTTTTCAGCGTCGCTGGGGCCCTTTGAGCGGGGGCCCCTGAGCTCCCGAGTCCCCCGAACAGCCAGGCTCGGTGATAAAACTCCCCAGACACTCCTCCATTATGGAGCAATGATAGGAGGCTGCTGCCTGGAGTAATGCACACAAACACGCAGCCTCTCACCGGCCTCATAAGGCAGACAGACACACACTAATACAAGAAATACACAAATGCTGCGAGCACATAAAGGAATCTTCACACACTCACACACACACACACACACACACACACACACACACACACACACACACACACACACACACACACACACACACACACACACACACACACACACACACACACACACACACACACACACACACACTGCTTCCTTATCAACCTTTTTCAGTAACCACTGCGTGAGCTGCATGTGCTCTTTCTGAAACATAATCCTTTAAGAGTCCAGCCGTCATTGATGGAATATTTTAGAATACTGGCTGCTCATGATGTATCAGAAAATGCAGCCCTGTCCCCATAAAATATTACGTTCCCATGCGACGAAACCTGCAGAATGAATTACGGTTTCGAGGGAAAACGTACTATGGTGTGGATTATGTTCGCTTTTGATGTATCACATATAAGTTTCAAATGAGTTTGCGGAAGTCCACTCAGGAGGAGGTCGGGTCAGGAAACCCAGTGCTGTTCGTGTCCCGTGTAAACCAAGTACTTTTGTTAACTAAACATAACAAATAAGTACTTTTGTTGCCTGAATATAACAAATAAGTAGTTTTGTTAACTAAATATAACCAGTACTTTTGTTGCCTAAACATAAAGTAGTACTTTTGTTACGTTTTTGTTTTGTATTGTTTTAATTCCGTTTTTTACTAAACCTACCAAGTAGTTCTGTTAGCTAAACCAAACAAAGTACTTTTGTAGCATTTTTTGTTTTGTTTTGTTTCAATTTACGACGTTGACCAGGTGTTTCAAACTGTTTCATACTGCGACTGTAATCTAGGAGCTAAAAAAGTTTCCCCTCGAACCTAATCAAGACAGCAGTTCAGTCGTATGGGAAAGTCATTTTGTAGGAGACAGGGTTGAAAAAGTTTGTTTTTCCATACGGTATGAATTTTTCATATACCGTCATCTCGGTGCATAGCCATAACAACTGTTGTCGCTCTTCGGCAGGCAGCAACGTATATCGTTCACCGCTGAGGGCGCAGTGGGCGGAGCTACTTGTCTTACGGGTATTGAGATGGAGTCATGGTTATAACTTTATAAAAACAATTAATAACCCACAACGCACGCTCTTTAACAGGAAAACACCACGACACAACAGTTTGTGACACATAAACAATTTGTAACACTAATAATTGTACATTTATAAAATTACACCGCCGAACTGCATGCTGGGTACAGCTCGCCCACTATCACAACAAGAAGAAACTCCGTCGCGACATTAAAAAACGGTCTCTCGTTGTTCCTCCTGCATCGCTCTTTTTCGTTTTTTTCCCGGAAGACAGCCACGCGAGCGGTGAACAACGAGCGGTGACCAGCTGTTCAGTTGCCGGCGGTCCTTTTCGGCGTCAATGAATGAATGTGTTTACTCGGAAAAGAAATACCGTGATATACCGTGAAACCGCCAAAATCTTACAAAATACCGTGATATGAATTTTTGGCCCATACCGCCCAGCCCTAATTTACACCTTCGTAAAGGAAGTGGAAACATCACAAATGTGGCATTTTTGCTTAAAATACGTAAAAGAATACAAGCTTGCAGCCATGCAAAAGTAAAATTAGATAATTCTCCTGATTGATTAATCAACTCATCTGCTCAGCTCCAAAAGAGATCAAATGAATCAAAAAGCGTTATTCTTGTTCAAATAATTGGGGTGAAAAATGACAAATAGAATGAATTGCCATCTTCTGTGCAATGTAAGGTGCACACATGTGTGCATTTGGGTTTGAACTCTACAATAAAGCGTGTTTAATGTACTTTAGGGAGCAAAGGATTAGGCCCCCCGCTATGTAAAGGTTAACAGATAAAACTTCCTAAAGGTTTCCGTCGCACTCGTCACAGTGGGGCGTTTCACAGACAAGCAGGAGGGGAGCCTGTCAGGGTCAAACTGCTGCTGACGGCAGGGGGGGGGGGTCATCTGGAAGTGTGTGTGGTAGGACCTGCAAGGGTGATAACCCCAACACGGATGGCCTTTCCCTATCTGCTCACTTGATCCCAGCACACACACACACACACACACACACACACACACTACACACCGGGAGTGCGTACAATATGTGATTTTAATGAACCTAATCTCCAGGATCACCAGGTCTCTGAGCCGGGAAATTAACAAGAGCAGGTTAAACACACACACACACGAGCGGTAGGTTCAGTGAAACCTCTTTCAAATTATGTGTGTGTGTGTGTGTGTGTGTGTGTGTGTGTGTGTGTGTGTGTGTGTGTGTGTGTGTGTGTGTGTGTGTATAGGGGTGAAATTGGTTTTCCTCAGGATTAAAGGATTAAAAAGGCTGTTAGTTCCTCAAAGTACTCCAAATGCCCCCCTCAGTATTCATTACAGCCGATACAAAAGGCAGAGAGGAGCTCATAATGGCCCCGACCTTCTAATCATTTCAAGCAGGGCCCACTGCTCATCTCTCACACACACACACTCTCTCTCTTTTATTATCATTATCCACGCTATTAGCATGAGATAAGAACTGTCTGGAATTTTTTTTTTATGTATTATTGAGGAAAATGTGGCGTAAAAATGTTTTTCTTATTTTTTATATTAGAACAAATACGCTCGCCGCCATAAGAGTCAACTTTTCTTAACGGTTCCCTCCCTGATGTCAACAGGTCCGGGCTGTGAGGCCTGGAATATTGTAGATAATAAATCAATATCTGTGTGCCCCCTTCACATACATACCCCCCCCCAAACTGTCCCTTCAAGCTAAGAGGGAGGGGGGGGATTAATTGAAAGTGATTGAGAGCATTTCTCACCGTGCCCTTTTTTCACCCAGCGGGTAGCCACTTGTTCGCTGACAGCAAATGGAGGGATTGGTTTACATTGTGTGTGTGTGTGTGTGTGTGCACATGCAAGTGTGGATGCCTAACAAGGCTGAAATTGATGCCATTTTTGGGGTGTGGGGGAGTCTTTTATTTTTTTTGATGGTTGCTGACATTCGGCTCCAGAAATTACTGCATCGGATGTGGAAAAGGTCAAAGTCAAGGACGAGCGAGCGGGGAGCCGAAGGACGGGAAAAGGTAAAAGAGACGAGAGGACAAGACAAAAGAAGAGACGAGGAGGCAACAGGAAAGAAGAAGAAAAATGTGGGCAAATGGCAGGGTGAGAAGTTTTAGCTGCTCAACATCACATCAGTGTTTTCCCTACACACACCTTCAAAATGACGTTGCCCCCCCCACCCCTCTTCTTTTTAGAAATTGGAATACTTAAAGTTTCAACTCAGCTTCTGCTTTACTTGCTGAAAAAGAAAATACAGGAAGCAAGGGAATAATAAAAAATAAAAAAGGCCCATTAGCAGGTTATCACTAAACACTGGTCGCACTACATTCCACAACTCAATGGTTTTACTGTCTTCGGTTTGTGTTTTTTTTTTTTTTTTTTCACAGGCACTACTCACTCACGCATAAAACACCCCATCAGCTACTGCAGGAGACAGGAAACTATTACATGCACGTCGTTTTTCTTCACTGTTGGCACACTGCAGTAATCACAGCCCCCCCTCACCCCCCTACCAGAAACTACTGAATCACATCTGCCTCCTCCCGTATAGTCTTCCTCCTGCACAAGCGCTGAGAAATACTCCTGACAAAACAAATGCAGCAGCTCCTCAGCTCGTATTTCTTTTTGCCCAGCTCTTCTTTATTTCCCATCATCATTTCAGGGAGGGAGGAGGGGGTGGTGGGGGGGGGGGGCGACGACGACGACACACAAATGTTTGTCACATCTATTGTTTGTCTGGGTGCACAACAGCTGCTCGGGATTCTGATTATCTACGCGTAGGATATATATATATTAATTTTTTTTCCCTACTTATTTTGCATTGCTCTGGTTAAGAGCATCAGCTAAACGCATAAACTGCATTTGTTCACGTCAGCGTTTCTCCAAGTCAGGTCCCCAGGCTGTTTCATTGCTTCTTCTTCTTTCTTTCTTTTTTTGGGGGGGGGGGATTGGAGTTCTACTAGAGAGAAAAATGCTTCACAGGCCGAAATAAAGTGTGAACTAAATAAACAGTGAGCTTCAACCATGAGAGGTTTCACTCAAAGAACCAACAACAATTTGACTAATTGGCTTTTTTTCCTCCTGCTTTCAGTCTCTTAAAGGGACACTACACCAATTCTACTAATTAGGTCTAGTTTACGCCTCATGAAGAGGAGCGACTACTTAGCCAGTAAAAACAGTAGTAATGTCGAAGGCGCTTTCTAAAAACATGAGTAAAATTGCCCTGATGATGTGTAAAAAGGTTATTGAGCTGCATTATGGTAAACGTAGTGACCAGTGGTTTTTGGGCTACGATTCACAAGATCTCAGACACTGCGGCTTCCATTTTCACCATTCTTTTTTCAATCTATCTCTTGTGGCAAGACTCTACATGCTAAATGTTTCTTGCTGCTTTTTCATTTCTTCAGCGGTTTCAGCATCGCTCCACAGATTTCTTCGTCGCCCGTCCATGTCTCCCCTTCCCCTTTCTACCTGAACCATCTTTCTTCTCCCCGCCGCGTTGGCCCCCTCGCTCCTTCTTCCCATTGCCCTTCTTGGTTCTGCCAAACTTGGCTTCATTAAAAACCCGAATGGCTCTCCCGCTGACGGACCCACAGGTCGATTCCGTCGGCGTCCACTCGAGCCTCGGCTAATCAGGTGTGATTAGTGTTGGTTTAATTCAGTGCGCGTGTTCGGATGCACGTCGTCCTGCCATTACTCTGATCTTTATTGATTTTCTGCTCGGCCGGCGGGCGCCCAGGTGGACTCCCTCCGAAGGATTTCTGTCTCTCAAGCGGACTATTTCAGAATGGCGGCAGCAACAGCCGTGATCACGTGACAAGTGTTCCAGAGGCAGGAAAACAGACTACAGTCTATCCACACTGTCCGTGTTTTCATTTCCATTTCTCTTTCTCTCTTTTGTCTGTCTGTCTCTCCATCCTCCAGTCCGCCTCTATGTTTTGCATTATCCCCGCAGTCTGTCTGGGTTTTTTTTTTTTTTTTTTTTTTTTTTTGAAGTGTCAGAGAAGGCCTGGTAGCCTGGACCTCCGTGGCTGAAGCATCCCAGAGGTTATGAGGATGTCGACACAGCAAATCACAGTCTGATGGCATTCCCATATGCTCCCAGCTGACCGGGACGGTCCATTCCAGAGTGGAAACGGGCTCGGCCCGACGGCGTTTCCTAATAACTCTTTGGATAGCTTCGAGCCTCGTTAAGGGTGACCAGGTGGTTCTGTTTTGGCACATAAAACATTTTTTTTCCTCTTTATAAATAAAAAAAAAAGCATGCATTATTGTGAAAAGGAAGAAATATTGTGTTCAACTCCACTGGGAATATGCACTACATTAAAGTCTATATTCCCAGGTACCAACAATTAGTAGGAACATGATTGTATTCAATTGGAATTCATGTCATTTGCAGGACTGCTTCGTTGGTATTGTCTGAGGTTTTAGAATGTGCAACCAGTTTACAATCCTCCCATTCTAGATTTTCTCTTTACTGTGTGAAATACATGTGATTTACGCTGTCATTTAACAGCTTTATTTCGTTTAAAGTCAGGTTTCACTGTTGTGTTTCTACGTTCTGCTAAATCGGTCATGTCAAGGCCGATAGTGTGTAAAAGTAGTTCAATGTACAGCCAGTAATTTAATGTAAATTTACACTTGAATACTTTACAATGTTGTGAATTTATAAACTCAAATGTTCTTGTGGTTGAAAGGTATATAATCCGCTTTGAAGTGTAGGTTCCCCCCCACCCTCCTTATCATACCTCCCTTTTAGTATTAAATTAAGTATTTAAATAGGTCGGATTGAACTAAAGTGAATAAAAGCGTAGTTCCCCGTGTTTGAGCAGAAGAACCTACTTTGTGTGTTTGAGGATATCAGGGCGTCTCTCACAGACGGGCCTCTGAGGATTCCCCTCTGAGGGCTGTGGATGATACCGCTCTCTGCGGTTTGCATCTGCTGGTTTGATAATCCAGTGATTTCGCCGTCAGAGGGGGATTCTGGGAGCGCAAACACGCAACAACACACAAACTCCTGGACTGTGACGGCAGCCATTGTTCCTCCCAAACAATGTCTTCACTTTGATGTCTGTGATGCTTGGCCGGCCGAGGGGAAGTTTTTTTTTTTTTTTCTTCAATCTGTACTTTAGCGCCCAATTCCCTCTCTTTTCTCCCCCTCGCTTTTCTCCCCCCCCTCTCTCTCTCAGTCTTCACTGCTGGGAAACCAATAAAATGTGATAAAATACTTTTATTCTCCACATGGACAGTATTTTATGTTTAATATCATATCAAAAGGACTTTCTTCAATAAAAAAAAAAGACTGACTATTTTATTATAAATGTACAACACTGCACAGACACAAGTTCACGCTCTTATGGGAAATGGGAAAAGTGATGCAAGTTAGGTTGAACAACTGCAACGTTTTAAAATCTAAAATCTAAAAACAGACTTATTGCAATGCAAGTCTGGCAAGAAGATGGATTTTTGTGCTACATTTCTGACAGTAAATCAAAGACTTTTAATGCAAGATTATTCTGGGATTTTCAAAACTCCGGTATTATTAAAAGCAGACCATTTAAACCCACAAAATAATTATAACTGGAATATCAAAGACATTTAAAAACAACAGCTCGCCAGCAAGACAATGAGGATGATCAAATAAATCACATTGGTGAATAAATCCCTGGCACTGATATCATGTGGGCATGTTGTGTGTCGGTTCTCACATGGACAGAGTGTCGGTTTTTGTTTCCCCTAAAATGCCATTAAAAGGCCCTTCAAAGGGCTGAGCCTTTAAAAAGGGCTCGGTCATTGTGTTGCTGTGGGGGCAACATGCTGGTTTGGGTCCTGATTGACGGGTTCAATCCTCCAATGTGCTTCGGCACAAAAGGTGACAAGCAGAAAGGAAATTGGCTTTTGTCCCCGACTCTGAGCTACTTAACCTGTGCCTGATTTCTCATTTATTCAACCTTAAACTGACACAAACATGCAGACGCAGAGCTGCAAGATGGTTTATTGCCTCGGTTATGTTTTACCTTTGTCTGCAAGCAATCCTTTTAATTTACAGGTTTTTATGTAGGATATAATTAATCCAATTGCAGCTTTAATTGTATGGTTTTTTTTCTCAATTTCAGTCATTTCTGTTTTCCATTCTCTTTATAAAAATTACTTATTCCATTAATTTTCTGCTATGAATTGTCTTGCAGTTTTTTAAAAAAAAGTATGTTATATTATTTTAAGTGTTTAATTAAGTGTTTAACTTTTATTTTACTCTTTTTGAAATCCTATTCACGTGTTGTTTTATATTGTCTTCAGTTCATTTTATATTTTGTCTTCATGCATTTTATGTCTCACGTAAAGCACTTTCAATTACCTTCCTGTTGAAAGCTGCCGTGCAAATAAACTTCACTGTTATTTTATTCTGTTAGATTGTTTTCATAATCAAATTTTGTCCCCTCAGCTAAAAAATAATAATCCAGACAATTATAGAGATTTCTTTCTAGTTAACAGAATAATAGTAATAATCCAAAAACAAAAGCTTCCACAGAAATACGAATGTGACACGCTGTAAATTGGTAATAAAATCAGCCAGCCAGGCGTGGAGGAGTGGAGGCCTGAAGCTGCTCTCTGGCCTGTGCCGACTCTAAGCCAGTAGTTTTGTGCCCCCTTCTGGCAACTGTGGCAAAAAAGTGACCAGCAGACATCAGATGGAAGCTCGTAATAAAGTGGTGATATCTTTTACCCAGAGACACACGAAAGGCCAACAACCGCCAATGCACACAGACGCGTAGATTGTCCACAACAGATTCGTGAGCACGTCAATAATACGGATAATGACTAATATGATCCAAAACATCTTTAAAAGATCATCCCTCTCAAGTGAAGCGTACATGAACAATAAAACATTCTTAGTTTTCATACCAGCCTGCAAAGCTCAACATATGAGGAAATACCTCTTTAACCTTTAACCCTTGCATATACCTGCCCAACATTAACCCTTACCAGTACAAGAATAAACACACACACACACACACACACACACACACACACACACACACACACACACACACACACACACACACACACACACACACACACACACACACACACACACACACACACACACACACACACACTAATAGGATTGTTTAGCGGAATGCCGAGGTAAAGATGCCATAACTCCGTCTCCATAACTTCTCACATTCATTTCCAGCTTTCCTCCTCCTCCTCCTCCTCCTCCATCTCCTCCTCCATCTCCTCCTCCTCCATCTCCTCCTCCTCCTCTTCCTCCTCTTCCTCCTACTCATCTTCCCTCCCTTCCATGTGTTCCACTCTGCCCATTTCCCTTCCTGTCGTTCCTTTCAGTCCCCTTGTCCCCAGTCTTGACCCTCAAATCTCGTCACTCGTTCATTTCCACAAAAGAGATGCTGACTTTGCGGTCTTTCAGCGGGGTGAGGCATTGGGATGTGTGTATATGTATGTACTGTGTGTGTGTGTGTGTGTGTGTGTGAGAGTGTGTGTGTTTGAGTGTGAGAGAGAGAGAGAGAGAGAGAGAGAGAGAGAGAGAGTCCATGGGAACGAGGATTTTAACTGGTGGCAGAGAGGAGGAGACTCTGAGTCAAACTTTTATTGTGACTGATGGCTTCCTATTAAAAGGGTCCCTATCATCATGATGGAAAGAGACCAACAGAGAGAGGCAGGGAGGAAGAGAAGGAGGAAGTGAAGGCCAAGAGAAGAGAGAGAGCGAGGGGGGAAATAAAAAGAAAGGAGAGAACACATAAAAGATACAGAAAGCCGGGTAGTGACGGAATGAAGAAATGAAACAGGAGAGATGATGATGATGAAGAAGAAGAAGAAGAAAAAAAAACGAGAGAGGCAGGTGGAGAATATTAGAGGAAGAGCAAAGATGAAAAGAGAGAAATGAGATGGAGAGATGGAGATAGTGAGACAAAAGAGGCGAGCGAAAAGAAATAGGTTGTTGTCCTCGTCACGGCCCAAATAGAAACAGATGACGGAGAAGAAGAAGAAGACGAAATACAACCTGATTACATCTGAACCTCTGCTGATCCAGAGATGCTTTGATATCACTTGGAGAGAAGAAGAAAGTGTTTTCTTTTGTTGCTTTACCAAGACCTACTTCTCAAGCATTGAGGCTACAGCTACAAATAGTATGAAAAATAAAAAAAGAAGAAGAGGAGCTTTCAATTTGGGTTGAAAATATCCTGTTAATAAACGCTCTATTGACTGGTTGGCATGAAAACGTGCAGACGTTTAGGCCTTCATGGCACAACTGCTAGTGAGTTAAGAGATGCACTGCCACATAAATTCTTGCGATGAGCCTGTCTTCTTCTTTTTCGGCAAGTAAGGTTACCTATTCATCATGTGCGGCACCATTGTAGGTAGTTTAAGGTCATTTGTGGCAGCTCTGAGTTACTTTACTTGACCAATCACAAACAGTTTGGTGCTTTAAAGGCGACACCTTAAAAAACACACACATAGTCCTACAAGGTAACAAAACGCCACACCAAATTCCATTCTCAAATTTAACACGTTCTCTAAATATGAATCAGGTACTTTTGGAGATCTACATGAACCACTCTCCACATACGATCCACAGCACAGCACTCATTTAAAAATAAGATAATACGTGACTTTTAAAGCCGCTTCACCTGTCACTCCTGTTCTGTCACTCCTGAAGTTTTCATTCAAACAAAATTATGACTGGGATGTGAACCGCATGCCAAATTCATGAGAACACACAGGGCCGTATTTCCTCCTAAGTTATGTACGACAGGTTGTTGACGACCAATGAAAACATCTAAAAGTCTGGCGCAGTGCTCACTCCACATAAAACTTTTAATTGTTCACACCTAGCATAGCAACTTCTGAAACCCTGGGGCTGAAACTTTCACCTGTAAGCAGCCACCTAAGTCATAGGTATAAATGAGATATTATTATGATTACTATCATATGAAAAAATGAAAAGCAGCCCATCTGACAAGCTTGAACCAGTGATTTCTGTTGGGGTCATTTATGCTTGTAAAATTAAAACAATCCTGTTTTTGTAAAAAATAATGTTTCCAATTTTTGTCCATTTACAAATGAGGTTGAGCATTTCTGCATTTCCGCTAATTCTGCAACCCCCCCCCAGCTGGCCGGGTTCACCGTGGCTCCTCACGCAGCCGGGCGGCGGCCGGGTCATACTGTTTTTGTTGTCGCCGCGCGCAAGCAGGAGGGTAAACAAATCCAGTTTTAATAAGGGCTTGTAGCTCATAATCCTTGGCCGCCAGCAGGTGAGGGCCAACATATGGGGCGAGACCACGACGAGCGGACAGCACGAACACACACACACACACACACACACACACACACACACACACACACACACACACACACACACACACACACACACACACACACACACACACACACACACACACACACACACACACACACACACACACACAGAGCAGCTGTCGCTTGTTTTCCGAGGCGAGGCCGATCCAACGAGGACGCCGTGGGTCTTGGGGAGCTTCGCCAAGAGGGGAAGGCAGGAAGGGGAAAGGTGAGAGAGAGGGAGGAGGGGAGACAGAGATATATATTCATGCGAATGGCAGAAGGTGAAGAAAGGAGGAACTCTTCTCTTTCCAATTTCAGTCCATTTGTTTCCTGCCGCCACCACATTGTCTAATACAAGCCGGTATTTTACACAAAGTGCTCCCTGGCTATTATAATCGGACGTGAAGCGGAGTCGGAGCACGACATTTCACCGCTGTGCGTTTTAGCTTGACTAATTCGCCACTTTGCTGTTTTGTAAACACAATGCGTTTGACTAGTGGGACTTGTTCATGGTTACTTTGCCCTAGTGTGCTTTATGGCGATAAAACGCTTTCAGCGAGAGGGGGTTGAAAAAAAAGGAAAAAAAATCAATTTCCCCCCTGACCGATTTGGTTACACACTGCGTGAACACAGAGCTGTTGTCTTGTTTTTAGCTAACAAACATTTTGTTGTTCTTGTTCCATACGATCCAGACTAGAGAGGTTTCCATGAATCAACAGCCCACAGAGGTTCAGTCTTGTTAGTTTAAAACTGAGGGGGATTTGATGTCACACATAGTGTTCGTTTGTCCTCTTTTCCACGGCCACAGGAGCCACTCGGTCTGGTTTACATCTCTGCTTTCCCTTTCCTTTTTCTTGCTTCCTCATACTGTCTGTCATCACTCTCTTCTCCTCTCCTCCCCCGATCGTTTCTGTATATCCCTCTCCCCCCTCCCCTCCTCCCCCCGTATTCTTAATTTCTTCCCTGTTTGGTTAACTCTCCCTCTCACTCTCCGTCTGGCTTCTCTTTTGTCTGCCTCTCCTCTCTTTTTCCTCATCTGCCTCTCCTCTCGTTCCCTCTCCTCCGTCGCAACCCATTCCGGCTTCTTATATGAGCTGTGAAAAATGATTGTCTGCAGGATGAAGTGGACAGAATTCTTCGCCGGGCGTAATGGCCTGACAAAATGAATCGCGGCCTTCCTCGCCATCCATCACCGCTCCGAGGCGACTGCGGTTAAGATCTGTGAAGGTGCTGGCTTATTGATTACTAGTTGTAACTACAGAGTGTCTGATTCAGTGTTCGTGGCATGGCAGGGTGGAGGAGGGAAGGGAAGGTGGTTGGCGGTGGGTGGAAGGGGGAACACAGGCTCTCAAAAAAATCCTCTTTTGATAGATTTTAAATGGTGAATTATTGATTTCTGTCCGGTCCAAGGCCTGGCCGAGCGGGCCGCGGCCATTTGTCGGAAGGTATAATGCCGGACACCCAGTTCTGCTGGCCACCATCAGTCATTCTGACACGTGGAAAAATGAGAGAGGAAGGGAGAAAAAAGGAGGGGGGGGGGAGGGGCGGGAAAGAGGAAAATAAATAAATCAGCGGTTCAACCCTTTACCTTGATTCAATTCTGGTTGAATCTCCTACACGTGGAACGCCTCACGCATCCAGCTCATAAGCTGAAATATATGATGATTCTGTTCAAAACACGGACTCATTGGTTAAGACAACAACAACGTCCCCGAAAAGCAACGCTAACCAACATCAACTTTCCCCATTATCTTGCATTTGGTGAAAGTACTGGGACTGTTGGAGGCGGTGGGGGGGATGGAGGGTAGTGACCTACTAAGAGAGCAGACCATGAAAAGGTGATTATTGCTCCTAATTGCTGTCCACAGCGGCAGCAATAATGCGAGCAGGTAGCATTAATCTACATTAAAGACGTCGGGAGACGGAGCGCGTTTCTGCTGATTCACACCCATTTAAGGGCTGCGTGTTGTGGCGTTGATAAGCTCAAATTAATAGTGTTTTTTATTGTGGCGGTCCGCGATTAACTCATTGTGGTCTGAGCCTCACACGTGCAAAGAGATGTCATGATTACCACTGCACGAACAGCATTCTTTTTTGGACTTTTGCACCACAAACTCAAACATTTTAACAATCCAATCCAAATAAATACCTTCATGTGGGGAAAACTGAAAATATACTTCAATAAACAAGAACAAATGTTGTGGGCCTATCACTGAGGAATTAGCAGGCTTATGCAATGCTGTTAAATGTTGGCAAGAGAGGATTGATGGCATTGTATCAGAGGGATGATTGTATCAGATAGTCAGTGACTAGCTGGTGAACACAGTGGAGCGTTTAGTGGAGACGCATCTTTTTCTCAGGAGTTGGTGGAGACCAAAACAGAGCTAAAAGGACACTTAGAGGCCAGAAACACGACTCCAAATGAACGCCAATGCTGCCGTGATCTGTAAATAGCTGTTTGCTAGCAAGTTCTCGCCTTATGTAAACCATTACTGTTGATAATAACGATGATAAAAAAAAGGTTCAACTACAAACATTTAAAGTTCAAGTATGCGAAGACGCCTCAGATACAGATGTTTGAGGGAGATGTTTTCACAGCAATATGAAATAGAAATTGGGTGTCGGATTGGTATCGGCCAGTATACGCAAATATTGGGAAGGGAAAAATTATATCGGAACGTCTCTGCAACCAGGCAACGTGGAGAACAACCCCAGCCAGGCCCTAAACCCTTAGCTGTGTGGCTATGTGCTAAATCCATTTTTCTATTACAATATAAACTGATAAGGGCCTTAAGGGTGCTAATGCATTTTACCCGTTATTTCGTTATTACGCTTACATGATACATATTCTGAAATATATTTATAAAGAAGGAAAAAAGAAAAAAAAATACTAAATTAGCTGACAGACTGCAAAACAGCAGCACCGAGTATACATGCTGACCTGATGGGTACTTAAATGAGAAGGGCCAATAGGGGGTCAGCAAGTTAATCTGAGCCTGGTCTGTAGGAAGCAGTTGCAGAATTTGGGTTTCCTCAGTCTAGTTGCTGCATGTGATATCCTGAAGATTGCAAATCACATTAGGCCATAATATTAATGAACGCAAAACATTTGTGATATTGTGATACTGAGGAAATTGAGTTCATTCCAGTTTTGAAACTCAATCCGTCATAATTTAGACTTAAACCCTACTGGGTGCAATGCAATGTTTTGGTCCTGAGAAGAAGCGAAAAAAATTAGGTCGAGAGCAGGTGGTGACCGCCACCCACGCACCCTCAACATGTAACACACACACACACACACACACACACACACACACACACACACACACACACACACACACACACACACACACACACACACACACACACACACACACACACGCTTGCAGCACAGAGGAAGCTCGGTCCTGGTGGGAGGTCTGAGGTCTGGCCCTCCACATTCCACAGACAAGTGTCTAGCACCTGCTAGGCCTCAGTCAGCCTTTACTGGCCAACAGATTAGGACGGGCGGACACACTCCAAATCCGTTTACTTTACAGTCTGTGTATTTGCGTGTGTGTGTGTGTGGGGGGGGGGAGAGAGTGGGGGAGAGAGAGAGAGAGAGAGAGAGAGAGAGAGAGAGAGAGAGAGAGAGAGAGAGAAGTTATTCTGCAACAAACTGTAAAATATTTGGTCACACAGTCGGTCGACCGCTACCCAAATTATTGTCGGCTCAAATATTAATTTGATTGTACTAAAAAGAACAAACTGTGACATTAAATCACAATATAACACAACATAAATACCTCTGAGAAAAAGACTCATGAACACTATCTCTCATACACACACACACAGTACTGCATGGACATTAGAAATGCACACACCCCTTCAGCAGCCCATGTCTGACAGGTGCACATGTCAGTGGTTAGTTCAACCTGGATCAGAGCATTTGGTCTCACTCTGTAGCAGCCAGGCCCCTAGGGTGTGTGTGTGTGTGTGTGTGTGTGTGTGTGTGTGTGTGTGTGTGTGTGTGTGTGTGTGTGTGTGTGTGTGAGAAACCCACGGGCCCCGGTGCTCAGTACCCAGACACTACCCATATTGTTTTCTTCAGTGGAGCTAGAAAAAGGGGAGCTGATTTACAGAGCTGTCTGGCACTGGAGCACACGGATGCATGACTGACTCGGCCCCTAATGGAGTTTTCAGCTTTGGATTTACACCTCTCCGTCTCCGAGAGGAGAGGAGCGAAGCGGCAAGTAAGCACGATGCGGCCGCCTGCGCGTCTCTGTCTCGCGTCTCCGTGATCTCGTCCCGCAGCGGTGGTTGCTTCGGCCCCTTCTCCCCTCACGCCATGTTGTGAGCCTTATCAGAGGTTATGGATCCCTAGATTGGACTTTTTCACCTCTTTTTTCTCCATCAAATCCCTTTTTGTATATTTGCGCCCTTACAACTGTGTTAATATTCAATAAAATACATGCAATTTTTTTTCCAAATCTAAAATCAATTTGTGATTCCAGTTGGACTAAAGCACGATTTCACTCAGGATTTTACTAAATAAAAAAAAGAAATTACAACCAATGTCCACTCTTTACTTTCAATTTCAGACATGAAACTGAGGTTAAAAGGCTTTACAATTCAAAAAGATCGTACTTGTCTACACTTATTGTGCATTCAAACTGAGAAAAGCCCAAAATAATTAAACTTACTGCTATAGAAGACCAGAACATCTGCAAATATACACATTTGAAAAGTTGGAACAGGTACATTTTTTGTCATTATTTTAATTAAAGATGGCATAACCTGTCTTCCCCTCCTATTATTACCCACATTTCCTGTCTCTCTCTTCTATCACTATCAAATTAAGACATACAATGCCCCCAAAACTAATAATATGGCATAACCAATTAATTAATCGATCAAAATTGTTGCAAATTTATTTTCTGGCTATTAGGTTTTCCAGGAATAACATACTAATATATTCATATTGAAGAAGCAACCACGTTAGACAACTGTCACAGCTTCCTCCGAGACAGAAGACCTGAGGCTATAAAGTGTTCAGAAATGTGTCAGAGAGAAGCGGTTTCATACTTGGCTCTCCTCTAAACATGGCAGCGTGTCCGGGCCAACATCGCCCTCTTCTCGTCTCCCCGTCAGAGAGCCAGAGCTGATAACGCTGGGAATCCGACATTCGCGTGTCAACGGGCCTTAAATCGGTTTTGTGTGTGTCGGATTGCTGGACTGCCATCGGGGCAGGACTGTGTAACTGCGTGCAGCTGCCCCCCCAAAAGAAGGAAAAAACGCTGGCTTCAACAAATGACCCATTTCACAGCTCGCAAAGAATTTAGCCTCCAAACTATGTGAACGAATCCATTCCTGTGCTTTGGGAAGGACACCCACTCACATGTGGATGTAATATTTCTATCAGTTTAGTCCCGATGGCACGGACCCAAGTCTTTATCTGGTCTGAAGATTGTGGGCTGCTGATTAAAACCTTTAATATGTCATTACGACGTCTGTCCATATGATGAGGCTTTGAAACGAGGTGCATTTGTTGTTTTATAACAAGTCATTTTTATTTGAAAATCACCGTTACTTAACGGGTCCGATGGATTCAAAGTGCATCTGTTGTCAGGGAAATAAAGATTTAATTCAATGCCTTTTTTTTTGACATCTTATTTAAAGACCACTTACAACATACACTTGCAACCACAAAATGCTGAATATGCTGAAGGAACTTTGGTGGGGTCTAGACCCTGTGGTTCTATATTTAGACAGAAAGGCCTTAGACGGCCTCTGTGCATCGGGCAAAAGTCACCAGCCAATCAGAGAGCGAGGTGAGTGAGCCGACTCCTTCATCATCTCCTCGTTTAGGAGGTGTTTGTCAGAGGACCTTGAAGCATGTGCGCCAAAAAACACTCGTAATGGCTCCCACAGTAGAAGCTCTGGTCCAACAACAACTGTTGGCAGTGGCCAATGAATGCTATATAAACCCGATTTCCTTAATCCACTTACATTTCTTCAGATTCTGTGGCGCAGTAAGCCTATTAGGCCACGGAGCTGTGGCGAATTGCTGCAATAAAAGGGAGGCTGAAGAGGAAGGAACTACCGCGGCACGATTGTCTTCTGGAGCGTCAGAGCACAGTACGTCCAAGGAGATCACGCGCAATGTAAGCCGCGAAAGAGAAAGAAATCAAACTGATTTCTTCATTGCCTATATGTATATATATATATATATGTATATATATATATATATATATATATATATATATATATATATATATATATATATATATAGGAGAAGTATGCTTGGATTTGTCTCTAGGGTTATTTATTGGGAAAAAAAGAAAAGAAAAAGAGACAGAGACGGATCAAGGTCTCTCCCTATAATTACAAAGATAGCACGGTCGCACTCTCTCCCCGGTGGAGCCTCCGAGGCGTCACTCCCTGTCCCTTCATATTGTATAAAGACTGTTCTATCAGCCCGGGAACGGCACCGTTGCTTGTAAATTAATTTGGGGTTCCTGTCAGTCGGGGGCCCTTCTCCTCTCTTATCTGGCAGCGTAATATGGGAAGCTGAGAGGCTGGGGAGATACTGCTGAGAGAGCTGGAGGAGAGGAGGTGAGGAGGGTAGAGGGGAGGCGGGGGGGGGGCGGAGGGGGACGGAGGGGGGGGGAGTGAGTATTAAAGAGAAGAGAGATAGATGGGAGGAAAGAGAGAGGCAGGGACGAAACAAGGGAGGCGAGTGAGAGAGGCGAAATGGGTCCCTGCTGGATGTCAAGAGCGGATTCGAGGAAGTACCTGACTCAGTGATAAGTGAATATGGTCTGGTATCCTATTTTCACACACACACACACACACACACACACACACACACACACGCACACACGCACACACACGCTATTTGTCATCCGGACTGGACTCTACACCGAGAGGCCTTCACCTATCAGCACTATTTGTCCCCGTGTCACAGCCCGCGGATAAATCTTCTCCCGAGGATCCTTGTTTTCAAATCCACCCCCCTATTACCGAAGGTCCAGCCCTCTCATGACCACATGTGCTCAACACACACACACACACACACACACACACACACACACACACACACACACCTCTGACCCCTTCAGTTGTTTCTAATTAACCCCTCACACACTGTATGTAGCCTCAATTCCCTAAAGGCGATAAATAGGCCTGCCTACAATCCCATTAGTGGCCGGAGTCATGATGGTGAATTAGGGGAACATTGACTGAGCGCTGGGACGGCTCGGAGGCCGAGCTCGTTCGCGCACAATAAGAGCCTCGTTACTTACGGTCACATTCTCTGGCTTGATTTCACGGAGGGGTTTTATCTGCAGAAATTGTCGCTTTACCTCACTTGATTTATCATTAAAAATATCTATTTGTGAACAACGTGTGTTTATGGCAATTATACAATGTTGTTCTTATATAACAAGACTGTTTTAATATACTACAGGCCTGTGACGAGTGGTGCATGTTGAGCTCACATCATTTGTGGGCGGCATTAACAAGGAGGAGGCAAAATGCAAAGACAGCCGCTAATTAATAGAGATGCGTAATATCTGAGAGGCTTTTATTTTGCTAATTCAAAACCGCCTGCACTGTTTGTTTTTTAGATATATATTTAAGCCAATTGTGTTCGAGGGAAATCATAAAATGGGATTCATTGTTGTAGATTACAATATTCAACATTATATAAAGAAATGAGCTAAACATTGACAGCATTAAAATGCTGCTTACATGTCAATGCATCCATAATAATACTCCAATAATTTCTACTCTGACTGGGGACATTTTTCAAATACTTTTACATTAAGATTTTGAGTGCACGACTTTTACACATATTGGTGTATTTTTACATTACATATTTTATCCAAGTAAAAAGTTCTCGATACTCCTCCCAACACGGCCGATTACAGAGGGAGAAAATAAACGGGGTGCAACGCGAACAAAAATTAGAAGGAAATCATCAGAGTTTGAATTAAATGCATAATTCAAGCACAGTTTCCACTGCTGCTGTGTGGGCACTTTCGCTTCAAACATTTAAGCAGATAAACTGAAACTTTTAAGAATAAATGCACTGTATGATTATACATGTGAATCCCCTCTGTAGCTGCCAAACGTTCCTAAAAAGAAGTGCTGTTTTCCAACATAATGCATAGTAAGGAGGTTAATAATTTCCTGTAAACTTCATTGTTTTGAGAGTGTTTGTACTAAAGGGTATCACTTCATAGTGTTATTGTAAGCGTAAATTAATTTATTTCAACCAGGAGTAGGTAATTACATTCATTTTGGTGTGTGTGTAAACAATAATTATTTCCACATGAAAAAAAAAGAATATCTTGTCTGCCGCAGCAAAAAAAAAAAAAGCATCCTATTATTTCATGCACGTAAGGCAACAATGAGCAAAACAATCGTGGAATTTGTGCATACTACATCTTCAGATATTTGGCAGACCTCCACAATGGCAAAAAACAAATGAACAATAAGACATGCATCATCTATTGTGGCCCATTCTGCACAGCTGGAACTGAATCCACGAGCAAAGAAATGGTTCATATCCAAAAGCTTTGGTGGGATTGGGGGCAGAGGTAGACGGATAAATCCTGCTGTATTTATTGCTAAACAAAAACACAGAATTTTGTGTACACTTTTGAGTTCACTATCCAGTAGTTCCTGTAGAAATCAAGCAAGTCCAAACATAAGAATTTTAAAAAACACTACTGAAAACAAACCATAGTTTGATGTAAATTTAACATCTGATAACTGCCTTTTGTGATTATTCTGACAGCTATTCAATATGATAGATAATAAAAAAGGAAATGAATAGGGTACAGCAGACAAAAAAAAGGATAGAAGTGGTAATTATTTTTCTTGCGTTTGATGGGCCAGCAGGCTGGATAACAGAGAGGCATCCCTCTTGATTTCTTTGTATCTAGTGCCACCTGGTGGCTTCCAGCAAACATAGACATGCACACAAATATCTACAATACAGAAGAAGAGAGGGGAAAAAAAGCCTGCAGTTTGCTGGAAGCCTCAAGTGTTTATTATGATGTGCCATAATTTAAGATTTAAGATTTAAGATTTGATTTCAGTTACCAATTAAATAAAGCGGTGTTAACAGCGGTCGTGGGCCAGATCCTTTATTTAAAAGCTGGTTTAAGCCACTGACACTAAACTTCTGAGACGTAAGACCCATCCAAGTTTTACTTCCTGTCGACTGGCGAATCAACAACTGACCGTCTTTGAAAGCAGGCGATAGGAAGCTGCACTCGTAACAAAAGGCTTTTTTTTCTGTGCAAAATGATAATGAACCTGCAGGGTTCCGCAGCTCGACATGATGAACTTTCTCGTGTTTGCGCTTCAATGGGTTATGCGTGCACAGATGTTTGCGTTTGTCTCGGAGCGTGTGCACACTTGTCCGCCATTCAGTTAGCAAAGCACGACACAGACTAATCTCCCAGCGTGCAGCGGGGCATAAATCACTTGAACATAATTAGCGGGGGCAAGGTTATGACTGACACCCAATTCCATCTTAATTACAGGAGGGGAATTTGTTCCGTTCATTTGATGGGGAACACATCTCAACTAAGTTAATCACACCTGTCATTGGTCTACTAAATGTTCACAACAACTGGACGATAATGTGTCCTCGTGCGAACTTCTGATAATTAATAATGAGCAATTAATAAGCAAACATTTTGTTTTTGCATACAATTTATGGAGGCGGCTGTGCGTGTCATGTTGGGCTGGGGGGGCAAACGGGCCAGTTTAGGAGGGGCCACTTAAATTATCTCTGAAAACCTAACATGCATTTTAACATTTAGCAGGTAGGAAAATGTTTTATTACACCCTCAATTATTGAAGGCCACGTGCAACAACACAACAGCTGAACTGTACACGCAGACAGCCACAGAGAGAAGATGAGCGAGCAGAGAGATATAGAAACACAGAGAGAGAAGAGGTGAAAGTTATTCACTCACGTTCTGGACGTCGAAGTCCTCATCTCTCTTCTCAAAGTCCTGTGTCTTCTCTCCGTCGCTGCTAGCTTAACGTTGGTGTCGCTAAATGCGGTAGGTATGACACACGTGCTCATTTTGCCCACTGTTTTTTTTAAATAATGTTGAGAAATGTCCATTTGTTGGTTGAAAAGGCCAGAGTTTGGTTGGCTTCACAATTCACTTCAGTTTCTTCTGACCGAGACGTCTCTTCGCAGTTTCGCGGTGACACGACCCCGTTGTGTTTGCCGCTTTACTTCTTAGCTAATACTTCTTAATTAACTTCTTCTCCCATTGATATAATTCTGTCAGGGTGCAGTGTCGTCTTTCAACCACAGAGCGGGCGACGTTCACCCGTCGTTACAACCCGGGGGGCGCTGTTTCACCCATTTAAGGACGCATAATTATATATATATATATATATATATATATATATATATATATATATATATATCCCTGTAATTTAATTAAAAAAATGTAAAAGTGTTTTAATGTAATTCAGTGACATAAGTACAACAACACTAAAACACACCAGTATTGGCAGTCAACACTCAAAACTAAGCATTTCAAGTTCGTAGTACTTTTGCGGGACAATTTGCATTATTCTATTTAGTGCACATGTTCCGTTTAGCAAATTAGATGCAGCAATAATACCAACTGGAGTACAAGGAGTTAGTGTGGTCACCATTTAATTCAGTTAAAGGGTGAGGTTTTATTCTGAAAACATGGACTTTATTCTGAAAGTCATAACAGGAAGTTTGTATTTCAGTTGAGGCGAGCCTCTCGAGCTGTCAGCCAATCACAGAGCATCGAACCTCCTCCATAGCCACGCGACTACTTTCACGTTTCAACACAAACACTGGCCGGGTGAAGGAGTCGAGTCGTCTTTTCATTTACCCCGATTCACAATAAAGTAAGAAATTAATGAAATATCACACATTTTATCTGTGCAGCTGTGCAACCGTCCACAGACGGCGTGGCTAACCTTCAGCGCGTGCAGGTAGAGCGCAAGAGCTCCGGCTAGCTAAAGTTCAGGTAACTTAGACGACAGCTAGGCTACCGTTACCCGTTATCTAACGCTCCTAGGCGGGAGGGGGGCGGCGTTACGTCGGCCTGACCCCCCGCAGAGCCATCTCGACCACAAAGCAGCTACTGTTGATTAGCAACCGATCAGGGCTAACGTCGGTTAGCCACGTGGGTGTTTGAAGAAGACCGATGTAGTTTGCGGCCAGAAGGTCAAGTCGAAGTCGTAAAAGACAGAAAAAAACAAGTCATGTAGTGCAGCTGCTGTACCAACTTTGGGAATGGTTCTCTATTTAGTCACTGAACATATAATAATTATGTGTAGTAGAAAGACCATAACACGTTAACTATTGCACACATGTAATACCAATTGCAGGGCTACTAACTTGCTGGATTGCATTCTTTTATAACTTTAAAGGTCATGGTTGTCGTTTCGGATTAGGCCACATTAATCTGACTGCCCCCATATGATTATGGGGTGGTCTGTAAAACATGAAGGAGTCTATATTTAGACATCACGTCGGCAGCAGGCTGTAAGGAGCTAATCTTAGGTAGGCGTTGGGATGAGACAAAACTCCATTCACATATAGTGGATTTCTTTATTCCCTCTGGTCCCACTTAATAAATACACAACATGTGTAAACTTCTGCCTTTAATACTAATTGGTTTGACTACTTAAAACACAATGTGCCGATTCAATGCTACAGTCTTAGTCCATATTCTGACAACGTGGACATTTAGAGTAGAAACATACACACTGTTCTGTACATCAGCCTCGTGCCTTTAAGCTCAGCCATCCAAATTGCCCCAGGCGACACAAGCGC
This sequence comes from Ophiodon elongatus, assembly GCA_016806645.1. Taxonomy (NCBI): domain Eukaryota; kingdom Metazoa; phylum Chordata; class Actinopteri; order Perciformes; family Hexagrammidae; genus Ophiodon; species Ophiodon elongatus. Next base: position 842,557 of record JACSYO010000590.1, on the reverse strand, counting down.
GTTAAGTAACTTTACTGTTGTGCACCATGGCAGCAGATGCACCGTAATATTGGGGGAACCTGCCATCGTTGCCGGTAATTGCACGCTCTTGTTTGCAGAAGGCGCACAATGCTGGCGATGCAGTTGCTGAGGGGCGCAGTGAAGCATGCTGGGAGCGGCCCCCGGTGTAGCGTCCATAGGTGGACCTCGGCAGTGCGCGGCGTCAGCTCATCCTCGCAACACTTTGGGAGAACTCGTCCTCCGTCCTGCACCGATGCCGACCTCCCCAAAGTCCTCATCACTGGTTGGTCCTTCTCTGTGTCACTACATCTGTTTTGGTGGGTTTTTTCCCGGATGTTTCCTTCTATAGTATCAAATCAAACCCAGTCTACTTTTCCCTTTGCTTTTGTATCATTATAGGAGGTCTCGGCCAGCTAGGGGTGGGGCTCGCCACGTTGCTGAGGTAAGGAGTGTGTAGATAAGCTCCTATTTCAAATGTTGGCAGTGTTGTTTTGTATTTGCGCTCAGCTGCAACCGGTTTGGGGCATGGAGACGGGACATTTTGGTCCCCTATGACCGTGTTGGTGTTTCACACGCAGGAGACGCTTCGGAAAGAACAACGTGATCCTGTCTGACATCCGGAAACCCCCCAACCATGTCTACCACAGTGGTGTGTATTCCAGTGTACCCTACTCTGTGGAATTCTGTTACCAAAAAAACAAAAACGTTTGGGCGGAGCAGATATAAAAGTGTCCGCAGACGACTGTTCTAACTTCTGTGCGCGCGTGTCCTCCGCAGGCCCGTTCATCTTCTCAGACATCCTGGACTACAAGAACCTCAGGGAGATCGTGGTGAACAACAACATCAGCTGGCTGGTTCACTACTCGGCCGTGCTGTCCGCTGTGGGGGAGAGCAACGTCGCGCTGGCCAAAGAGGTCAACATCACAGGTACATGCACGTACTTGTATGAAACTAGCCGAAGACAAGCTGCTCTCTGGCAGCTTCTAAAAAGGTACGTCGCAGCAGCGTTTAGAGCCGTCCTCACGCAGACACTTATGCGCAGCCTCTCTCTCTTCGTAGGTCTCCATAACATATTAGACATAGCAACCGAACATGGTCTGCGTGTGTTTGTCCCCAGCACGATCGGTGCCTTCGGTCCGTCCTCGCCCAGGGACCCGGCCCCCGAGCTGTGTGTGCAGAGGCCCCGCACCATCTACGGCGTGTCCAAGGTCCACGCGGAGCTGATGGGTGAGGTGAGACGCGGGGCGCACAGAAGACGCTGTTTCCAAATACCTTCCTGCATTTTACCACGAAGCTCTGTGTTTTTTATTTTATTCTTAAAGCTTTGCGTACGCCTCTTTGTCAGTACTACCACCACAGGTATGGGCTGGATTTCCGCTGTCTCAGGTATCCGGGCATCATCTCAGCCGACTCCCAGCCTGGAGGGGGAACCACAGGTGAGCAGGGCGAAGTGTTTAAGGTGGAACCTACCGAAGGATGAAGAGGGTGGAGCGAGCCGTTGTAGTTGGCCATAGTTTGTGCGGATTAAACAGAAGAGAGAAAAAACTGCGCTCTGGCGATGTTGGTCTTAATCTTGATCTGTCTTTCACCCAGACTACGCGGTCCAGATCTTCCACGCCGCTGTGAAGACGGGTCGTTTTGAGTGCAACCTGCGCAGTGACACACGGCTCCCTATGATGTACATTGGTAATGCCGGACTTTTTTTTTACTTTTACTTTTACTTTTCAAATGATGTTCATACTGCAATCCGGCCTCTTTGTCCTTCATCTCTTCTCCGTTTCTCTCCGCCCCTTTCGTCTTCACCTCCTCCCGTCCAGACGACTGTCTCAGGGCGACTCTGGAGATCCTGGAGGCTCCTGCGGAGTCGCTGCTCAGCCGCACCTACAACATCAACGCCACCAGCTTTACGCCGCACGACCTCACCCAGGAGATACAGAAAGCCCTGCCCGACCTCAAGGTCACCTACAACGTGGACCCAGTCCGGCAGGCCATAGGTGACACCGCCGGGGCGTAAGGATATCTCCACGACGACGACCGGCGTTTACTAATCTCTCCCCTTGTCTCCCGTGTTTTTCAGCGGACGGCTGGCCGATGGCATTGGAGGACGGCGCGGCGCGGCGGGACTGGGGCTGGAAGCACGAGTACGACCTCTCCGAGCTGGTGCAGACCATGCTGAATCACATCACCATGGGCAACCAGCTTGCACAGGCCTCCTGAGCCTTAAGTAGCTTTTATTTTTTCTTGAAACCCTATAAAAAAAAAAGCTTTATTTGACAGTGAATGTGACACTGCAGATTTAAGAGGACGTCTAGCCCTCTCTGTTATACTTTAAAAAGAGAAATGAATAAAAAAATAATCAGACAAGGGGATTAGGATTTAGAATATTCAAATGAAACTGAGATACGACCCTCCATATCGGAGGCATAAAACCATTCCAGACCTCCTTGTCCGTCCACCTCATCTCTGTTCTTCTCCAGCCATCCAACTTTTATGTGAAACCAATCTGATGCAAGAGCCTGCTGGGTACCATCACCGCGTTACTGAACTGTACTGTACGTATTTCTGTATTTATGTTATGTATCTGAGAGTGTGCGGATGACTTTGCCAGCCTGCTGTATTAATGCTTGCCTTAAAGCCGCCATCCTGAGAACCTGTTGGCTTTAAACTCCAGCTTCACTCCCAGCTGGTCACCAATATGTACTGTAAGCATAAACACTGAAAGGCTTCACCTCGGGTGCCGTTACTATAGAAATTGGTCACCCTAGCTGTAGGGATAGTTTAAAGGTGCTCGGACCGTAGTTGCCTGGCATGAAAATAAGTGTTTGAGTTCTTAGAATGGCTTCTGACAGCCACTTCACTTTTGAACTACCGTAGGTGCTTTTAATATTTATGTTACTGGATTTCTGTTTAAATGATTTTTAGCATTGCTTTCGTCCTCTGCATTGGATATTTATGAATGTTGAATCAACGAATGGAAATGTAGCTGTACTTTAAAGGCCTTAGATCTGTCATGTAGTTTTAAAAAAAAAAAAAAAAGTATGTTATTTATAATGCTTTGCAGCCTTTTCTGTCAAATCAAAATAACTTTTTTTTCTCTTTTTTTTTTCAAATAAATACTTGAATGAAACCAGCAACCAATCACAAGTCTATTCTCGTTGTATTTCACAATTAACCTGACAATTGATGTTTAAATGTCCAGCACAGTAGCCCACAAACTTTCCATATTGGACAATGTCGTACATCCGAAGTTGCAAGAAGCACAACAAAAACACGAGCAGCCACAACCAGGAGAGCTGAAAAATTCTGAGATTAAATGAATTAAGAGCATCTCCAGATGTCTCCTCTGTTCTCTTTTTTGCCGCGTGCAGCTTTGCCTCGGCTGGTGCATCTTACGTGAAAGAGCAGGGTTATGGAGCCTTCCTGTGGCCAGCGCCGCCCACTGCAGTTGGAGCTGCAGATGTCACAGAGCATTGGAGCATCTGGCCTTCCAGGGAACCGACGCCAAAAGACCCTTCAGAGAAACGCTGCTCGTCAGGGCGTGAAAGATATTCCAAAAAGCTTTCACTTGTTTTTTTGTTTTTAATCTTTTTGTGAGTACTTCTTTGTCCGGCTGTTCATCCTCAGGAACTTCGACCTCTCCCAGAGTGACCCTTGACCTCCTCCTTCCTTCGCAACACTGACGTGAGCTTGGCTTGATCACGCTGATCTGTGCCCTGCACCGCATTGGACATCAGATACATCAGAAACATGACCATGTGTTAGTTGTGTAATCAGTCGTTACAAAGGCTTCATTACCTGGGCTAGGGGACAGGGTGTGGGCGGCAACTGCACCTCCAGGTGGAGCTGAGTGACGGAGGCATTGGCGGCTCCGCCCACCACCGCCTGGAAAAGCCTCCTCCGGCCGATGCAGGTGCCCGCAAGGAATTGGGCGAGCTCGTGCCGGTGGACAGGGGTGAGGTTTGGCAAACACTCGGACAGCGCATCTCTCAGCAGGGACAATAGTCCGGGTAGGTCCGGACCTGAAGGGTAGAAGTCCAGAAGCCTGAGAAGAGGTTTTATTAAACCAAAACCCAGCAAAATAAGATACCAAACCCTTAGATCCATTGATATTTCTGCTGGGGTCTATACCGGAAGATTTAGGGGACACCGATCTGAGGTATATTCTGCGTATACTTTTAATGAATGCCAGGAAAATTATAACTGAACTGGAAGGATGCAAAACCACCAACCATAACTCAGTGGAGACGGAGACTAAAACAGGTTTATACCATTGAAAAAATGACTGCAACTTTACAAATGAAAATAGATACCTTTACAAGAAGATGGACTTGTGTTACATTATACCTCGATGCTTGAACAACTGAGAGGGGTTGTGGTAACAAAACTGAGCCGTACTAGGAGGAATACCATCGCTAAGCTAACTTGTAAATCCTGCTTTGACATGAATGTCAACCTTCTGTTATCAGTTTTCTTTCATTTCGGTATCTTTTATTTTACTTTGGTTATTTATTTCATTTTATATATTTACTACATATATCATTTAATTGTACGTAATTTAGCTATTCAGTCCTCCCCTCCCTCCCCCTTCAATCCTCCTTGTGGAGTGCATGTGTAAAGGTATATACATGTGAGAAGGTATATATGGGTTTGCTGTACGGGTATGTATGTGGATGTAGATAGTTGTGTAGATGCATATGTATAAGCATTTGTCGGCGTAGATGTGCATGTATGGAAAGGTTAGCATTTATACTCGCTATAAGCTAAACTATTGATACTAATACTACTGTTGTGATTATTTACTATTTATTTTATTTTATTATGTTTATTTAAGTCAAGGCTTGTTCTGTTGTGTTGAAAATGCAAAATAAAAAGTAAAAAAATAAATAAAATAAGATACCAAATGACCACACACATTTTGCTATTAAAATTAAAGGATGCACTTTGAAAGCTCTCAGGAAACACAATGCTCTCTCCCTCTGCCAGGCCACGTTCAAGGCCCTTGACCTTGACTGTGACCTCCAGGTGAAGCACCCGTGTCACCTTCAAGGCCTGCGTACAATAAACTGCCGTTTGCTCTGACCGTCCAGCTGCGGGAAGATGCCTTTGGCGGCCGCAGCTGCCCGGATCACGGCGGGCCAGGGGAAGCCGCGGGCTGCGGCAAACATGGCGGCATCGTACACGAACTCCTGGTGGAAGCACCGCCGCTCGTCTCCGAACTCGGGCCACGAGAAGTGGCGGCTGAGCCTCGGCACGCCAGCCTCTCTCTGTCAGACACAAGAACACACCATCACTATCGGCGCGTTGGTGTTTTAGTGCTGGTAGTTGGTTTGTATTGTATTTAGCACGATTTCTTTTGGAGTTTTTTCATGCTTCATTTTGTATATAGTGTTCTAGCTTTTAAAGGTTATAGTCTACTTAGTTATCTGGACACTTCAGTTTCCCTGAATGGGATCTATCTCACACAACTTGTACAGTTGTGTGGTTCAAACAACACATCACATTACATGAGGCCATATTATTGTGCTGTATGTTAATCTTCAAAGTAACTGTCGCTGTCAAATAAATATAGTGGAGTATAATGTTTGAATCCGAAATGTAGTGGAGGGAAGGTATAAAGTAGCATTACATGTAAATACTTAGTTAAGTACAAACTCCTCACTTGTACTCAAGTACTGTATTTGAGTAAATATACTGTGTCTAACTGATAATATTATGATTTAATTTCCAGATTGTCACAGTAGAAAACATAAAGTACAGCGTAAATCTCAGTAATGTACGTGAAACCTTCATTTAAAACATTAGCTCAGCTAATAGCCTCTCTGTGCTAGTAGTTTGTTGAGCTAGGTGACGTCATACTAGTTGGCCTCAAGACATACAGGAGACAGTTTTAGGTGAGATGTAACGAGCTGTTCGTCTTGTCAACTTCCCGGCAGCATTTGAAGGCCCGGTAATACCACGACCCGGTGTTTATTCAGTACCCGCCTACCTGCTGCCTCGCTATCTGCGCCATTTCACCCTCATTAAGGGAACTCATCCTCCACGAGCGACAAAAAGTGCACTCGGTTGCCATTGGAGACGGGCACGTGGGTGGGAGGGGCGTGCGACCCCGTTAACGCGATGACGTCACACGTACTGGACGAGGCAGCTGATGGAATGTTCGGACGCAGAAGATACATTGTTGCGAGACGCTTCTTTTTTAAGGTTTCTGTCATATTACTAAACGTGAAAGGGAATAAAAAAATTACCACATCATCATTTAAGTAACGCAGTAACCATAAAACACCATGATATAATCACAAAAGAGTTCAGGTGACACCTGTTGTTTCCGAGATTTAATGGCGACAGGTGACGAAGGCCGCTAAAGCTAAAAGGAGCGGGAGGTTAGTGTCAGGGAGTTTGTTCGAGAACTCGAACTGTTCTTGAATGCAACAGGGTTTATCCGTCTGCCACTACAGATGGCTTCGGGCACGGGTTAATCCTCTTTCACAGGAATCCCACTCCTCTTCTTCTCTCTCTTTCCCCCCGCCCCCCTTTCTTGGCTCTTCAAGAAATAAATCGGAGGAGTGTTGGTTTTCTCATGAAAAGACAGGGGATTGAGGATTACGTCAAGGTGGCCATCTCAACAAAACACCACTTCCGGTTGTGTATCTCAAAAATAAAGGTCGTCGTAGCCGAAGAGCCTCTGCATTTTGGTTTATCTTTCTTTTACAAATGATTGCGTATTAATCGCATTAGAAAGGTAAATGTAATTTTGTATTCACATACAAATTAATTTATGTGTAGATTCGTAATTTCTGCTAAATGTCAGGTAATTTTCAGTACATTTTTGCTTTCAGAATAATGATTTTCTACAAGATAAATGTATCCCAAAACGATTATTATAAAGTTTGTGTAGCCTTCCCACTCCCTCCTCTAATGAACACTTGAAAGTGTCATGACAGACCTAGTTCTCTGCCCCTTAGGGTCAATGGTCTGGATTTGTTATGTAAAAAATATTTCTGGAGGCCAGAAAACATCTATTTGTCCCACTAGGGTTTTGTCGCAGAATAGAATCAGGCGTCAGTATGAACATTTGAAACAAAAAAGTTTTTGGACATTTTGGCACTTTTACGCATCTGGTTGTCTAGTTTGTAAATATGAATAGTGTCCCATTATTAAAGTTTTTACACATAGATTCCTTTTAGACAATCTTCCATCTAATATATCTAGCATATAGGTAGCACCAAACCTCATACGCTTTGTCTAATGATAGATTTCGTAAATTATTTTAAATCCCTAAAATATATAACAAACAAGAACAAACCTCTAACATGCCTCTAATGTCTCAGTAGTTAGCCTTTTCTTTTGAAAGAGAGCTGCTCAATGTGACTTTGCAGTGGGGTTACCGATCAGTCAAATGCTTTCAAAAAGGTTGTCAGTTTTTAAACATTACACTAGCCTATAAATTCTCGCGCCTTTATTTGGGAGGTCCAAAATCAGTGTGCTTCCGGTCTGTGAGCCGCTGACTTGACACGTGTCTCAACGTGCGCCTTCACATCGACGACCAGCGGAGAGAACTAAGCGCGCGGTGCTGCTGGTGACTCCACCTGACTTTACCGTCTTCCACCTGAACGTTCCCCTCCGGATGCATCACCGGCCGTTGATCTCCCATCATTCCTTTCGGTATGTGTCCATAAAAGGTAAGACAGATCTATTTTTGCTCAAAACCACGCACCTTTAAACTCCTTCAGATTCGGCCAATAAGACCTGCGGGTGTGAGTGCATTCATTGAGGCGCGCACGAGCACACACACGCACGCACACACACACACACGCACACACACACACACACACACACACACACACTCTGTTAGTTTGTTTGTTTGTTTGTGTGTGATCAAGTTGTGAGGACTATGGTGAGTCACACATACCTGCTTATTGGATGGGAGACAGAAGGGGTTGAGGAGGCGCAGAGAGGAGTGAGTGGACCTCCTAAAGTAGGCCATACATCATCATCATCATCATCATCTCCTCCCCCTTGTTGTCCTCCTCCTTTGTCCCGCTGATTGAGCCGAGGCAACCGAGAGGACTTTAGTTCCCGTTCACGAGGAAGAGAAGAAGAGTGTCTCCTTGATTCCTCCACAAGGAATACTCATTAGCGCCAACAGTCTTCCAGAGACCAGCTGCCATCCGGCTCCTGTCAGCACAGGAACCTGCTCATCCCCGACTTCCTGTCTACCCAGAATCCTCCGAGGCCCACCTGCTCCGTCTCTCATTAGAGCTGCGAAGCGGATACAGGTTGATCAGATGGGGGCATCGGGGTAAAAGCGCCTTCAGTTGACGCGGCGTCCCCGAGCAGCAGCAGGAGACTTTCCATGACAATGTTAAATAGTCTGGCAATTTGTTGCTTGTAAAAGGAAAGTTGTTTTATTTTGCAGGCCCAGATTTACTTACAGAAACAAAACCTTGAAAGACGTCAGAATTCAATTTTGCAAGATCTAAAGCAAACTGAGAGGGGGGCAAAATATTTGTTTGAAGATTTCAACATATAGGACGTGTGAGCTATGTGCTTATTTTAGATTAATTATACTTTTTAATATCAGATAATGAAACAGAGTTCATTATTGCAGACACGGTTCTTAAAGCTGCTCTAATGAATATTTTCTTTACCAACGGTGGATCAAGTTGATCCACCGTTGGTAAAGAAAATATTGTGGAGTTGAACCCGAAGAGAATTAGAGTTTTATCACCTTTCAGCTCGTTGTTTTGGTTTTCACGGGCCGCAACTTTGCGTTTCTTGGTTTGGGTAGCTGGCGAAACAACACAGCAGGAGCATCAAGCAGCTGTCAGACAGATTGTCTTTGGTTACAATCCTCTCAGACTACAGCCGTGTGTGTGTGTGTGAGGAGCACGTATATGAAGAGGGACAGAGTAGAAGATAAAGAGAGAAAAAGGGTGCAACATGTGCTGAGATTTTAATATCTCTGACTGCAAGTTAACTCACATTAACGAGCAGACGTTTATCACATTTTGCCTCCGGTAACATTTTCCGTTCTCCAATCCACTCGGTGGTGAATTTGAATAACAAAATTGAAAAATTAGCATCTCCGCTCTCCGGGTCAGGTGCGGGGCCGTGCATAAGAACGTCACTTGTCTTGGCCTCACTATAGCCACACACACACACACACACACACACACACACACACACACACAGTCTCTTAAGCAGGCTTTTCATTCTATCCTTAGCCTCTCCTCCCCTCTCCTGTCTTTTCCTCATGCCTCCTCCCTCCCAGCACCTGATTAGGCGACCATTTTGCCGTGGAGACGGGGACTCTGCTGTACATCTTAGTGTAGCCTGTGATTCAAGCATCAGAGGTAGCCGACACACACACACACACACACAAACAGTTAGTTTGGACTCGACCGGTCAGACCCGGCACGGACAGATTCTCCAGCTTGCTTCTCGTCTCTTTGGACCATGTTTCCTGAATATGTGAGTAGTCTACCTAATAGATAATAATAGAAAGTGCATGAGTTGTTGTCAAATTAGTGGTAGGAGTTGTTCTTAAGTTCCTGTAGCCATTTAAATGTCTTAAAATGGGTAATATGGTTCCTTAGTTGACTTTAAAGTTACAAAGATGGGTATGTAGTTGATATAATGACAATGGCTTAGTGGTAAATAATATATATCACCATACTACAGTTGATATATGGCAGTAAAAGAGGTTCTATTTATCTTAAAAAGTTCCCCAAATTGTTTCTATTATGCTCAAAGAACTAGTGTCTAGTTAAAATGTCTTATCAATGTGCTATCAAGGGGGCTTTGTGTCTTTTTATTGTCTCGTAAATGTTAACAAGTGTCAACATAAAGTAAAGTGGTCTACTAATACTGTAATTCAATGTGATTATCTACTGACTATTGTGACTTCTATATGTTTTGAGGTCGGTCTCAGCAGGGAGAATAATTCAAACCTGTGCAAAGTACAGACCTTTACGTTCAGTCCAGCCAATCATCGACTCCTTCACCGCTGTTTGTTGGTTGGAAACGATTTGATCGGCGTCACCTCGGAAGCCGATGATTTTTGCAGCCCGACTTGTGGCGATGTTTTATGTATAAAGTTTGTGGGTAGACTCGGAGCTGAGGAGGGATCAAGAAGCAGAGCGTCACGTTGACTGTCTTCAGCTCAGAGCGGTGACTTTGCCTCCAGTCAGCCTCATGGGACTGTTAAAGCCTCGCTAAGCCTGCTGATAACAGTCACCTTTTTTCTTCTTTCATAGGTGATAGAAAGTCATCAGTCATGATTAACATCATTATCATTTCATTGAATAAAGGAGGCGCGTCGTCACTCTGAGCTAGAGTCTCATAAACCGTACTGTGCATTATGCAAGCTGCTCAGAAGCAGGACAGAAGGTTTTCATGTCCATTTTAAATAGGATTTCTAGACCGCTCCACTAAATATAGCAGGCTGAGGGAAGCTCTGTCTTTAACATGTTCTGTATATAGACGTGCATGTTGCTGCATTTGATATTAGGTCAATTGACTATTGTCTCGAGAAGATTGATGCCAATCCATCTGTCTTTTGTCCCAAATGCATTTAAGAGAATGAGAATGTGTGGTAATCTTTATGGAATCTTTATGGAATCTGGCAATTTCTTTCAGCATTTGGGTTATTAAATGGAGGAAATACCGCAGGAAAACAACGCTTACAGGTTTACCTGGCAGCTTACCCTTTTGATTTGGACGACTTTGTGCAAAATGCTTCCTCTGCTGTAGCCAAATGACATATGTAACACCCTTATATAGCAGGTAGTCCTGTTAGTGGATCTCCTGCCCTGAATCCTCAGTCAAACACCCTGATTAGTTCTGATCTTGTGAGTGTGATTAGAAAGTGTGGGAACAGCACAACAAAAGTCAGTGTGACTCTTAAATTAGAAAGTAAAATGAATCTTTTCAGAACAATTGCAGTTACATTTTGTTTGATGCATCAACGACTTCTCGCTCTCTCTCTCTCTCTGTGTGTGTGTGTGTGTGTGTGTGTGTGTGTGTGTGTGTGTGTGTGTGTGTGTGTGTGTGTGTGTGTGTGTGTGTGTGTGTGTGTGTGTGTGTGTGTCCCTCAGGTGTGCGTGAGATCGCAGCATGCACTCGGTCTACACAGAGATGTGGGACCCCCACCCCCCGTCTAAACATGCCCCGCCCCTCTCCCCGCGGCCCCCCGCCCATGTGACCACAGCCAGCCCGGCCAAGCGGATCACCTTCTACAAAAGCGGCGACAGCCAGTTCGGGGGCGTGAAGATGGCCATCCACAGGCGCAGCTTCAAATGCTTCGACGCCCTGCTGGACGACCTTTCCCAAAAGGTCAGTGGGATGAGAGATTTCTTTTGAAGCTGACTGAGTGGACGCACCTGTACTTCACTTTCATCGTTTCAACCCCGGCAACAGCATCAGCTCTACTTTCCTAAAGGTCCCATATTGTAGAGAGGGATATTTCCATCAGCCCGGTCCAATGACGACGCTGTGAAGACGGCGACAACGCTGATGTGGGAAAAACGGGAAACGGGAACCAATGTTGTTTGGATGTTTTTTGGGAGGGGGGGGGGTTAAAGAGACAGCGCTAAACCAGAGAGTTTCAGACAGAGTGAAAAAAGGTGTATTCAGATGGAGAGTATGAGAAAAAACAAGTGATTTAAAAAAAAAAAATGAAAGCATCTAAACATGTGCAAGTTGAAACCCCAAATTGATATTATGAACCCTAAAAAGAGCATAATATGTTTCCTTTCATTTTCCACCTCCTGAATGAAAATGTATCTGGAGACACACTGGTAAACAGACAGATGCAGATATGTACCGTATATACATGTGTGTGTGTCCACGTACAGGTGCCCCTGCCATTTGGCGTGCGGACCGTGACCACTCCCCGCGGCACCCACGCCATCAAACACCTGGAGCAGCTCCAGGACGGCGGCTGCTACCTCTGCTCTGACCGGCGCCAGGCGAAGCCAGTCAACATGGATCTGGCCGGCAAGCGTCCGAGCATCTGGTACCATCACAGCCGGAGGCCACAGCGGCACGAGTCCACGTCCGTGACGCCGCCCGGCCATTCCTCTTACAGGCAGCGACGGATCCTGCTGGTGAAGAACAGCGAGCCGGGAATGAGGAGGAGCGTGGTGCTCAGCAGGAGGTCCACCAGGAGCCTGAGGGCCTTTCTGGAGGAGGTGTCCGAGGTCATGCAGTTTCATGTTCGCAAGCTCTACACTGCTGAGGGACGCAGGGTACGATTTTTTTTTTATGTATGGTCCTGATTTAGAGTGTTTTGTTTTGCATATGACACCCAGTTTAGTGGAAACTGACACTGTGTGAATTTGTTTCCAGATCGACAGCGTGCAAAGCCTCATGACTTGTCCTGGTCTGTTGGTGTGCGTCGGCCGGGAAGCCTTCAGCCCAGTGCTGGTGAACTTCATCAGGAAGAGCTCAGAGGAAAAACTGCCCGGTCTGGGCAGCAGGTCTCCCGGTCTAGGCCCCAGGACTCCTGGTAATGGGGCCCGATCTCCTGCTACTCAAGGAGCGAGATCGCCACCTCATGGAGCTCAGTCCAGAGCCAGTGAGTACAGTGAAGGGCCTGAAAGCAAGAAGAGTGGTAAGTTTGTTTGGGTAAATACCCGAAACACAAACCTCAATTTCAACAAGAGATCTAAAGTAGATAAAAGACTGCGTTGACATTCCCTTTTCTCTCTCTCTCTCTCTCTCTCCGTTCAGTAAACTTTGGTCTGGAAACCAAAAAGAGCATCATCCACCCTCGTTCTGATTCCTCAAACCGCTCGGCCCGTTTCTCCTTGTCTTCAGAGAAGTCGTACAGCAATGGTGTCGGCGCCTACTCCCAGGCCAGACCGGCGATTATGAACGACGACATTGAGAAGCGGGTGCTGGTCAATAAAGACGGCAGCCTCTCAGTAGAGATGAGGGTGCGTTTTCGCCTCCACAATGACGAGACCGTCCAGTGGTCTACACAAGTTAAAAAATCCCCCTCTCTGACCAATGAATGCTGCCCCCTGAGCCAGGCCCAGCCCCACTACCTGCAGCAGGGCCAATCAGAGAGCTGCTCTGACCCTGATTCTGCATCCTTCGACCCTGAAGGTGCGGACTATTCCAACCAACCTCCGCAGCGTGTGTTGGAGGGGAACAACTGCCCCTGCTGCTACCAGAGACCGGAACAGCAGTACGATTTGTGGGAAAACCCAGCACACAGCCACAGAAAGCCTCCTGTCCCTCCCCCGCATGCATCCAGCCGCACCCACACTGTGATGAGACACACGCACTCTTCCAGCTCTTCCTCATCGTGTAATTCCAGGAGGGTGGTGCGTTGTCGAGCACGGGTCTCCAGCTGCGGAGGAGGAGGGTCGCAGCAGAACCATCTGGTGCAGAAGGAGATGTTTTTGACGGAGCAGGTTGAGCGCAGAGTGGAGGTGGAGCAGGACGAAGAAACCCACGTCGAGGTGTGCAGAGTGAGCCGATGCTGCAGCCGAAGTGAAGTCGACCTACGACCACTGAGCAGGAAGTCAGTCGAGGATGAGCTAATGATAGGGGAAGAGGAGGAGCGTGTGCCGTCTGCCATCAGTAGCTCCTCACATGTCCTTCAAGCGCTGAGAGAGGACCAGGACGATGACCTGCCACCCAGCGCCTCACAGTGCTGTCATAGCAACGAACCGTCTCCATCCCCGACCTCCCAGACTCGCCTGAATGACAAACCAACGAGCAACGTCTCGGCCGGTTCTGTGCACTCTGCAGAACACAAGGAGGGGGACGAGGAGACAGGAAGCAGAGCCGTATCCGCGGCCTCTTCCAGTCACTGCGGAGCAGCCGACCCGCATTCAACAGCCGCAGCGGAGGAGATGGATCGAGCTCCCAGCTCCAAGTCCAAAACGAGCAGAGCCTCTTGCAGGTCCAGCAAAGCCAGGATCGGCGAAGAAGAGGGGGCTGCAGATGATGAAGACGTAAACAGGGTTGCCAGTGGCTTGTCTGGTCACACAGGATCCAGTGTATGTTCTAATTGTGGCGGCTGCAAACACGAGGTCAACTCTGAGTCTGAGAGTAGAGCATCACAGAAGTCCCATCATTCCAAACGAGCCTCTCCGAAGCCCTCAACACCTCCCTCCAGCCAAGAGATTGTAAGTAATGGCAGCGAGGATGAGGATGATGATGGCTCCAAAAGTTCAGCTTCGTCAACGCAATCTAACAGGACCAACCTCACCCACAGTGGGCGCTGCTCTGCATCATCAAACGTCCTGACGTGCAGCGCACCTATTGTCATGTCCAGAACGTCCAATCCAGAGTTGGCAGGAAAAGAGGAAGTTAGGGCTCCTAGTGTCGCCTCAGCCACCAGTCACGGGTCCAATAGGTCACACAAGTCTGGCTGTAAAGGCAGTGGTTCAGCAGAGAAAGAGGAGGGGAGAAGCCCCAGTGCCGTGTCGGCTCAGTCCAACGTGTCCGCCAAGTCCAGCAGGTCCCACAAGTCCAACTGCAGCGCAACAGCTGACATAAAGACGAGAGAGGAGGCAGAGGGAGAAAACACTGTGGAGAGAGCACGGAGCTCCTTGTCAGTCAAATCTGGTGCTTCGGCAAAGACCAGCGCTTCAGTCAAGATAAGAGCTAAGGAGGCTGACACTAACAGAAGAACTCCCAGTGCACTTTCTGTTAAGCCTGACGAGGCGCAAAGACCTGATAGCGTCCTGTCTACTAAATCGGCTAAATCAAATGTGTCAGCAAAGTCTCACAGGTCCACTTGCAGCCACTGTGTGAGAGCAGTATCTCCAGCTGACGAACCCAAAGCCACTGGACAGGAAGAAGGAATTGCGGCAGAGGATCGAGCGGCGAGTGCCATGTCAGCCAAATCCAATCTTTCGGCCAAGTCCGATAAATCCCATAAGTCCACCAAAGCTCCAGAAAGGTCACTTTCTCCCAGCTCTGGAACTGGAGAAGCCGGAGAAGGAAGAGCAGCGAGTCAAATGTCTGGCAGATCGGTCAAGTCTTCAACGTCATGCAAGTCGAAAGATGAAATCGCGGGATCTCCAAAGTCCAAGGACAATGAGATGGTAGAAGATGAACAGCAGAGGTGTGAAAGTGTAATATCTGCTAAATCAGCCTCCTCTGCGAAGTCTGGCCGCACAAATTCTCAAGCCAAAGACGCGACAAAGACGGGCGACAGAACCCCCAGCGCCATGTCGGGGAAATCGCACACCTCTGCAAAGTCCTCCAAGTCGCAGAAGTCGAACCGAACCACAGCATCTCCATATCCAAATGAAGCTGATATTCCTTCTGCTGAGACGAATGGAGAAGCGGAGCAAAACGAAAATGTCCGGGTGGCCAGTGTCCTCTCTGTGAAGTCAAAATCATCAGTCAGGTCTCGTACTTCTCACAAGTCTGGCAAGAATCTCAAACCGGTGTCACCAAATCCAAATGTCACTGTGAAATCACCAGATGACGAGGAAGGAAATGAGAGAGCACAGAGCGCTGCATCTCTTAAAACTAACGTTTCGACTTCATCGCGGAAGTCCGATCACAACGGAACAGCTGAGAATGATGTTGAAACGGCAGATGAAACTGTTGTGGAAGTCAATGCACCAAGAAGTAGATCTCAGGGCCAAATGCTCTCACCCAGGAGAAGGTGTACCCCGCGGACCCAATCACCCAAAGCCGCATCCCCGGTGGAACAGTTGGTGTCTGGTCCCAGTGTTGGAGAGACAAGAGGGCCCAGTGCCTTGTCGGTTCTCTCCACAATCTCTGCAAAGTTCGGCAAATCCAAATCCAGCTGTGGAGCAGCTTCAGCAAAGGACGAAAAGGAGGGGGAGAAAAAACAGGATAATGAGGAGCTGGAAAAGGAGGCGGCTTCTGATCGGGCTGCCAGCGTCCTGTCGTCCTCCACCAGGAGGTCGAGGAGAGAATCAGGAGGCACGGAGCAACCGCTGAGTCGAAACTCTTCAGGGTCAGTCTCTCTCGGGTTGCCAGAAGACCAAGACACAGCTGACTCAGACAGTGGCAAGTCCAGTGTTTATTTTCCCACAAACGCTGAGAGAAAGATCCGAGTGAAGACAGCAACTCCCCGTGTCCCCGGAAGCACAGAGCACTCTTCTCCAAAGGAAGAAAACGAGGGAACGGGGTCCATCGTGTCTCAAAAGTCCGGCGGTAAAACCACTCCCAATCGCCAAACAGTCGATATCCCTACCATCGAGACACCAGGAGGGAGTCAGCACAAAGGTGGAGAAGATGGAGAGCAAACAGAAAGAGGAGCCGGTACATTTTCATCCAAAAGCAGCAGATCCCACAAGTCGTCTTGTAACTGTGGTGTCAAAGCAGCAGCTCAAACGCTTGCCAGCCAAATCGAAGCAGGAAATTACCTAGAAACAGGAAGTGTGAGGTCTGCTTCATCGACCAGCAATGTGGGCACGCCCGACAGCAGGAAGTCGTCTGCAAGTTCACCAGCACGCGCTAAAGTTCGGAGCAAATCCCCTGCAAGTGCCAGCGCTAAAAACGCTGATGTAGCTGGAAATTCAGGAGATGATGTCACTGAATATCAGGCCATCAGTAGACCAGCGAGTAAGGCCAATGGGAAAGAGGATATTGCAGACAACAAGAGTCCCTCCAGTCTCAGGCCTAAGTCGGCCGCTTCGGCTCAATCAGGGTCAAAAATAAAAGCCTCAGAGGAGAGCAAAGGTCACAAGGCCAAATCCAGTGGCAGTGTCAAAACGTCCAGTTCTCAAAAGAAAGAAATCAAATCCTCAAGCCCTTGTCCCGTCCACAGCCCCAGACCAGGCAGCAAAGTGGAGACGCGTAGTGAGAGCGCCCTGTCTCACTCTCTGTCCGCCGCCGACATGCTGAAGGAAACCATGGCTGCTGCGCGGCCACACAGCCGACAATCGAAGGCCAGTAAAACCAGTGCGAAATCCACGACTAAAAGGAGTGAGAGGAGCAGGAACCGGACGGATCAGGAGGAGCTGGATCTGTCCCCGGCCTGTCTGCCCAACGCTTCCCCCAATGAGGTCGTCAGCGACTGGCTGCGGAGCATTCCCGCAAACAGCAGCATGCTGGCGCTTGGCGACGAGCCGAACGACGAAGAGGTGGTGGATGAGAAACCCGGAGAGGAGGAAGCAAAGGAGGAGGAGGAGGAGGAGGAGGGTCCCGAGAAAGTTGAGGAGCAGGAGACAGTGGAGGCCGAAGGGGGAGAAGAGAAAGAGGAGGGAGCTGGATGCGATGCAGCAGAGGAGGAGCAGAGTTCAGGTCCGGCTCCAGGTGACACATTGGAGGTGTCTTCTCGCACCAAAAGCCTGTTGCTGGGCGGTGACTCTCTGCCCAGGGGCATGCGCTCCTCAGCCACAGTGATGAAAGTCCTCCTGAGCTCCTCTATGGGTCGATGTAAGAGCATGCCAGAGGTAAGCCAATGAGTGGATGTCAATGGATTATAATCACAAAAAAGATTCATATCTTTAGGATGAAACTATGTAGGCTGCATCTAACAGCTATTTATCAATCACTTATCAATTAACCAACATTTGTCTCTAGATTTTTTGTATCAAAATACATAGTTATTATTTTAAATTATAATCATATTAAAGAGAGAAAAGCAGCAAATCTTCAAATTTGAAAAGCTGGATTAAAGACTTTTTGACATTTTTGTCTATTAACCAATTCTATTTTTTCCAACACAAAAATTTCATAACAGAAATATATCCACATTTAAATAATAATCACATACATTTTGAAGGATGCCCAATTTAGAAAGATGTTCTGAATGTAACACGTTCTCTGCCGTCTTCTGTAGGTGTCTCCGGTTTATGGGCGGAGACTGAGCACATCAGCCAGGGGTCTCTTGGACTGTTTGGCCCAGCTCCAGCTCATTGAGCCGGTATTGAGCCCCGGCTTTGACCCACAGAAGGACCAGCACTATGAGGACATCATGGCCATCCTTCAGTCCCTCTGGCTCACCGAACCCAGGAAGACTGAGAAAGAGGAGGCCAAGGGGGTCGAGGAGGCCAAGGACGTTGGCACAGAGCAGGTGTCTCCGCCGAGGTCATCATCCGGGGTGGGAATGAGCAGTGGCTCTGGCGGATCAGGGAAGGAGAATGGAAACCAACCCGGAGGTGAAACGACGCCAGGCAAAACAAAAGAGGCCTCTTTGAATGAGGATGGGGGAGCGGAGAAGGCTGTGGAAGAGGAAACAGACGTAGCAGAGGAACCGGCACCGAGTGAGGAACAAAGTACAGTCCCTCCGAGTCTGGGCAGCGCAAAGGCCACCGACAATCCCTCGTCGTCGGACAAGAGCTCAGCTAACGACGGCTCCAAATCCCCCACCGATAACGAACGGGAGACGCCGGATGACTCCAGCTCTGCCACGCCGCCGACCGTCCTGCGAGCACCCTTGTCAAAAAGACAATCCCAAGACCCCGATCCGGTGTGGGTGCTGCACCTCCTGAAGAAGCTGGAGAAACAGTTCATGAGCCACTACATCAGCGCTATGGCGGAGTTCAAAGTCCGCTGGGACCTGGACGACAGCCTCCTCCTGGACACCATGATCGGCGAGCTGAAGGACGAGGTGAGCCGACGCATCCAGAGCAGCATCGAGTGCGAGGTGAGGAAGATTCAGAGTCGCGCCGGCAGAGGGGGGCGGTTGCCCCGGCCGCCGCAGAGAGGGAACCTCTCCAGGGACTCCACCGTGACGGAGAATAGGCGTCGGATGCTGAAGGTAATTCCACCAACTCCTCTTTACATCTGTTCAAGATACTGGCGCTTGAAGAGGCGGAAAGATAACGCTTGATTTATTTTTCAGGTCATGAAAAAGCAGTCATTTAAAACTGCTGAGTCTCTGAGCGACGAAGACATGGCGGGCGAGTTCAGCGACCAGCGGAGCGACGACGAGTACTGCCCCTGTGATGCTTGTGTCCTCAAGAAAATGGCCGCCCGGCCTCTCAGAGAGAACCCGCTGGCGACCGAAGCACCAGTGATGATGGAGTTTGACCTCCTTAAGATACTACAGCTGAAGAAAGGCCCTTCGCCTGTAGCTGTGCTCGCACAACCTGAGGCGGGGGGAGGTGATAGCAATGTCACAGACGAGGAGGCGAGGAGTTTAGAGGTACTGCAGGAGGAAGAGGAAGAGGAGGAGGAGGAGGAGGAGGATGAAACTAAAGAGGATATCAAAGCTCACGTTGTTTTAGAGGAGACGATCCCAGAGGAAGATGAGGAATTGGGGAATGAAGAGGATGAGGCAGGAGAAGAGGAGGAGGAGGAGGTACAGGTTGAAAAGGAGGAAAATAGCGCAGGTGATGAGGAGCAGGAAGAAACAGGTGGTGAGGAAGCAGGGGAGGAGGAGATATCAGAAAATGGTGAGGAGGAGGAGGAGGCAGTATGCCACTGCCAGTCTGCTAGAAATGAAGAGGGAGAGGAGGAAACAGCAGAAGGAGAAGATGCTGAGGAAACTAGTGACAACACAGGGGAGGACGAGACAGGGGAGGAGGAAGAGAGAGCAGGGGAGGAAGAGGGGGAGACAGGAACAGGGGAAGAGGAAGAGGGGGAGACAGGAACAGTGGAAGAGGAAGAGGGGGAGACAGGAACAGGGGAAGAGGAAGAGGAAGAGGGGGAGACAGGAACAGGGGAAGAGGAAGAGGGGGAGACAGGAACAGGGGAAGAGGAAGAGGGGGAGGAGGAGGAGAGTGACAAGGAGACGGTAAAAGAGGCAGCAGCAGGTGAAGGAGAGACCAGTGAAAAAGATGAGGATGAGGAGGAGGAGGAGGCAGAGGTGGAAGAGTGTGAGGTGTCTGAATTTAAGGAGGAAGAAGAAGAAGAAACGACAGACAGGGAAAGCGGAGGAGAAGAGGCGTCCGGGGAAACGGAGGATGACAACGCTGCAAAAAAAGAAGACTCCACGCTGGTGGAGGAGTTCGGGGAGGGGAACGTCAGCGCCTCGGCAGAGGATGAAGATGACGGGGATGATGGCGCCGGAGAGGGGGAGTCACATGAAGACGAACAGGGAGGAGAGAGTGAAGAGCAGGGAGGGGAGGCGTCGGAGGAGGAAAGAGCCTCATCAAAGGTAGGATGAAGCAAATTACGTTCTGGCTCAACTTCGACCTCATGTACTTTCCATAGTTTAGCACAAACACAGTTTAGAAGCAACAAATAAACTTAATAAGTTGTTTATATCACACAATAATGTAGTTTTAAGCATGTATAACGACATTTTGAGAAACAAATCTATTTATATCTGTGAAGCTTTTGTATATGCCGTATATATAGATAATGAATGATTAATAATATGACACAGTTGGGCTCTTATTCATATTCTATATTAATTGAATTCCTATTAAATACAACATTTTATATTTATATTATCCAACCAGAAACCAATGAAAATTTGAATTAGACTATCTAGAAAGGTTCAGACTCAATATAATTCTATGACATTCCTTTATTTTCTTTTACGTGGTTAAATATTTAGGATGCAACAACTATTTTGTGTTCTTTAAAGTTTTTAAAAAGTCGGCTGGATGACGTGTGACTGCTCAAGAATGAACTGACGTTCTAGTTTTGAATACCAATTTTAGCACCGCCTTTATTTAAACACCACACCTGAACATGACCGCCGGGTTAAAGTCTGCTGCACCTTTAAAGAGGAATCTGACCTACTGCAGCCTGAGCACTAATTCTAAGCCTGTGGGAAAAGATAATCTCGCTATCCAATTAGAAGCACCGAACAAATCTGTTGTGTTGGGCAGCAACACAGCGCTTCAGCTGATGAACGTCTGCTGTTGTTGTCAGTCGCAGTCCCGTTTCCTAAAAAACCTCCATTGACTCTGTTACTTCAGCCTCTCTGCACTGATTTGAATACCAACTATTACTTTTGCTCATGGATGGATTACTGAACCGGGCACAGGCCCAGGGGCCCCCGGGCCTCGACTTGCAAAATGTCACTCGAAGAGACAGGACCACGAAGAGATGCAAAAGAGCCACAAAGAAACATAAAACAACTACAAAGAGACACCAATGACTACACAGAGACATTAAACAACCCCAAAAACACAACATATTTGCTCAAAGAGACACAAATGACTACATAGAGACGGAACCAAAAAGGACACAAATGACTACAAGGAGACAAAGAATGACCAACAAAAATACACTAAACCCACCACAAAATCCCAACAAACAAAACGCGGCTATGGTCTGTGCCCAGGGGCCTGTTGTTTCATAATCCGTCCACGCTTTGCCAATGTAACCAACATGTAGCTATAATTACTTAAGTAATTATCCCAGTTGTACCCAATTTAGTCTCTAACAACCGCTCAGGGATGATTTACTGTTGTCTTGTTGGACCCTCAGGGCCAGGGGGTGACCGCGACCGAGGGAGAGGAGGCCGACGGCGAAGACTCAGACACCGACGGCAAACGTCCGAGCGACACCAGCGTGGACGACTCGAGACGCGAGGGACCCGGAGCCACGGGGGAGGAAGATGCTGTCGAGGAATTCCAGCCTGAGGAAGAAGGGGACGCAGAGGTGAGCAAGAGGGAGGATAGCACTCTCCTCCATCAGTTCACCAGGACCTCTATGGAGTCCCAGCCCGGCTCCCTGGAGGACATCGACACGGAGGCGCACCATCACCCGGTGAACACCATAGAAGTGCCCAAAATGGCTGCCGGTGGATCGGCCGGCGGCGGCACGGGTCAGAGGAGGAGCCGCTCGCCGGGCAGGGCCCAACGCCGCAAACCCAAAGAGACGGACGGCGAACTGGATGACTTTTAACCCACACTGGTAGAATTATGTAGGCTCACAAACTGCAACCACAAACTCCAACACTCAAAGCACTTTATCACTCCAGACCTGGCGTAGAATCTTGAACCACCTCCTCTTCCTATTTAATGATATTTGTATATTTTTTAAGTTAATTGTACGTATGAAGGGATATGTCTATTTCTGTACTGCGTATGTATGAAGAAGGTATATTTTTGAAACTAAGAAAAACTAAAAATGTTGACACCTACGTATGGGTGTATTATATGAACTCAGTGGACCACAAGTTTATTGAATCATATAGCCATTAATTTACCAAGTACCTCAGAGATAGATTAGATGCCTGTTTCTGTAGTGTTTGACAGAACCAGTGTATTGATGCTATAAGTTCAATTCTTCGTCTATTTTCTTGGTCTTGTTTCATTCTCTGGGGTTTGGAAGGTCATCTCCTAGCTGTTACTTAACTACCAGCTTAAATCTGTTGTCCGTAAGGAAGCCCGCTGTTTTAAATGGACTAAAGCTCTGTGAGGTAACCTGATTACCTTAAAGGAATAGTTTGACATCTTTGGGAAGGGTTTTCTTTGCCGAGAGCGAGGCCGAGAGGATCGATACCACTCTCGGGTCTGAAGCTAAAGCAGGAGACGGTTAGCTTAGCTTAGCACAAAGACTGGAAGCGGGGGGGACAGCTAGCCTGGTGCTTGAGCTGTACTTTAAAGTTACTTTTGGATCACTTTCCAGCGCAAAATTTACAAAAAAAAAAGATTTAATTCTAAATCGCAAACTGTATTTTAGTAGCTTTATTATAAAGATGTAAATACAGCAATTATACCTCATTATATTTATGTAGTCTGATAATTGTACCCGAGTTTTATTCCCAGGTTTGCAGTTACTAAACTTCCAAAAGGGAGCATTCTCTGAGGCAAGCGTCTGAATTTCAGGTTAAACTCTTTCTCTGCTGCTTAAATATGAGAGGTGTGCGTTGGCATGACCAGCAGTGCGAAACGACCGTGTGAAGCTGATGCCTTACTGTATCCATGGTTACGTGGCGGTAGATCGACGGAAACAGAGAGGGGGGGTGATCGTGATGAAGTCTTTTGTCTCCTGATATACCTTGCTCTCTCTCTCTCTCTCTCTCTCTCTCTCTCTCTCTCTCTGTGTTAGTGACTCTCCTGCAGAATCACAGATGTTGTTAAATTGGCTGAAATGGCTCAAACCTGCTCGTTAAAAACTGCGGAAAATATATACTTTTAAAAAATAATAAATGATCTTGTTGAACCCGCCGAGTGAGCTGACCTCCAGGGTCACACCCTAACTGAGAAAATCCTGCTGTATGTGGTACCACGTGTGTGAGTGTGTGCCTATGCTGCTATCGGTCTGTGACATCACCAAGTGAACATCATGTACCTCGAGCAAATGAGTGTGATAATGTTGATGTGAATAAAATAAGTGCACAGGAAGGAAGGTTCTCACGTTCCTGACCCCCTCGAGTTGCAGTGTGCAAACCCCTGAGAATGATGTGCTCTCTGATCCAGATCTGATGCGCGCTCGGCTCCGCTCCAAAGGTCTCCAAAGCTGCTCAGCTGCTCTCAAGATACACAGGTGTCACGCTAATCCAGTACCTGTGAGTGTGTGTGTGCTGAGCCACAGAGGGATTGAGGCTGACTTACATACATCACATGGACCGGTATGGTAGAGCCTGTACCTGCACAACACTGTTACAGCACACAGGAAGTGGGGGGAGGGGGAAATGCCAATGAAACTTCAGAACAAAGTATCAGTTCTAGACATTTTAACACAATTCAGTTGTGTGGTAATTATGCCAGTCACTGACAAAGTGCATCAAATAAAAAATGTATTCTGACATTTTCCGGATTTTATTGCACACACTATATTCTAACATCTTGTACCTACATAATTGAAGCAACATTTGCAGGTTATTATGCTTGTGTTGAGGTGTCAAGTCTGCCCCCTAGTGTTACAACATGGTGTTGCATTTAAGGCCTCCAGGTGCCAAAATTCAAACTCTTGCTTCCAAACAGCCTAATTTGGGGCTTATAATAATCAAAGCAATAACCAATCATGGATCACCTTTGACTCAAGTGTCATAATTACACTAAACATGGTAGAAATCAGTCCATCTGCTGACCTATGACCTCTCTGTGGAGGAGAAATAGAGGGTTGATTACATGAACGTGTATGTCCACGACGTTGCACCATGTCGATTACGACAGGCACGCCTCCACGGCCTCCCTCACGGTCGGCTGTTGCTCCAAATGAGTCCCCGCCTCCAGGAGAGAGCGACCGGTCAGCAAACAGACCAAAGCCAGAGGGACCGCCTACACACACACACACACACACACACACACACACACGGAGAAGATGTAACAGAGACAAGCCTCCATCCATACATACATACATACATTCCTCCTTAGGCGCCGCACCGCCTCCTCACCTTGGTGCCGCTTCTGGCAGCGTGCGTGTGCGCGCCGACGTCAGAGGACGTGATGTCCGCCGTCAGCTCGTCCACCCGATAGACGGCCTTCAGGAGAGCTTCCTCACACCGGGACGCCGGACAACCGGACAGCTTCTGGAAGCAGAAGGAGACATCTGTCAGTGTTTACCGTCGACCTACCGGTGAGTAACGTACAACATGTCCTGCACCATCACGTGATCCTGTTGCTCCGTCTTGGGGAGGGACCCCTGTGTCAAAATCTAGTTCTAAAACCTGAATTATTTCAGTTTGGTTAGGAAAGTACACCATGTGAGCACAATATGAAGCTGTTTCCATGGAAACCCATGAGTAGACCGAGCAAGCAAAGGAGAAACTTGCATATATAGAAAAAGGGGACAACACTTTTAATAAGATTCGGGGCTCAGTCATTAAATGTCTGGAAGGGGAAGTATTTGCTAAGGCTTTGGAATGAAATTTAAATGTAAATATTTTGGCTTTTGAACGGTTTTATTATTATTAAACACGGATCTTTTTATCCAGCGAAATGTGATTAAAGTACTCTGGCAGAAGGTACGGAAGCAAAAGGCACCTTATTTCCATTATATTTAAAGTGCCTTTATGTGTTTTGTGTTTGTTTGCCTTGTTTGTTCAATTGTTCAATGTATAGTGTATGTTTTTATAATGTTATATTATGATAACATATTTGTCCAAAGAAAAAGAAGAAACATAACTCTGTGTTTCATCACATTACGACAAACATAACCGGGTCAGTATCCCAGTTTAGGAGAACTGGTTGGCATCTGGGTCTCTTTGTGAAATCTAATTACGCTGCGTTGTTTTTGGTGGCGCAGTCGGGTTGAAATCCAGTTCATGTCCCATTAAAAGGTGCATTTCTACGTACCTGGAGTAAACGTGTGGCTCTGCAGTAGAGTTTGCTGTTGGTGACCTGCACGTCCACCATGTGGTTCTGGTAGATCTTCCCCTTCAAGACGTGAGCGCCGGTGCTCACGGCGTTCAGCAGCAGCTTCGTGGACAGCTCCCACTGCTGAGAGAGAGAGAGAGAGAGAGAGAGAGAGGACCGGGATTGATTTACAAAAGCTCGACTCAAAGGCAACAATGCAAATAAAACAAATAAAAACTGTCGTCTAAAATAAGATTTTAAGAACACGAGAAATAAAAAAAAAACTGAAAATCGATGAAGGCTAAATTAGTTTTACAGCTGTGCTGAAGGAGGGTGGGAGACACAGAAAAAGAGAGTTAATGAGGCAGAACTGTTATTTATCATGCTCCAATGAGTCACTGGATCAATGTGTGTGTGTGTGTGTGTGTGTGCGCTGCTGTACCATGTGCAGTTGGGTCCTTGAAGCAGGTGACTGCCAAGTGAATTTTAGTGAAGATAAACACAGCTTGTTGATGTCATCCTGCAAAAATAAATATGCAGACTTTATTAGATGGATGGACAGACAGACAGTCAGACAGACAGACAGACAGACAGACAGGCAGTTACTTGTTGGACAGCGGCTGCAGTGTCTCCTTCAACCCGATGATAAACGGCGTGGAGGTTGGACGTCTTTTCTCTCACTGTGTGCGCCAGCTCCGCCACTTGGCTGACATCGTCTGCGGAGAGACGCCGTCAGGACACACGATGTCCATGTGATGTGGACGGAATCCAAACGCGAAAAAAAGAAAACGCTGTCTCACCTGAGTGCGTGTAGATAAGAAGAACGACGTCCCGGTCATCGAGAGAGGGCAGGACCAGGCGCGAGAAATCCTCGTGTGCGATGCAAAAGTCGGGGCCCTAGAGGACAGAAAAACCTTAAAGTATACACCGTGTACTTTTGAAACATGGACAGTAGTTTTTTGCAGTAGTTGTTACTTCCTGTGTTTCACCACATCAAACCCAATATTTGATGGTGTTAATGGCTGGCATCATTTGTTATCTTTATACAAACGTAGTATGCATTGTCAGTGGCGGAGTCCGCCATCCCAGTGCTGAATTCAAATAGTGTTCCGAGGAAGTAACGCATGCACATACGAACTGAACTCTGGGACTCCTAGTGCTAAGACGTTCACAGCGTTACCACACGTGAATTCCGAAACAATATACATTGAAATGTAATAAATAATACATTTCGGTTTTTTTGTCTTTTTTTACTGAGCACATTTCAAGAAACCAAATTCAAGTAGTAACCCTCGACTGAATGAAGACCACCCAGCAGTGTAATAAAGACTTAAGCAGATTCATTGAAATCAGACAAGTCCTACTGGGTTTCACAAAGCAGGTACATACTAATCCTGCTCTGGGTTCATTTAAAAAGTCAGATCCGACGGGGACAGATGTGTCATCGCACGCTGCAAAATGAGAGCTGGATTTCATTTTAATTGGATTACACGGGATTTCAGTCATATTAATACTTTGTAAGGCCATGTAAGGATTTCCTAACACCCGCAGATGAGCCAAAACAGAAAGCTCCATGTTGGTACTGACAGCACTACTGTAGGTGAGAGAAATGTTAAATCTCCTGCTCACGTCCGATCGGAGGCCTTTTCATTCTGTATTTCTGGACAATAATTACTTGTTCATCAAGTGTTTTCCTCTTCTGTTTAAATAGATGTTATTCCATTGTTTCCATTCACGTACCAGTGGACCCTCATTGTTCTTCAGCTCTCTGTATCCTCCACTGATGAAGCCTCGAACATCTTCACGGCCTCTCTCACACAAGCGCGTACACACACATTTGCACACACATTTGCACACACATTTGCACACACACACACACACACACACACACACACACAAAGGATACATATTAAACAGATGTAAAAGCAAACCTGGTAAAAAAAAACGCATCGCCTCTGATCACTAACCACAGATTGTTTTCTTCATGCCTGATTTTGCACAATATAATGCTCCAAAAAAACGTCACAAAATTCTGGTGCAGCTGAAGTGGCGTTGTCCCAGACTCCCCTCACCTGCTCCAAACGTGGGGACACACTCGCTGGCATCGACGAGGCTTAGGGTGGCCAGGGGGCCCCAGCCCAGGTAACACACGCGCCTGCCACACCGCAAGCTGAGCGGCAGATGGTTAGGTTTTAAATGGGCCAAATCTTCGACAAAGAGTTACACAGGTATTATCATCTCATACGTTTTAGATGTCTGTCTAATGAGAGGAAAGCTAATCCACCATGCAAAATGGCGTTATCATGGAGAGACTCAGGCACATTTACACCTTGCAACCATCAAATTATTGATTATTTCAGCGTTTTCATTCTTGCAAACTGGCAGCTAAAAAGCCAGGATGACGCTCTGAATCACAAATCAAGAGATGAATAAAATCCAAGGTTACAGTGACGGGTGTAAAAACAGAATGCGCCCCCCCCCCTGCACACACAAACACACACACACACACACACACACCTCTGTCCGGCTGCCTCCAACAGAGCGCCTATCCCCTCTCTCTGGGCGTAAGTGATCTCCAGAGTTTTCTCGTACGCTCTCATGTGCTGCAGGAGGCCCCTGTTGAAGAGAAACACAAAGGAGCTAACTTCGGATCATTCTGCTACACGCTAAGGTGTTTGGACCCCGAATTTATTCAAATGTATCGCTTACGTGCATGTTATGAAGTGAAATCATTTGGATTTTATTTCCTTGTAATGACCTCTAGAGGTCAGCGACACACATCGTAAGCAAACAATGAAAATGCAGTTGTATTATAGATGTATTTAGCAGGAATATTAATAAAGAAAACACTCATTTTGGCTATTGGCTAATGAAGCGATGCACATGCAGCCAGACATGCCTTCTTCTGTATTAACATGATCACTTGTAGCAAGTATATAAACCTAAGAATGTTTAAATACTTGGGAGAGTAGAGGTTCTCAGTGTACTTCGACATGCTCACCTGGGAGTGATGGGTGTGTCTGCGAAGGCGGCAGCGTGAGCAGCAGACAGCACGACCTCCAGGAGGATCTTGGTGGCACTGCCTCCCTTCATCCTGGACGAGCCGCTGATGGCTTCTGGCTGAACACACACATTCACACGCGGTCTAAGTATGGACACGCGCCGCTCTCTCGGGTCACACAAAGAGCACGAGCAGAGGTTCTCACCCCAACTGCCGGGTTGACGAGGAAGGCCTTTTGACGTTTGGCGAGCTCCTCCATCCTTCGCACCACGCTGCGAAAGGTGAATGTGCAGCCTGGAATGTGCTCATCCCTTGATAAATCAAATTGAACATTTCATTCAAAATGATTTCCCTAATTTACCAACATTTTCATGTCATGATATTAATGCACACACCTGGCCTGATGTGTAGGGTTGAAGCCAACCAGTACGGGAGTGTACACCTCAGGGTGCTGCAGGCAGAAGTCCAGCTGACCTGCAACAAACGGGGCCTGTATGCAGCCAGAAAACAAATGAGCATAAGTTATCTGCATGCTTGTAAGGTCCCATGCCCAACACAGATTTCCGATTCCGACCAATTGGCGTGACTTACAGATAACCCACAGGAAATACCGATGAACAAGACACGCTTCTGTCCCTCACAGACCTGCAGGGCGGCAAAAAATGCTGTATTCAAATGCGTTAAAAAAGGCAACATATTTACACACTTACTGTCTTTTCACACACACACACACACACACACACACACACACACACACACACACACACACACACACACACACACACACACACACACACACACACACACACACACACACACACACACGTCCCTGACCTTCTTCAGACTGAGCACGCCCAGTTTGGAGTCATCTTCAGGAGCTTCTTGAGAGGATAGCAGAGCTCTGGGGAAAATGAGAGAAAGACAGATTTCTTTGAAACATGTTAAAAGTAAAGTCAATGTAACTCCTAAATAAAGAAATAATACATTCTTCCTCTTATGTATGAAAAGTTGAATTCCTTGGCCATAAAACACACCCTTGTTTAATTCAATGTATTCAGGGCTTTTGCTACAGTAGCTTTACTTGTAAGACCAGTAGCTTATGGTGGCTAATGTTAGCAAACGTTAGCTAGATATTTCCGCGTAACACTGCAATACAGAATACGTTTTCTGATTACTGTTCTTTGCTTGTGCTATTGTAACAGTGCATAGGTTTGTCACGACACAATTTTCATAAACAAAAGCAAACGGACCAAGTAGTGACACTTAAACAGAAATATCAAATTAAGGTTGGCTTGCTTATACTAGCTAACATTAGCCACCCTAAGCTAAAGCTACATTAGTTTTATTGCTTGAATACAGCTTTTCCTTTGCATGTATCCAAGGTTTTCTGTTTACTTTAGCTAATATTAACCACCATAAGCTAAAACTAAATTAGTTTTATTGCTTAGGAATTCACCTTTTCGTTTGCATGTGACGTTAGCTAAGATTTTCTCGCTGACATTAGCCATTCATAAGCTAAAGCTAAATTAGCTTTATTACTTTCATTTGTGAGTGGAATATTTTTATTTCCTCTCTCAAAAGTTACATGGTCTTATTTTAGGTACATTTGAATCATTTTTCTCAAACAGAAGAGCAGAAACTTAACTCAGACTGAGAGACTAATTGTTCACATAGTGAAATACTTTGGTAAAGAAGGTATCTCTGGCCAAAACATAACCTTTAAGATGTGAATACAGTATGTCACGATGTGAACATGTGTATCCGTGTCACAAAACCCCAACATACCTGTCTCCTCCTGCAATAATGTAGGAATAGACCAAGCTCCGGTCCAGCTCCCTCAGCGCTCTGTTGAAAGCCGACTAACAACACACACAAACAAAAGAACAACACAGGAAGTAATTTCCCCCCATAAAACAAGTGAGTTTCGAATACATGATTTCATTAAGTGTCATTAACCTAATATTACTGCCGTTGTCTGGCTTGTACGATATCAATTTACATTCTTAAACAAATTGTTTGCGTCCTTATTTCTGGTGCTCAGTGGGCTAAATCACATTTCAGGACAGCTCTTACTGTGATGAGGAAAGCCAGTCGACCAGAAGTCCCACAACCACTGAGTACAATGAGACTGTCCCGAGGATCCTGTTAAAGAAAGAGAAGACACGCTTTAACAACACATCTGACTGAGCAACAGAAATACAGACAGACAGAGAATAGATACCTTGAGAATGTGCTCCACCTTCTTAGCCACCTCCGTCAATGTTTCCACCACTTGTTCACTCAAAAGCCTCTAAAAAATAAATGACATTCAAATAATCACCTACTTAAAAGAACATATTCCGAATAAAGGTTTGTCACGGGAACATCTGTACCTGGTAGGTGGCTCCCGTCTCACCCTGAAACATCTGGGCGTCACAGGCCTGCAGCATCCTCACGATACAATTGGCCGAAGCCCGGTCGATGTCGCGCGTCAGGGGGTTGGACTTCTCTGAAACAGGAAGTGACGGCTCATAATCTGGGGACTGAGAAATATCAAATATACATTTGAAGAATAATTCAACGCATTTGCTGCATTCAAACAAACTGTCTACTAGCCAATCCAAGGATTTGGAAAATGTTAATTTAAACAACTAGAATAATTTCTTAGTAGTTGATTTGATATGAGGATAGTTTATAGCTCCAGCCTTTATGCTAAGCTCAGGCTAACAAGTTCCTGACCGGAGCTTCATATTTAGGGTACAGACCTGAGAGTGGTATCGATCTTCTCATCTAACACCGGGCAAAAAAGTGAATATATTTGCATGTATTATCCCAAACTTACCTCCCACTCATGCATAGCGGAGAGACTGCAAGTCCAGTCGGGTCTGGCCATGGTGCGCGAGCAAGTCTGTCCTTTTCTGCCAAAAAAAAAGAAATGTCCCTCTGTGTAGCCCGATCCCGTTTAGTCAGTCACGGGGAATGAAATGAAAAGTGTTCGGCTCTATCTGTGGTGACAAAGTTCACTTTAGGACCTTTGAGACTGAGGAGTGAAAGGAAGTAGGGATCTCTCTGTCGAGCACCAACAAGTATCCGTGCACTGACAGCAAGAGGAGTCGTTCTCGCAACTCTTTTATTGGGAAATGAGAGAAATAAACTGCAATCACTCAAAAATGTACCAAAGCAACAAGAAAAAAATAAAAAGAGAGAGTTGGAACACAGAGCTCAAGCTCCGGCAGCAAGCAACAGAGGGTTGGACGTGCACAAAAGATCCAACTGGTTCTCGGCAGTGTGAAAATATTTACGCCCCAGCAGATTGTGGAGTCTAATACGTTTCCATCGCTCTCAGAGTCTGACTGTTTGCTGCAGCGCTCCTCCGAACTCCCACGACTGTCTGTCATAACAAGCCGGCTAATTTACTGTCAGTGACACAGCGGCGAGGACAGTTTTTTATTTAATATGTTTTACGTTCCATCGACGATAGAAAAGACTAATATTATTCCTCCTCACACTTTATATATAACTCCTTTTCTCTTATTTTTTTAAACACAAAGTGAATTTCACACACAGTACGCCGCGAGGGCCCGAGACTCTCCGTGTCAGTGATGCATATATACTACTCATTACTGGCTCACGCTGAATATTAATGATTTCAGACATCCGAGGCACAGTTTGCCGCTAACCTCTCTGAGTCAGTCCGACACCAGAGTTTGTGCGTAGGGCCGTGTGATGACTTAGTCAAAGCCAGGTGTGTGCGTGTGTGTGTGTGTGTGTGTGTGTGTGTGTGTTCCTTTTTGCCTCTCGGTAACCACCTTTGGGGCCCTCGGACATCAACACGTTTTCAACCTGCGTTAACAGTAGCTCTTCATAAATAATAAAATAAATAAAAAAACTGCTGCTGCGTTCCTGGTGAGCGCTGCGCTGCACCTTGACCTTGGCACCAAACCGTGAAAGGTCCCCTCGGGCCACCCCCCCCCCATTCCCCCTTCCGCGTTGCCGTCGTTCTTAGAATTATTGACCCAAAAGGAGCAAAAGAAAATCATCAACGCCATTTGGTTTTATTCTCATAATCTTCTTTCTTATAACACCCTGGAACAGAGAAATTAAATGTTCCGCCTATGATGTTGTCACTAAGTCAACTCCAAACCAACTTGCTTGGAAACAGTTGGCCACATTAAGGGGGGAGAGGGTCACCTTCTGCTGGTCACTCAAAACTATATCTGCTTTTATGTGCCTGAAAATGTCCAAGCATCCCTCAAATCAGCTCAAATAAGCATGAAAGCAGATTTTCTACACTGCCAGAGATCAATTTCCACTGAAAAGGGTATAAAAGCGCCTGTGTGAGCAGAAAAAAAAATGAACATGACATGCCTGATTATAGTTATCTTCAGTGTGCTTAGCTTCCCTGGACAGTTTTGCATGCAGTCACATGTTGCTGCAGCACAAAATGGATTTTCCCCTCCCCGATGAAATACATCTCTTTCAATCTCTTCTTCGAGAACCAATGAGATGACGATACGGATTAATTTGGTCCCAGCATAGCAGGTGCAATTAACTTGCTTCTGTGTCGTAAGTCGGGTTGAAGGCAGCATGGAGAAGGATGAGTAATATATATGCACAAAAGCAAAAGAATCTCAACATGGAAGGAAAAAATGCCTCTTTCTTCCACATACACATCCTGAATGGCTTTTCCACCGCTGTCATACTCTATTTAGAGGTTGGAAGTAGTACGAGCGCTTGCCCTCCCTACTGTGCTCCCATTATCTTCAACTGGGATTGTTGGGATCTTTTTGTGGTTCACTGCTGACCCAGGAGCTGCTGCCTGTACTTTTGCGTTGAACAGCGCCAAAACCAAAATCACCAGGAGGCTGATGTCCAGTCCTCTGGCATTTTGGACTAATTCATGTCTGATAAATATTGCACAGTAGACACTAGAGGTTTGTTTTTTTTACTGCATGTACATGCCATTTTTGTGCATTCTTGTATAATCCCCCCCCCAAATACTGTTAAGAACAGGCTTTTTGTGGCATATTGAGCCGCATCCAATTTTTGGGATTTGCATGTTTTCGTAGATGTGACACAATGTGCATCCTTGACTTGGAGGATTTCATTTATTTATTTTTTATTCATGAAAAACAATGTGCACCAAACCCAGACATATTTGGTGTTATTCGCATTAAGTGCAAGTGTCAGGGGTCAGACACTCTCTTGCTCACGCGCAGACACGTACACACCCATCGACTCCCTCTCCCTGTCCTCCAGCCACGGTCGTCAAGGCAACCAGGAGGCAAATCTCCAGTGGACACACAGAGAGAGAGAGCGAGAGAGAGAGAGAGAAAGAGAGAGAGAGAGAGAGAGAGAGAGAGAGAGAGAGAGAGAGAGAGAGAGAGAGAGAGAGAGAGAGAGAGAGAGAGAGAGAGAGTGTGTAAGTGCAATTGCTTGCACGGAAACGTGCTTCTGAGAACGAGAAGCACGCGCGTGCGCGATGAAGACATGCAGCACGTGCTTTGCATATTGCCGAGTGTGTGTGCGCGCGTTTAGCCAAAACAAATTAGGCGCGCGCGTGTGTGTGTCGGTGTGTGTGTGTGTGTGTGTGTGTGTGTGTGTGTGTGTGTGTGTCACGCTCCTGAGAGGGGTGGCTGAGCGAGCATGCACGTGTTTGAGACGTTGCATGTGTCTTCCACTTCAGTTCGATAGGAATAGTCACTGAGTGCCCTTTATTATTCCTCTATGATATAAAAAAAGAATGCTTCTTATCTCACTCCCGTTTCCTTCCCTCCCTCCCTCCATCCTTCCTTCGTCATCTATTTTTGTGGCTTAATCCCCCCCCAACCCCCAAGGAAAAAAAAAAGTGCATTTTTTCCCCTCTTCTGTCTCTGACACACCCATTTTCCTCCCTAAATCTTCCAGTCATCCTCTCTCTTTCTCGTGCATTCTTCCTGTCAATCTTTTCATCCTTTGGAGCAGCTTCCGCTTGAATCATCTTTTCTCTTTCGCTCTCTCTCCCATACTCCTTTCATCCCTCCTCTGACTCCTAAATCCATCCCTCTTCTCCATCCACGGCCTCACAGCTTTCTCACTCCCTCAGTTCCTACCCCCCCCCCCGCCCACCACCACCACCACCACCACCCACACACACACACACACACACACCATCCATCCCAGTTTCTTGTATTCCTAAATCCTCTATCTCCCTGCAGGGATCACACACACACACATATGTTACCGTTGATTAGGCTGGCGGAGCCACAGGACAGTCAGCCCACTGGAGGGATGGATGGAGAGTATGAGGGAGAGGTGGGAAGTGGAGAGAGAGAGAGAGAGAGAGAGAGAGAGAGAGAGAGAGAGAGAGAGAGAGAGAGAGAGAGAGAGAGAGAGAGAGAGAGAGAGAGAGAGAGAGGGGTATAGAAGGTGGAGGACAGGAAGATGATTGATGGAGAGGTGAATGTCAGACGCTGGAAATCTCATTCCCCCTCCTTCTTCTGTGGAGGAAACTAGCTGATTTCATTAGAAAATAATCCACCCTGTTCCAATACAGCCTATACTGCAAAACAACAACCTCATATTCTGATGCACGTGCGCGTGTGCGCGTGCCCGCGTGCAGATGTGAATTCGAGGGGTCGAGGCTCCTCATCCGGCAGGGGGCGGAGTGAGAGTGTGAGCGAGAGAAAGCGAGGAGTGGGGACGGCTGGAGCTGCAGAGGGCTTGAGCTGCGGAAAGGAGCGGAGCGGTGGCTGCAGCGGATGCCGGGTACCTGCAGCCGGAGTGCGGGCGGGATGAGAGGCAGAGGTCGGGGGTCCTCCAGTTGACTGAACAGGAAGGTTTATATAGAGTCGTGGTTCCTGGGATCCGGTGGGCAACCACACACCCACACACACACACACACACACACACATCCACACACTCCCTCACACGTCTTAAGAACAGCGGGAGATGCATTACGTCATAGCCTCCCGTCGCCCTAGATGACCGTGCGCGGAGGACGGGATGATGCAGGGCTGCTGGACTAAAACGGGTACGGATTCCACTGCTGCTCGCGAGCGCCCGGTGGCGGTGTCCCGATTGGACGCGGGAGAAGGGGAACCGCCGTCGCGCGGCCGCTGGCGCTGATGGCTCCTCGCGCCCCGGGCGGGAAAGAGACACAGCAGTCGCCGCTGCGCGAGAGCGAAGGGGACAGCAGGTATCTGGGAAGTGACGTGGTATCCGCGCCCCGCAAGAAAGCACCACGGTGCGGTTGTCGTGCATTTCGCAGGAGGGCAGGAGCGGGAAGGGGAACATGGCCGCGCAGTCGGACGGTGGCAAAGCCGGGTACGGCGGCGGCTTCGCACAGCTGTACGATGTTGACGGCGAGGAGCCGCTGGACTCCGCCGCGATCCACATCTGTCAGTGCTGCCGCACCTCCGCCTGCTACTGGGGCTGCCGCTCAGCCTGCCTCGGCTCTCTCGGTGGGGGCCAGCATGCCGGAGGGC
Organism: Ophiodon elongatus; assembly: GCA_016806645.1. NCBI lineage: Eukaryota > Metazoa > Chordata > Actinopteri > Perciformes > Hexagrammidae > Ophiodon > Ophiodon elongatus. The sequence goes on along the minus strand of JACSYO010000590.1, from coordinate 807,014 downwards.
TCGGCATCCGGGAGACTCACTGCCCGCCCCGGGAGCAGCTGTGGCTGGACTGCCTCTGGATCATCCTCGCCCTCATCGTCTTCTTCTGGGACGTTGGCACGGACCTGTGCCTGGCGAACGAGTACTATCAGAGGCAGGACTACCTCTGGTTCGGCCTCACGCTCTTCTTCGTGCTGGTGCCGTCCGTGCTGGTGCAGATTCTGAGCTTCCGCTGGTTCGTGCAGGACTACACGGGCGGGGGTCTCGGGGAGGTGGAGGGGCTGACCAAGAGGGGCGCGGTGGCCCTGGGGTGCCTGTATCCCGGCAGGGACCGCCTGCAGCTGGCCACCATCTGGCTGTGGCAGGCCACCATACACATCCTCCAGCTGGGACAAGTGTGGAGGTAAGGGGGGGGGGGCACAAACAACAACACACACCTGATCCTAATCTGTCACCACACTCCCTCCCCCTTTTCCCACTCTCTCTCTCACACTCTCTCTCACACACACACACACACACACACACACACACACACACACACACACACACACACACACACACACACACACACACACTTAATGGGTTGAGTGGTGTCTACTCGATGTAGCTGGAAGAAGGCAAAGCTTGCTTCACACTGACAGGGAAAGGCTCTCTGTGACCCCCCCCCCCCTCCTCCCCCTCTCTCTCTCTCCTCCAGCGCTTCACTTACTATCTGGGAATGACAGACAGTTAGCCGATGAAGAGAGACAGCCAGAGAGGCAGTGAGGGGGGACGGGGGACGGGGGGTGGGGGGATGGACGGACACTGAAAAGACAGTCAGAGACACAGTGATCCCACTTTCAGAGTGTAACTTGAGTTTCTGTTCTTTTTTTCTTGGGTCACCATATGAAAAGGGAATTCTGCAACTCTATAAATACTGTACAATCTCTAGTTGGGAAAAAAAAGAAGCAGAATGTAATTTACGGACACACTGTGCCTTCAATCCAGTGTAATTTTCAGCACCATGGACAGCGTCCCTGTCGGGGGTCTTTCACTTTAGTTGAAGAATAGAGAAGTTGGGGCTCTGTGTGTGTGTGTGTGTTTGTTTGTTTGTTTGTTTGTTTGTTTGTTTGTTTGTGTGTGTACGCGCTTGTGTGTGCAAATGTGTGTGTACGCGCTTGTGTGCGTGACCAGTGGAAAAACGGTGTCATGGCCCTTCCCGTAAGTGTCAGCATGCATGGAGAGTACAAAGAGGGAGAGCATCTGCGCTTCTGGCAACACATCTCCCTCTCTATCTCTCTCACACACGCACACACACACACACACGGACACACACGGACACACACGGACACACAGTTGGACAGGGGTAGGTGCTAATTGTGGTGCTAAAAGCACTGGCTGGAAAAACCAGAAACACACATGGACCCTATTTGCTGTTATACACACGCACACGTCTTATTTCACATACTTGTTTGTGTAGTTTTGATAGAAGTAGTAGTAGTAGTAGTAGTAGTAGTAGTAGTAGTGGTAGTAGCGGTAGTAGCAGGAGTGCACTAGTTTGTCTCCCTCCTAGCCTTCTATGCAAGGACAGCGTTCACTCTCATTCCCTTCCCCTCCCCTCTCTCCAAGAAGACTCCTTAATGGTGTCCACTTGCCTCTGGGCGGACAGCAGGGAGAATAGAGTGATGAGTGTGTGTGTGTGGACATCCTGCTGTGCTACGCAGGTCCTCGGCCTCTCTGTGGTTGTAGAGTTAAATCGTCCCTCACGTACACACACACACACACACAGACACACACACGGACACACCCAAACCTCCTCTACCTCCATGCACCCCACCCAGTAGTCGCCCCCTGAGCCTGCAGAATGGACTCTCCCACGTGGAGGAAGCGGAGGGGCAGGAGAAGGAGGAAGAAGAAGAAGGAGGAGGAGGAGAGGAGGGAGTGGGGATGTTTGAGGCTGAGGAAATGGTACGGCCTGATTGAGACGGATCGCTTAGAGATGGAGAGGCTGTGGGGGGAAGGAGGAGGAGGAGGGGGGAGAGAAAAGGTTGCACATACACAACGAATAAACTGGGGGAGGGGAGTAGAAAAGAGAGCGAGAGGAGGAGTGAGAGTGGAGGGGTGGAAGATCTACTGTATTCGGTATAGGTTTGAAACCACAGCCCTCCGTGTTCAGGCATTAGGTGTCTGTACGCTGCACAGTAAAGCCTTCATCCTTAACCTGAACGTGAATACCAGGACTTCCTGTTAACAGATGAAGAAATTTAAAAAAGCCAAACATACGATGCTGGTTATCCTTCATTGTTCTCGAGTCAAGGACAAACAGCATTCTGGTGTTTGTATGTTTTCTTAAAGCTACCTAATCCATTCATTTGGCTTTTACATGGTTTGTTTCGAAGCATTAACATATCAGAAGAATAGGATAATAAGAATAGGTTGGAATATATGGGATGGCTCCTCACCCCTGATCAAAACACAGGAAGTGAGGGTGGATAATCAATCAGTCACTCAATCATATTTATTTATGTAGCGCCATTTCAAACAAATCAAACGCAATTCAAAGGGCTTTGCAAATGATTGTCGAGACGAAAACAAGACGAAAATGGAGAGACGACGAAGAGACTAATGCACACCAAATTAAATAGAGAAAATAACAAAAATAAAATGCAAAACTGAAGAAATGTATCATGGTAAAACGTTAATAAAGTAAAATTATAGCAAAACGAAATGAGAAATTATATCATGTCACGATAACGCAATAACATACAGCGCAGCAAATCAAATGTATAGGCATGTATATTGTATGAGAGAGGAAAAATATGGAAAAAATATTAATGATATTTCCATAACCAATTAACTCTATACAGTCCGTTTTCCGGATGTTTAATCATCATTAGACCAAACATAGTGGAGTGTCATATGCCGAAGTATGGGAAGGATTAAGAGGTCTCATGCAGCAGAAACGCTCCTCTTTCCTCACCGTGCCTCTGGATTCTGGATTGTTGATTAGCCAGGAGTGGCTCCCATGATTGGTATTGCCCGGCCTCTGCATTAAGCCAGACCTGCCAGACCCATATTTGCAAATGATTTTAATAGAAAGGCCACCAGTAGCGAAACTGTCAAGAGGGTGTGCTGTTATCTGGAAGTTCAGGAAGCACAACCAACTTGCCAACTGGTCGTGTTTACTCTTTAATATTGACTTCTACAGTCCTGACATGATCATCTGAGCTAGCCAGTGCAGCTCCTGGATCTCAGCAAGCAGGGTCCAGACAAAGACCTCAAACCCTGCAGGAGTGCGATTTGAACCAGATTTGAACCTTGGCCGATTACCCTTTACCATACCCTTGACCTAGTATCCTGGACCGATTGCCCTTGCCCTGAGATTCCTCTCTGTGCAGAAACAAAAGATGTTAACCACATGGGTGACATTAGGCTGGTCCTTGTGAGCTGGAATGTTGCAGTGATAGAGGACTATGTGTGGCAGGTTTCAAGAGCTCCTCTACCCAGGTCTTCCGAGCCCTGAGGAGTTCTGAGAGCGCAGGATCATCTTAGCCTCTGGGTTTATCCCACACCCGTCGGTCTTGTAACCAAGTATGGGAATGATAATGCAGTCCACATTGGAGTTTTCAGGTAGCAGACACTCCCTCCTCTGCTACGAGAGTGTTAATTAACCAGAAGCCCTCCCATGATTGATCGCCCACAAGCATCTGCATTAAGCCAGACTGATACGTGTGGCGTGCATGCACATGTGGGCGTTTTCCCAGGGATGCTGCATTATTTATGTTTTGTGAATTAAGCTTGTATGTTTCAAACACGTAGCCGCACTTGCAGAGTCCTGCATAATGTAGGAGCACACGCACACACGCGATGACACCCGTGCACGTGTTTTAGTAATGCGCTCACTAGGAACCAGGAGGATTTGTGCACATACATACATAAGCACATACATGCAACCACACAGAGAGTCTGTAAGTGCCCTTGGGCGATTTAATGGAAACCGCTGCCTACATCCCACCCACATGTACTGTAGTTTCCCACATCTAGAAATCCACTCAGTATGTATTGATCAGAATGTTGTCATAACAGTTTGTTCATAAAGATGTTGCATCAACGAGCAGCAACAATTTATAATGGTGCTATTTTAATCCAAACTAACATTCCAGACCAAAAGATACTCTGCAGTATCATTTATGGGGAAGAAAAGCAAATGTTTGCAACGATACATTATCAAAAAAGGAGCTGATAGTAGCTAATTTCTTTTCCATCGATCGACTACTCAATCAATCAAGTCGGATGATCCGATTATTATTTCATCAAGGATTAATGATAGCAGTAGTAGCAGAGAACATCTTCAAACTAAAGCAGGAAAAATCCAGGAAGTAGTGAGAAAGAAAATAAAGGAAATATGGCATTGAGGATAAAAACAATGAGGCTGAAAAATTATATAGTATTATTGATAATTAGCACTCTTACTTCTGATCCCCTGCAGGTACATCAGGACTCTGTACCTGGGCATCATGTCGCGGCGGCAGAAGGAGCACCAGCGGCGCTGGTACTGGGCCATGATGTTCGAGTACGCGGACGTCAACATGCTGCGGCTGCTGGAGACTTTCCTGGAGTCCGCCCCTCAGCTGGTCCTGCAGCTCTGCATCATGATCCAGGAGAACCGGGCCGAGACGCTGCAGTGTGGGTGGACGGACACATTTACAAAAACACAGCGCCCTGTTTTCATGTAGACCACAAAGCACATACAAGTCAACAGCTGCACAAACAGTAATTAGCAATTTGCACACATCCTGCTCAGTAATTTGTGGCTGCAGATGGTGCTGGATTTTCACAGTGCTTTTGGTTCAGGTAGTCCGAGAAAGAAAGCGCAATCATAGGTGTCGTACGTGCTAGCCGGACTCAGTCGGCCTCCTCTTCCTTATTCATCCAGAAAATGTATCATCGAGGCGGCCACCCACTGGTGTTATTCATCCCTATCCCTCTGGAGTTTAGGGACACCTTCTACTTTTATGCAAATATGTGACTAGTACAGGGGGCGGATGCACACAGCAGCTGGGACATTAAAAATAACTTTATGTTTCAGGCTCATACCATTAAGAGTCATTACCAAATGTTTTTGTCGTGTCACACACTGCTTCTTATTTAAGGATGTGCTTACACAAAACACCGCAGCTGACTCATAATCAATCTGTGTGCTTTTTGTTTCACGAACCATGAAAACTTGATTCTACTTTGTTCTGATTGAGTCACGCAGAAATAAAATAAAATGAAGCATCCACATCATCATCCACCTCTGTACTTTCATATCGCCTTCTGTGACTCTCTCTGTAGGCATCTCCTCCCTCGGCTCCCTCCTGTCTCTCGCCTGGGTCCTGGCCTCCTACCACAAGCTGCTGCGGGATTCCCGCGACGACCAGCGCAGCATGAGCTACCGCGGGGCGCTGCTGCACCTCTTCTGGCGCCTCTTCACCATCTCGTCCCGCGTCCTCTCGCTCGCCCTCTTCGCCTCCCTCTTCCACATCTACTTCGGCATCTTTGTCGTGGTCCACTGGTGCGCCATGGCCTTCTGGGTGGTGCACGGAGGCACAGACTTCTGCATGTCCAAGTGGGAGGAGGTGCTCTTCAACATGGTGGTCGGCATCGTCTACATCTTCTGCTGGTTCAACGTGAAGGAGGGCCGGACGCGGTACAGAATGGTGGCGTACTACATCGTGGTGTTGGCCGAGAACACCATCCTGACCGGGCTGTGGTGAGTTGCATTTCCTTGCATCTTGAACCAGGATGAAACTAATACAATATCATGTTTAATCAAAATGAAAAAAGGTATAACATTAGTACTAGCAGACACCTGAATTGAACCCCGTGTGTCGCCACCATCCTGAAGGTACACCTATAGAGACCCAGTGTTGACAGACTCCTACGCCGTCCCAGCGCTGTGTGGCGTCTACCTGACGTTCGCCGGCGGCGTCCTGGTCATGTTGCTGTACTACGGCTTCCTGCACCCTGCCACCGCCCACCTCCAGCCGAGCCCCGCCTCGTCCTGCTGCGCCCAGCTGCTCTGGGGTCTCCCCCTGCCCCCGTCGGCCCCGCCCACCGCCCCGCCCACCCCGGCCCACATGGCCAAGTCGGAGACGGACGAGGATGTGGCCGAGACGTGTCTTCCCGTCTTCCAGGTGAGGTCGGCGCCCATCACCTCCAAGCCCGAGGGCCCGCTTATAAAGATCGACATGCCCAGGAAGCGTTACCCAGCGTGGGACGCCCACTATGTAGACAGGCGCCTGCGGAGGACTATAAACATCTTGCAGTACATAACGCCGGCCGCTGTGGGCATCCGCTACCGTGACGGACCCCTGCTGTATGAACTGTTGCAGTATGAGTCCTCACTCTGACACACACACGTCAACACACAAACATCAGCACACAAAAGCACATGCGCACCCTAAAAAAACATGGATGTACACATGGATGTTTAGATTTAGAGAAGATTTAGACGCACAATGTCGCACTTGATATAAGCACACAGACACAAAAGCAATCAGTCACACTTTTAAGCACACACACACACACACACACGCGCGCACACACACACACACACACACATACATTCACACATTCCTTGCGGGCACCATGACCTGCGAGTCCCATGGCCATGACTCAACAAGCTGCTTCAGCGCGAGTCCATCTCCTTCCTTACTCATCCTTCTGATGCTCTATTTCCAACTCCTCTGACCACTCTTCATCTGGTCTCATTGATTTAATATCACAGGTTCGTGCTCTACTGTGAAGAATTCAAAAAATAAAATAGAAAAATGAGCGCGGTTTAACATAGGAGTCTTTGACCACCGCATGCCGTTTACGTTGTGTCGCTCGCACTTCCACGGGTTTCAGTAGAATAAAAAGATGTGACACAAAGAAAGAACGTCACTAAGGAAATTTGTGAACATGTCGTCTTTAGTCTAGTCAAAAGGTAGTGTATATATTTTCTATGTGCACAAAGGGATATTTTTTATGTACCGTGACGTTGTTGTCGACTGGGGACAAAGCAGTTGGACGCATTGGTTTTGGGGTTATGTTGACAAGGTTATCAGGAAGAGTAGCAGAGCATGATGGGAAAGATGGAGACAGAGACACACACTCAAGCAAATTCCAAATTTCACTCAAAGTTTGCGCTACAGGAATAGTTTGACATTTTGGGAAATACACATTTGTTTACTTGACAGAGTTAGTGACCTTTCTCTCTCACGTCTGCACCATAGATATGGAGCCATGAGTCTCTTAGCTTAGCTTAGCATAAAGACGTTTGTTCAAAGTTAAATAAAGGAGAGATGAAAGACAGGTATCATCTTTCAGCCAAAAAGGCAATAAGCTCTTCCTTTAAGAATGCTAACACTTGCACTTCCTGTTTCTGAATGGCTGTCAATGTGAAACTATGTGCAAATAAAAATGTTCTGTGCCAACAAACAGCAACAACAACAAATAGCTACATCGGCTAAACTGGGTGAGATAACAGAGATAATAGCTGAGATACAGTTTCAAACGTTACCAATCTATAGGCCATATGCTAAAGAAATTATCTTTTTATTACCAAGAGGACTGTCACTCCCTCACTCAAAAACGCATATGCTAAGGTGTTAGCATGGAGCTAGAGCTATAGATCTACTGAGAACAGAAGGATGATATTAATGCTACAGTTCTTACGGAGACTCCAAAATTGTCCAGTTTCAAAGTCAAACAGAAGAATCCATCTTACAGATGAATTCCCATATTGGTGTAATAAGTGTTACTGGCTTCTGATGTTTTCGGCATTACTAATGTATGGTTATATGATAAATATTACCGAATGCAAGAGGGAACATAAGGCAGCACATACTTATTTCACTGTTTGTATACAAGTATGCCGTCTAGGGGTCTATCAGTTCATCTCCATCATTTCCTGTTATGCTGGGAGGTTAGATTTTCTTTAGTTACTCTGTCGGTTTACCTTGCTAGGCCATATTTGATCCATGTCTACTACATTTTTCCGCGCATGAAGTCTTAATTATGTTGATCTCACGCTAACAGGGTGCTGCCACTGAAGCTGACACAAAACAGCTCTCTCAATGACTTGTCTCCTCCTGTATCGAGTCCAATATCAACTCCTCCGAAGCCACCCACGTCTGAGCTGTGATGTATGGCTCATTATTTATTTCTTTGGTTTGTTTATCCCTGTGATGCAAGCTGTTACATTGGCAGGCGACAAAGCACGAGATGTCGGTCATCAGCCCGTCGACGGGGGACGTTGCTCCCGAAACCACACGACGCCGGGGGGGGGGGCGCCTCGACACCGCGTGGCGAGCGAGTAGACACAAGTGTTTGGAATGCGCCGAACCTTTTCTCCAGTCCCACGTCAGCGGTAGAGCAGGTAAAACCCAGCCAATGCGCGCGCCGCTTCAGATGGTGCGGTTAAAAAAGATAAACACAAAAAACACACACAGGCTTCTTATTACAGCTGCTGTCCAAGAGGATCGAGCAGGTGAAAGAGAAAGATGTTGCATTTGAGAGCGGAGTAGAGTTTTTTTAAAAAGAAAGGGGGACGTCAACATTTTTGGGTGCAATTTTAGCCTCTTATTTTTCTTTTGTCAAGGTGTGTCAAATTGTCGGAAAATAATTGTCTTGAAAGCAATCTTGTTTTATACCAGTATAAATTGAATTAAATAAAATCTTTTTTTTTTGCTGAAACAAAAACTTTAGACACTTAAAAGCAAAGGGCAAGAAACAACATGGCGACTTCGATGGTCTGGCAGGGAACGAACCGAGATGCTGATGAGGGAATGAGGTGCAGGTGAGGAGGTGGGAAGGGGAAGGGCCAGGCAAGATGAGGGAAGAGGGAACAAGTGTGTAGATGGGCGGTGATTGAGTCAGGTGATGAGGAGGAAGAGTCGGAGGGCATGGCGGATGGATGAAACATGGCGATGAAGGGGCCTTGGGAAGGGGGAATGTGGCTGGAGAGAAGGGACAGAGAGACAGACCGAGACGTTTGCTGCTTTCCTCTGTTCAAAGTTGATACCTTTCCTTATCATCACGTGACATCACTTGAGGCAATGTATCAGTAGGACCTATGAACAGACTTTGATGAACCATGAAAATGATTTGTAGGAGCCTTGTCATTTTTCAGCCAAACGTGGCAGGTGAAAAAAGGAGACTAACAGCAACAAATGTTGACGTATCCCTTTGAGTTAGACCAACGTGAACGAACAGTGAGCTTACATTATTTTTCCGTGGTGCTAGCCGATTTACTAAATCTGTTAATTTGCTGCCAACTAGATTCAGTAGGTGCGAACGCGCAACAGAAGCAGCAGCATCGGTGTTCATATGGTGCAACGAGCTACGGAGTCAATTGGCTGCTAATCCCACTTCATATGGTGCAAATATTCAACACACACACACACACACACACACACACACACACACACACACACACACACACACACACACACACACACACACACACACACACACACACACACATGCGTACTTATGGTGCAATAAGGGCAGATTGTCTCTTTGAATTCTATGGTGCAACTTGAGTACTGCCTTCAGTTGTCGGCCAAGGCTGTGCCAAAGGCTCCGTCCAAACGGACAACTGCTCTTCCCGTTCTGCAGAAGCTATGCAAGTCTCCGACGCAAGGAGATGTGCTTAGTGTACACGCTCACAACACACACACACACACACACACACACACAGACTCACACACAGGGTTTTCCCCCCTACAGCAGGGAGATGTGCTTAGTACACAGTGAGAAATAGTGCAGCAACATGGGATGTGTCCCTACCTCACCGCTTGAACACACACACACACACACACACACACACACACACACACACACACACACACACACACGCACACACACACACACACACACTAATGTCCAATAATCCCTTACCCCTTTATAATTTGGGAACAATATTCATATGGTGCTATCGAGTAAAGACAGATGGTCTTTGTATTGTTACGGTACAGTGGTATGAAGAATTTCGCCAGGTGTGTTTCACATTCAGATTGAGCGAATCGAGTCCTTCGGTCAATCCGGGTCTCCTCACGTTGAGAGTGTAAGGAAAAGAAGAAAAAAAACAGCAACACCCTCCGTCTCCGAGGAAAAGCAACAATGCCTTATCCGCTCGACAGAAGTGGAGGTGGACAATTCTTTTTTTCCTTTCGGAGGGTGGTGCTCATTTTTTGTGTACACTCCGACGTGGACGTGCACTGTACATTAAAAGCATGGGTTTAGATGTGTCGGAGCACAGAAATCAAAAGGAGAAAGAAAAAAAAAAGAACTGAATATTTAGAGGGTCGCAGTCGGACGTTTTGTGTTCGGATCGTGAATTTCTTGCATGAATGTCTTAGATTTTGAGGAAATACGTGGAAACTGCAGAGGCTTAAAGAGTCCCGCCTTCGTATGTGCTTCTGGGTTCTTAAAGGGAGATTCACGTTGAGCTTGTCCCACTAGCTCCACCCCACCTCCCACCCTCCCTCCCTCGTACTGACCTCTGACCTTTTGACTCAAAACCGTGGCCCCCTTTGCACCCAGAGCTCCAGCCAATCAGAGATCAGGTTCAATGCAAATCAGGTCTGACAACCAAAAAAAAAAAACACAGTTCCTTCTTTACACGGAAGTTTTCACGTGTGGCATTCAGACTCGGCAGTAGCCTCGTAATCAAAACTGCAGGTGTCATAATCTTCTTACCGTGTCCATTTTGTTTTGAATTCACACTCTCCTTCATATCTGGTAAAAAAAAAAAAAAAAAAAAGAATCCCCCCCCCCAAAAAAAATAAAATCGCACTCTACAGTTGAGTCTGCACGCTCCAAATGAAACTTCACCCAAAAAACCCAGAGCCTTAGCCAGGCCCACTCTGTAGGACGAATCCAGTCAGTGTCATTGTATGGCTACACATCCACAGCTATGCAAAGGTTACGGACAGAAAGCTTCTGGGCTTGGATAACCTTTACAAAAAATACCACATCACTGTTCTCATGTATTCCTTGTACTTTTTTTTTTGCCTTTTGTCTTTGTTTGCAAATAAGAGGAGAAGAAGAAGAAACGGAAACCAGGAAAGTGTTAATGTGCAACAATGCAAACGTGTGATAAACCATGAGTTGACTTTTTACATTTGTTTATGATGATTTTGGTAATCTTGCATATCATTTCTATGAAGTTAATTTATATTTTTCTCCATTGAGTTTCTCTGTTGAGGGGTTCAAATTGGTCAGGGGAGGGTGGGTGGAGGGGGAACCGTGTAATGTACCTTTAGGGTGTGTAATGTACCTTTAGGGAATAACCAGGATGGACGCAACCTCCTGATGGAGGAATGTGCATCCGATTGTGAAACGTAAAACCAGAAAGTTATTTATTTTTTTGTTCTTTGGATGAACATATAAATGTTCCAGTATCAGGGTCTGCAAAGCATATGAGGCCTGTGGTGAGGCTGCGTGTGTGTGTGTGTGCGTGTGCGTGTGCGTGTGCGTGGGTGTGTGTGTGTGTGCGTGTGCGTGCGTGGTGTCAGTAATGCTTCATATGCTTTTATATTTTTCGCCAAAGTTTTTGCTTGGTCCGGAGCTGTGAAATTATCATTACTCATCATGGTTCTGTAGAACTGGAGGCCAGACGCTAAGCTGTTTCTGATCTCAGACCAGTTTTGACCAGATCTGAGTCCAACGACTGCTGAAATCCTTTTCTTTTAGGAGCGCGTCGGAGTGATTTCAGCGGTTCGACTCAGGTGTGGCTACTATAAGCACAGGGCAGGGACGAACTAAACCTTAACGTGGATGTATCTATAAGATGTACCATGAGCTTTTATTTTGTCGGGGTCATGCTTTTCTACCGTGTTCTTCAGCTTGAAAAAAGAAAAAAAAAAAAAGTAGCTTTAGGGATTTCGATGTGCAAAAGTACCTTTTATTTTCTCGTGGTTGGCATTTTGATTGTAAATACTGTTTTCTGGTAATCCTCCTCAGTTGGATCTATGTTCGATGAGTTGGTTAGATGGCTCTTTCAAATGTACTGATAGTAAATGTTCTTTATAAATATCCAGAATGTAAGACGAGAGAAGACTGGAAACTGTGTTTTTCGTAGGAGTCTGTGCCATCGTGTTGTCTTGAGTATAAGCACACTGATATTAGATCTGTTGTGTTGGGAGGGGATTTGCCAGACAGCCGCAACCAAGCTTTGGTTCTGCTTCTCTGGAAGACGGGCGATTAGGACGAACGGATGTAATATTTGTCTCTCACATTCCTGATAAACACAAAACATTGTTTGTAATTGTTCTGCAAAGAGAGACCATCACCACAAGCAATGATTAGCACACAAATGTCCATTTTGACTCCTCTTATTTTGTGTAAAAAACTAAAAAACTAATGCATGAGATAAGTGCTCAAGAATATGTTCATCACTTGTATATCTGTACGCTTAAAATGAAGCTGGAGCCGGCAGCCGGTTCGCTTAGCTTAGCACAAAGAGCAGAAGCTAGCTAGGTTTGTTCGAAAGTTTAAAACGTGGGAAGGTGAAAAGGTGAGACGTTGGCCAAGCTGGCTCTTTCCAACGTTTTAAAACCTTTAAACAAAGCTAGCTAGGTTCCGCTCTCTATTTCCACTTACTTCCAGTCATTATGCTAAGCTAAGCTAACCGTCTCTTGGCGCTAGCTTCATATTTAGTGTACATTAGTGAGTGTGGTATCAATCTTCTCAGCCAACTCTCAGAAAGAAAGCAAATAAGTGCATTTTTTTAATTTGTCAAACATTTTAATACCGTGAGCACCACAGATGAAATAATGGTAAATTCCATTCACCTCCACTGTATTAGAGTGTAGATAGAAATCTAAAAGAGAAAAAACTCTCAAAACCTGGACAAATAAACCCAAAGCCATGGCTTGATAAGTGAGAAAAAAATATGTTATTTTTTAGGAACTAACTCTTGATGAAAAGTAAATAAAAGAGCAATTTAGGAGTCATATGGACATTTTTGACTTTGGGTGTAATTAAATAGCTTGATGCAATGGTCCTATTTGCAGCGTGCAGCTACATGCCAAACAGTTCAATACATAAGCACATATTTCAAACTTAAGGAAGGAAATGTTCAAAGAGGGACAAAACTCACAGTTTTTTTTATTCCGATGAAAGCAGGGTCTGTCCGGCTCACATCTCCTGTCTTCACTGTAGAAATGATGGCTGCCGTCATCGACTGTGTTCAAACCACTCCTGCGTGAGCTCATAAAAAAAAAACAACCACCATTCAGGAATCTTCTGGTCTTTGGGGAGGGGGATTCCCGAATTCACAGCGAATGTTTTCTGATCAACAGCAAAAGAAACGGGAGAGAACCAAGACGACACGTCGTGTACGTCTTGCTGTCCGTGTATTCTGTGTCTACGATAACCGTTAAAGCATTCTGGGGAAGAGTTGAATGATATTTTCAATGGCTCTACGTGGCCAGCGCTAGGAAATGTGTTATTTTTGTTACAATACCTCCTGAAAATAAAGTCTATTTATCTGTGAAGAGACAAAGATTTACAATTATACAGATGACTACATAGAAATTATGACAGATTTTAAATGATGTTTAACAGTTATATAATTGAAAACATGTACAGTTCATTTGGTTTTGAACACGATACAGAAATGTATATGCGTCAGTATTGAGTTTTATTTTATATATTTACCATTTTATTACATTGTAATGTTGTGACTGCGATGGAGAAAAAAAAATTATAAAGGAATATAAATTCATTTTTTCAAATGTGTGTCGCTTTTCATTTCCATTCCGGGACACTTAGTGATTTATTTTGAATCACCCCCCCCCCCAAAAAAAATAAAAAATCAGAAAGAAAATCAGATTTTCAATCAACTTTATTCGTTTTCAAAAATGTCATTTCTCAGGAATCTCTCGACAGGCCAGGCATGATTTGCATAGTGCCAGTATTTTACCAACTCCCAAAACTACAAACAGTAACTATGGCTGAAACACAGCATAGAGTGCAAAGATGGAGATTACACGTTGCATTAAAAGACCACAAACACCCATAAATAAGAAGGTTTGGACGTGGACTCTCTTCACTTCAGCAGAAAAAAGACATACTTACACACAAGAATAGATGCATGGACACTATATACACGTCAGTAGATGCGTGGACGGCAGCACGAGAGCAGCACTGCATTAAAAGATTAGGCTGGAGATATTGTAAAGTTTAGTTAGTTTTAATAAAAATCCCATGAAAAGACCATCCCTATCCTCTTGGCGGCACTCGTAATAAACTCACTAATAGTGCATTTGTTAGGGTCTACTTTAAGTCGTGGATGAATACACATTTGGTGCTCCAGTGAGTATTTGGGGCAACAATGGCGCTCTACGGCACAGAGGAGAAGGATTTATCAGGCTTTGATACACACAGGACTTTCAGTGTTGGTTTTGGTCTTTTCGTGGGAGAAGACAAACGTGCTCCTAAATATTTCTTATTACTTGAAAGTCATTGTATCATTTTAATTTTAAGAAGCAAATCCTTCGGTAAAAAAAAAAAAAATTTTTTTATCTTGAACGTCTCCTTGGAGCGTCTGTTGTTCATCTTAATAACAGTCTTTGGTATTATTAAAATACATGCTGCAAGTACAGAATGGATACCTGACAAACCAACACTTACTGAAGAATTTGCATAGAAAATGCTCTCCCCAAAAAAACATTCCACTTTACGGTTTGTCATTACCTTTTACAGAATAATTCAGGAGTAAAAATGTATTAAAGTCAGGTGTGAAATTTAAGTTTTTAGGTCTGGATAAAAAGGAGAATCCAAGTGTTTTTGTTTTTTGAGGTTATCAGTGTAACAAATTAACCAAAACGCTAACAGCACACACAGAAAGACAATCAAAAGATTTTCTCTTCAAGACACACAGGATGTCAGTGAGATACAATATAAATCTCAGTTGAGCTACTGGCTCCCTCTACTGACGAAAAGTAACACTACAGAGTGCAAAAAAAGTAATATCAGCACACACAAAATAAAGTTCTCCGTAAACAATTCCCTGCAGAAAAATAAAGAATAAATCTCTTAATCCTAAAAAAAGTCCTCTTTTTCTCCCAGAATAAAATTAGTAATCTCAAGGTTCATCCTACCACCGAAAAAAAACAGTTCAATATTTCCTCCAAACTGTTAAGTTTCTGCAACAGAACATCACTGGCTTCTCGTCACATGTTCAAGTCTTTAGTAACAGAGTTTTTTGTTTTTTTCAAACAGCATACATTATGGAGAGTCAATGACGACAACAATATTCACCATTTTCACAGCGGTGAACGACTCCGCAGCAGGGGCCAGTAGGCCTGAAACAACAATCTACTGTTTATGTGTGTGTGAGGATGGGGCGGGGGGGTGAACAACTCACACACACACACATGCCTGAGTGACAGCCAGGGCCTCGGGGAGTAGAGTGCATACCTCCGGAGAGCAGGCGACACAGGTCAGGGTGGCCTCACCTGCTCTGATTGGTTCACTCCAACAGGGGCTCGTCGTCGTCCTCGTCCTCCTCGTCAAACTGAAGCCTCTGGAAGGCCCGGGAGCCTGGCGTGCGGCGGTACCTCAGGAACCTGAACAGAACTGAAGAGCAACGAGCACCGTTAGTAGAGCTCAACCAAACGTTTGGATATTAACTTATTACACGCATTTGTATCGGCGTATTTGTTGTCTGATTTGCACCAATATGAACTCGGAAGGACGTCCCGGAGGAGCTGCGAGCCGAGCTGCCACCAACATTTAAGATCCAGACGTCCGATGATTAAAATCCTCCACTTGGTTAAATATATAGTTGACTAGAATCACCGCGTCACGGTTGTATCCCTCCGCCAACCAGTCCGGGTGGAGTTTACGTCAATATTTGTCCAAAATGTCGTCACTTCATAATTTTATCCTATTAGACATTTGAATGGAATTGTCATAATGAGCATATTAATTCTCAAGGTCACAGTGACCTTCGCCCACCAAATTCAAATCAGTTCATCCTTCAGTCCAAGTGGACATTTGTGCCAAACTTGAAGAAATTCCCTTGAGGTGTATGTATGTGCGGACAACACCAAAACATAATAATAAATAAATATATACATAATAATTAAAACACTCTGGCACACTGCAATCGCCGCCCACGTTGGGCGAGAGCGACCGTGCGGTCATCTTGCTGAGGTCACAGCATGTGGGCGGAAAACTACGACGCGGCCTTCCGGACTCACCGGTGATCGCGGTGAGCACCAGCAGGACGCCCACCACCATGCCGACCACCAGAGGGACCTCCCAGCAGGTCTCAGCGGCCAGCAGGCACCGGGCGTGGTCCAGGGTGCCGTTGTTGGGCTGCGGGGGCACCGACAGCAGGTGGCACATGAGCGGGTAGACGTCCACGCTCTGCAGGCTGCTGATCCGGTAGCCCCGGCGGAAGCTGGGGCCCGCCGCGGCCATGAAGGGGTGCATGCTGGGCAGGGAGTTGTCGTAGCCGTGGTCGCCCACTGCGGGGGAGGGAAGGAGAGCGGTTGGGTGGAGGCGATCACATGTCTGGCTATCACAGTAAAGAGGACAAACAACCGGGAGACGTACAGTGCAGCAGCTTGTCCCCCCGCTGCACTATGGTCCAGCCCTCGTCGGCGATCAGTATGAGCGGCTGCGTGCGCTCGTTGTTCCGGTAGTGCAGCCTGTCGGGGATGGACGACTTCAAATAAGCCGTCATGTGCGGGTGGCACTTATTCAGCAAGGCGAAGACGGCCTCCGGGTCTGCAAAGCACACGCACAGAAATAAGCATTCGTGTGAGTAAATAAATGTCCCTAAAATAAACTCTGCTGGCTGCACGCTCGCACGCAGGCTCTTCTGCGTCCCGTGGACCGCGTTACCTTTGCGTGGGATGAGGGCCGTGACGACGGAGAGGTCCACCAGCGTGTAGTTGTCGGGGTGGAGGCAGTCGTCCAGCCGTATGAGGCGCTCGGCCGAGCACTGGGCCATGCCGTGGTCGCTGGTCACCAGGACGTTGACGTGGTCCCAGAGGCCGGTGCGGATCAGCTCCGAAACCAGCAGGCCGATGTGGTCGTCGACCTGGTCGCACACGAGCGGGCACAGCCGTCAGTGACGGTCTCCGTACGGATCTAATGCGGAGCGGCTCGATGCATCGCTCAGGACATTTCTACGATGAACTTACAACCATTTATTTTCATGCTTTATCAAAACGTTGGCGGTTCTAGTTTTCAAAAATATGCATACCTAAAACTAATATCTGCACGACTGCTGTGGTTTGCGATCGCACCGGGATGGAATGTGGCCACAATTAGCGAGGCTACGTCACAGCTGCTTAAAATTGCGCACGACATGACATATCAGACGCATCGGTGGAGAGTACCTCCTTCAGCACTTTGGCCATGGCGGTGTCGTTGTCCGGGCCGAACATGTGACCCGACCGGTCCGGCTCCTCCCAGTAGAGCGCTGCGAACATCGCCCCTTGCTCCTGGTGGAAGAGGGTCGATGGTACAGGATGTCAACGGGGGAAAACCTTGAAAGACATCGACGGGCAAACAGCGCTTGCCTACCTTTCCGTCTCTCAACATCCACTTCGTCACGTTGTCCAGCCGCTGTTGGAAGGTCACGTGGACGTCGTAGGGCATGAAGTGCGACGCCGTGCGGTTGCCGAAGACCACTTCGGAACCGGGCCACATCGCGGCCGCCGTCTCGTAGCCGGAGTCCAGCGCCGTGATCCAGAGGGGCCGGGCCTCGCTCCACCACACTGGGTCGGTGTCGTTGCGGCCCACGTGGAAGCTCTTTTGGGTGACGGGGTCGTACATGTTGTTGGCCAGGATGCCGTGGGACTCGGCGTACAGCCCCGTCACCTGGAGAGGAGAAACACTGACGACTTATTGACTTAATTGGCTCAAAATCGTCTTAAAACGCGGTGGCGCCACACAATTTCCAAAACAAGCAGCGGGGGTTACCAGGCTGTAGTGGTTGGGAAACGTCTTGGTGATGAAGACGTTGGTGAGCTGCTCCACCAGGACCCCCTGGCTGTACAGCAGCTTCAGGTTGGGCATGGGGAACCGCTGCAGGTAGTCGGCGCGAAAGCCGTCGAACGACACCAGCAGCAGCGGCGGAGGGCCCTGCCGAGCCGTGGCGTTTCCCGCGCCCCAGGCCCCGGCGCAGCACAGGAGGCCCAGCAGCAGTTTCAGTAACATCCTGAGCAGACGTGGAAGAACGTTTGTTAACGTCTGACTGGGAGGCGTGCTGACACAAGACAGAGGCCACAGGCGAGCGACCTGTTCGGCAGGTATAATAATAATTACCATCTTAGCTCAGTGTGTTGATGTTTGGCAATTAGCGCTGCAGAAAGAAGGAATGTCAGCTAGTTTTGCAAGTTATTTAGCCATAAACCAAAGTATTGGGCTCATCCAAATGATAATAATTGTCATAATTCTGACATGCAGAAGCACACACAGAGAAAGTGGAGCCAAAAATAGGATTTGGTTTTTCCCTTTAATTTTTTAGACCCGATACCGGGGCTTCGGGTGTCTGCCAATATCAAGGGACCAACCTGATATCAGTGTTTAATTAATGTGCGGTGTCACTCTTCTAACTTTTTAAAACAAAATGTAACAAATAAATACATCAATGTAAATGTCCTGAACTGATTTCGGTATCAGACCAATATCTGATATCGGTGCACCTCTACTTTGTGGGAAGTGGAGCGTAGAGCGGTTACTTAATGCTGCACCAGTGCATCAAGGAACAACCAATCTTATTTTTTACCCAAAATTCATATCAAGATGACGTTAAACACGCAGTGTAAACAAAGAGGACGGCACATCATTAAGGATTAAATATGGAACATGAAAACGCATGGAATCAGAGGAATGCAAGCATACATTATATTACACAGATGTATTCATCAAACATTTCGTTTTGTTATTAAAGCTGTTATGACAAAAACGCGCCTCTTTCTTTTTTTTCTTTCGTTCTCGCTCTACTTCCAGTTTCATGTGCGTGAAAAACAGGAGTAAAAACAGAAGTGAGCAGTCTGCAGTTCAGCCACAGAGCAGCGCATCTCAGTTCCTCAAAGACACAAGAACACCAGCTGAACGAGTATTTTAATTACCAGGACATGACTGCGAATATATTATTTTACACACGAGTTGGCCTGTGAATTGGAGCAAATGTAAAGAAATTAAACCGACTGCGACATTGGAGACCGCTGTCAGACAGAGACACCGACTCTCTCTCGTTATAAAGAGAACAGGAGGTCACACCGCAACCAGGAAGTGACGAAAAACACCACATACAATAAATACACGAATAAATGCTTCGGACAAAGGAGTCAAAAGGAATAATTGATGGTGTACAATGCGCACGGAATACTTTAGAAACAAGTGTATTGTATTTCCTGCTATCAGCGGACAAGCCGGTTGGCTGCACTCATAGTATCTGTTAGCTTGCTAATGTCACAGCGTTCACGCTACAGTTTGTGTGACGCTACCTGTAACGGGGCCGACAGGCAGTGGTCTTCCAGACGGGATCTTTG
>JACSYO010000590.1:750000-782500 GCA_016806645.1 Ophiodon elongatus | reverse complement strand
AAAAAATCGGCACGTTAAAATGAAAACCCACGAACACGGAAAATACTTTCACGTACAAGTATACTGTGACAATTTAAGTATGCCGCGGACCAATAAACACAACATCCCAAGACTGTTTGATTAAGCAGCTTAAGAGCAGCTTTAAGACGATATGCTCCTAATACGTGTGATGAACAGTATCCAAGGTAGTCGGGTTAGCAGCAACAGCCAGAGCATCATTTGCAGTGACATATATTGAAGTGGCATTTCACTGCAGTTTGATAGCAGAGGTCGTGAAATGATTCCACTCTGATTAGGAAACCGACTGACCTTCACGACCTGGCCCCGGGGACACACCCGCCCTTCCTGACCTTCCAGGGGGAGGTTCTCACTGACGTCAACAAAGTCGAGGAGTATCTGGAGGAGATGCTGGCTCCACCGAAGTAGGCCTCGCACGCGTAAATACACACGAGCGGGAAAAGGAAAACATCCCAACTAACGCCATGTTCATGTTTCTTAGGTATCCCAAACTTATAGCAAAGAATCGGGAATCCAACACAGCAGGGAACGACATATTTGCCAAGTTCTCCGCGTACGTCAAAAACAAAAAGCCGGATGAAAATCGAGGTAAGCAAAACCTATTTATATGTGAATTAAAACTTGCCCCTAGGGGAATTTGCTTTGCACAAAGACCATAAATGAATATAGAAAGAACACTGATAACCATACATGACAGCAGTGGTGGACTCATGTGGTCTGAAGGACAAGGAAGAAAAATATGAAATGGCAGAAGCTGCACATATTGGGGCCTCAGCACACAAAAAGTACCTCAGCATCACATTTTCTCCACTGGAAGGGCACCAGAGAGGGCCCTTCATCATGTTTTCTCCACTGGAAGGGCAGCCTACAGCGCACCAAGCCCCCTTTAATCATTACAGAAATTGATAAGGGACATGGTGCAGGTTCAAAATACATCCAGTTAACATATATATATTCATGATAAAATTATTAACAGAAGCACTGGTTTAACAACGTTTATGAGCTTGTAACCTGTGTATGTGTTGTATGTGTGTTTCAGCATTAGAGAAGAGTCTGGAGAAGTCCCTGGCTAAGCTGGATGAGTATCTGATGGGTCCTCTACCTCACGAGGTTCAGGTGGGACACCACAGAGACGAGGGCGAATCCAAACGCAAATACCTGGACGGAGACGAACTGACGCTGGCAGACTGCAACCTTCTGCCCAAACTCCACGTTGTCAAGGTAACCTGCTTTTGGACTTGAGTTCGACTTCTGTCTTCTACGTATAGTACGACAATAACTTGTTTTCCGCAGGTGGTTTCCAAGAAATACCGGAACTACGACATCCCGTCCGAATTCAGAGGGTTGTGGCGTTACCTCGGCAACGCCTACAGCCGAGATGAGTTCACCAACACGTGCGCAGCCGATGTGGAAATCGAGCTGGCCTACAAGGACGTTGCTAAGAGGCTGGGGAAGTGAAGGCATCACAAGCACAGTCACTGTCGTAACTTTCTCTCCTTTTCGAGAATCTACTGCATCACACACAGAAGCAGATACAGTCTTTACAAAGGAGGAGTCATTTTATGGCGAGTGTGCTGAAATGTGGTTAAATGTAGCACAGTGGTGCGTGCAGTGTCTCAAAGAAAAGACAAACGATTTCTTTCTTTCTTTTTTAAGTTGCTGTGCAGCATCTCATGTCTGTAATAATACTGACTGTGAACAAATGGAAGAGGCTGGAATTGTTTGTTGATGGTGATTTTACTGCTGATGTTTCTATTGGAGATGTCGAAAGTTAAAGGGACCACAAAATCAAAAATACATATTTTTCTCTATTTCCCTTCAGTCATAGTTCCTACATGAAACTGCTCAAGACACGACAACCGTGGCATGATTTCTGGAAAGAGACATTTCTGTCCAATTTCTTTTTTTAATATGTTCTTTTGGCGCTTTGAGCACCACAAGCCGAGTACCATATAGTTTATTATATAATATAATAAACTATATATACTATGTATACTAATATATAATATTATAATGGAGAGAAGGCAGACATCTCCACGGCCGATATCTCCAACACTTGGCAACTCACACCAAAACAATCAAACTTGATATGTAGCACTACAGGTAGGAGAAACAAATATGTATTCTTGATTTTGGGGTGAACTGTCCCTTTAAGGGGGAAAATAAAATGTAGTTGGAGGTTGTTTTCTCCTAAGTACCTGTTTCTGCTCACAGTTAATCTGCTTCCTAAACCTTAATAATCATGTCGTGAATTTACATATGTAATAGCAATAATGGCACGCATAAATCAATGTTTGATTATTTTACCTGTTAAACACCGTTAAGAATGTGTTTCAGCCAAAGTAATTTGCCTTTTATTGGGACAGCGTTGGAGAAATGGTGTCTCCCTTAAAGGGGCAATAATTGAGTGATTGACTTTTACGGTGTCGCACCACACTTAATGTATAATACTGATCGTGGTCGTGAAATGGCCACACATTTCAGATTAAAAACTATAGTTTAAATTTGATAGAGTAGCCTATAGCACCCAAACACACCGAGTTTACCAGTGCTGGTTATGTTGTCGTGTTAGTTTTAATCATGAATCAAGCGCTCCTTTGCCTTCAGCTCTTTATGTGTACAGTTAATTTTATATGGGTGAATATAATACAAATGTGATGTCATCAAAGCTGGTCGCAGCTCAACTATATCCTCATATTCTTTCTGATGATTAGAACGATGAACACACTGTGTATAAGTCGCTTATTTGAATAATAAATCTATTTTCTCAGAGACTGAGCTTGAGAGTTGTGTTTTTTTTTCTTCTTCCGTTGTTGTTGGACAGTGTGCAAATGTTCTCAGGAGAACAGCGACACAAGAATGCTTTGTTTATGACAATACATGCAAGGTCGTCTTAGGGGTGTCATGCTGTCTGGTGAATCCACCTTTCTGACTGAATCTGAGGCTGAGCAGTAAATACATACATAGCCATTCAAACGTATGTAATTCTGACCTCCCACAATCAGTCCTTCATGATCACTAGGCAGGAATAAACAAAAGGAAAACCTCAAATGCAAGGACCCAAGGAAGAACAATGCATCTCCCTCGAGGTGCCGCTGAATACACAGCTTTTATCCACCTTTTTGCTTTCAGCCTTTGTTATCTCCTCACAGCAGGTCCCCCGTCTCCCTCTCAGCTTCTTTTCCTCCCTCAGCACAGAAAGTTTAAGGTGTTTCCACCTCAGTTTTCTATTTTATTGTTCCTAATTCTAGTATAAATACCAGTAAATAAGTACCCTATCTTTCGATCTAATTTCCACAATAATCGCCTGCTTGTCACGACATAGTAAATATATAATGTACATTATTGAGCAATGCTTTACTTTACATGCACTTAAACAATGCATGTCTTCTCACACCCGAGCTGGACATCAGCATCTCTCCACAGAAATACAAAGGGCCCATTGTATCATGTGACAGCCAGCAGATGGCAGTAAACACAAAGCTGTATTCGGTCTGTGACAGCGTGACCATATGCTTAGGGGTCGTCCTGATTTATGTCTCCACTTCTGAACGTCAGTCACCGTGGCTCACTATTATATTCATTTACAGGCCCTGTGTGTATGCCTCAGTCAATCTCAGTGGTGGAAAATGTATTCAGTAACAATACCTAACTGTGAAAAAAAATACTACTCCATTACAATTTAAAAGCCCTGCCTTGATAATACAACCTCATTTAATACTACCTAATTAAGAATACTATTAGCATAATGTAGTGGGACTGCAATAGAAATGCTCCCAATGTCGTTAATAGCACCTAATAATAATTTATAAAATGTCAACAATAATAAAAAAATGTTTTACCAATAACAATGCATCACATTTTACAAGCTCGTCATGTTGACATTAGCAATATTAATGTGTACATTAAACATGTCAAATATAGGGCGTGGGGGTAAAAAGCACAATGCGTGTATTTGTACATTGCGGTTGAAAAGTAAACACTCAGACACAGTGTACTGTGTGTTTACAGCAAATACACTCAGCCGTCCTCCACCCTTCCGCTCAGCAGGAGCCCGCTACGTTTCCCCGCGGGGGTCGTAACACGCAGACGGTCCCTAAAGCGTCACTCGCTGTTTTTTCTTTCTTTCTGCAAGTGGGCAGAGCGAGCGCAGAGGCTCGTGCGCACGGCGAGCTGTGGTCCAAGTCTCTCCCAGTCTGCTCGGCGCAACGACGTCTCCGCCCGCTCCTCGTCCCCCGCTGGATTTGTAAGTCTCGTTTACCGCCTCGTGTCACCACCGAGAGAAACCATTAGCGAGGTAAGCGACCCCCAACCCCCCTTCTTTTTGTATGCCTCATTTGTGAAGAGAATACCGCTGGGGAAGAAGAGGCGCAGTGTTTGGCCGTGTGTGCTCGGGGAGTGAGTGAGTGAGTGAGAGAGCGAGAGAGAGAGAGAGGGAGAGGGAGAGGGAGGGGGTGGGGGGCTGTCATTGCGGCGGTGCGTGTTTTGTTGTGAAATGTGCGGTGGTCGACCTACGGAACAAACTAACGGAGCGAGGAACGGCGTAGCTCGCCCGACTAGCCTCAATAAAGCGGACGTGGTCGGTAACGGAGCTAACGTCAACGCTAGCTGTGTGTTCTTCTTCTTCTGTTTCTTCTTCTTCTTCTCTTATTCCAGCCGGTTAGGGTATCGCAGCGGGGTCCACGGCCGGTGTTGCTCGCTCGTAGAAGAAGTCGTCGCAACAGTGTGGCCCCGGTGGCCCCGGGGACACCGGGGCCACCGGGGACGGAGTCTCCCGCAGAGGCTCCAGGTCGGTCCGCAGCATCGGTGTGTCTCGAGCAGGTTGTTCACGAAATGACGTTCAACTTCCCCGAGTCGCTCCCCGGCCTCGTCAAGGTGTAGTCACCGTAGTGATAGCGGTTATTCTCGAGTGTGTGTGTGCGTACGTGTGTACGTATGTGTGTGTGCGCAGGTAACGTTGACCGCTGGCACCGTCAGCGCGCCGGTGACCGACGATGGTGAGCGCGGCGTGCTCGCTCGTATCTCACGGCCGTTTACGCAGACACGGCGCGATCAAACATTAACCAGGCATTTCGCCTTGTCACACACACACACACACACACAAGCTCCGGGAGACATATTTATGCTCCAGGGGAGGTGGGTCCCTCAGCTTCCAGAGAAAGGAACACACACACACAGACACACACACACACACAGACACACACACACACACACACACACACATAGAGAGAGATAACCGTCTGCGCAAGATAATCATGTCAATTCATGCCCTTCAGGTCCGGTGACTTCTCGGAAACGTTAGGACCTGTATTTTTGATCATCATTACACCATTCAACACCTGTTTTTTTTTTGTTTTTTTTTTATCGACCTAATAATAATAATAATAACAATAATAATCATAATCATGGTAGACTTGCATGCCGGGGGTTTTGATGTCTCACCAGCAAGCTCGGTAAAACCTGCAAAGTGAAATCGGCCGGTGACTCGGATGTGGGGAGAATGAGAGGCTTGATTCTTCTGTCCTGATGTGCATTAGGTCACTCGGGCTCATTGAGGCACTTAGCTCACCAGCGCAGCCCAGTCATTTTCAGCCTGTAATCAGGTTACCACATGCTGATTTGATTACACGAGATATATGTTGTGTCATTATCATGCAGACTGCAAATGTGAGTACTTTCAACAGGAAGCCCCGCCAAATCGCCTTTTTTAAAAAGATGCTTGGGATTCGTTTTTGATGGGCGATCATGGGGAAATTTCCCTACTGAGACTGTAAAGTATATGTCATCTTAATCAGCGAGACCCGACAAACCCCCACCCCCCTCTGGTTCCGATCATCGAGCTAATGCTGTGTAGTGGCCGTCCCAAGGTGAGCTGCCCCCTGGCTTTATGAAGAGCTCTTTCAGCCACCCTTTTTTTTTTTTTTTCCCTCTGGAGCCCTTGGGATTATAAATCCCGAGGAAAAGGAGCTTTGCTTCGGTGGCATGCTTCACTGGCAAGAAATGGTTGGAGGATGTGTGAGTGAGTGTGTATGTATGTGTGTGTGTGTGAAAGTGTGTGCGCTGGGGGGCTTGGGTGGAGAGCGAGCAGAGGCAGTGGAGGGATGAGGAAGGAGGGATTGAAGATGGAGGGATTGTGAGGCTGCACTGATGGACGCCACGCAGGGAAGTGGTGGACTTTGGGCTTCCTGCGATAGAAGGGGGCTCCTGTTCTCGCAGCACAAACGCACACGTACACCTGTCTTCTCAGGCCGAGGTCACAACGAGCTGTGGAATCGGCTCATTCGGAGGAAGATCGTGCGTCGCACTTTAGCCAGGAACCCCACTCCACCGTGGCCCTCCAGTCTGAAGAGGCTCCCGCTCCCGTCACGTGACGCACACTTCGCTTCTTTACAGTCGGCCTACTGTTCGCAGCTGCACTCATTTAATCGTGCCGCACGCAGAGGGATGTTCATTGGTCGGGCAAGTCACAAAGCCACTAAATCCCCTTGAAAAGCTGTTTTCACATCGCAGGCAGGAAAATAAAAACAAAACTGAAGAGGTAATAAAAGGAAGATTATGGATTTCTCTAAAGGCCTTCACTGTAACCTCAAACATTAATCGCATCCTCAATTTCATGCCTGCTTTTTTTTTCTTTTGTCTCGGAGACCGTCATCATATGTGGACTGTTGAACGACGAACTGCTTATTTTAAAAACGTTCAAATGTCATAAGGGTGTGAGTCCTTTATAATTGTGCAACTGTTGGGTCATTGGCTGCCTCTTCCTGCGACTCTTCGAACCAGAAGTACCGCAGTCAAAGCATACAGCTCAGCAACGTCAGTTGGCCACAATAATCTGGTGATGTCAGCAGGCTAACAAAGTACTGGCCGTAATGAGGCGACTAGCTTGTTAGGGCGGTGGGTCCCTACATATTGCGGTGAATTTGAAATTACCCACGAGCACAGAAAGTGAGGACATTTGGCCGGGCCGGACTTCTTTTGAAGGGTTTTGAGAGGATTTGGATTGCATTAAGAGCGAAGACCAGCATTAGGATTAGCTTTATGTCAGGGAAAGTGTTCTAGGCATGAAGTGCACCGCAGAGGGTTTAGGGTTTTAGGATTTAATGCAGTCAGTGAAGGCCCTCGCAGGAACGGTGGGTGCATGTTTGCAGAATATGCTGCTTTTATGTGAACTTTCATTTAAGAGCATATTAAGGTATGATTCGTGTGTGTGTGTGTGTGTGTGTGTGTGTGTGTGTGTGTGTGTGTGTGTGTGTGTGTGTGTGTGTGTGTGTGTGTGTGTGTGTGTGTGTGTGTGTGTGTGTGTGTGTGTGTGTGTGTATTTTTTTCCAAAGTCACTCAAGCCTCATTCTGTTGCACGGCGTAAGGAGGCCAGCTTGTGTTAGCATAACAACAGAGCTTGTATGTGGTGGTGACAGGGAGAAGGAATTGCCACGGCTGCCCTCGGCACCTCATCTGCAATTCCTACCCACACTTGTCAGCGGGCTTGTTTTTCGGCATGCAGGTCATGTTCACGGCGGTCTTGTCCTCTCCCTCTCATCTCGTCGCATGTCGCGGCGGGTTAAACTTCTCCGCGGTGGTCTGAGGAAAGTGATGCCCTCGTTGTTTTGTTTGTTTTTTGCAGATGGCTTTATAAAGTTTTTTTTAAATATTTATTTTTAAGTACGTCTGTTACAAAATCTTTCGCATCAAAGGACAAAGTGGTATGGAAAGAGCCTGAGTGTTGCTCGCGTGTGTTTGTTAGTGCCGGCTAGACATCGAGGGAAAACTCAGGGTCAGAGATCTGATGTTTAGAGAGCCAGCGTTGCACTTCCTGAGAATTCACTGGGTGGTGTTGGTCTTCATTGTCTCACAGATGGGAACTTCCCATCTTGTGTGCAGAGCCTCAAGAACTGCAAGAAGCAGCTCATCTGTTGCTTCCTTTTGTGTTTTGGCTTCACTTTTGCTTTTTTTTGCTAAGGAAATCCAAAAATTGTCTCCACACTGTGAATCTCTAAATTCTGCTATTTGCAGACAAGGACTGCATGTACATGTACAGTACAATTAGGAAAATACAAAAACAAATCCAACATTGAAAAGAAGATTTTTGGTCACCTACTTGGCTGCCTTTCCCGCGAGGATGGTGTGAAAACTCAGCGTGTTTTGTTTTGTTTCTCCCGGCTCTAAAAGTGCTGAGGCGATTCCTTTTCGTGCGGACAGTCAAGAGTTCACTGATTCGCTCCTGTGCGGAGGGGGGACACGCCGGTCCTTGTGGGCGCTCTTGGTGTTTTTAGCTGTCCGACCTGTTCCTGAATGTGGTCACAGCTGATTGGATTTAGGCTGTCAGGGTGGAACTGGACTTCTCTCTGTGGAGGCCACGGTTGTCAGCCTTTCCAGGGGCTTTAAACACACGTGGTTCACACGCGTGTTTGTGGGGGGGGGGGGGCTGTATTTGGTCGGGGGCAAAGAGAAATGAATAAAACAATGTTGCGTTCTAGTTCAGGTCCGGTTCCTGTTCACGCTGCCTTTTTACAAACGAACTAAGAGGAGTAAACATGACTGGTAACCAAGTGACTGGACAGTTTTGCCGATTGTAAGTGGACCCGGCTTTTTCAAGCGGGTTCGGTTTTTGGTCCGTGCCGGAGTTCAATTGACGGCTTTCACACCAGCCCAAAAGAACCTCTCTAACCAAGCAATCGGACCCAAGTTTAACTGAACCTAACAGGTTAGGTGTAAAAACTGCACATAGGATTCTGTGATGAATGTGAAGACATTATTTATTTTTATGACACAAATCTACAACGAACGTTTATAATTTCTTAGTTTTACTTCCTGTGTCACTTGGCCGCTTCGCCTTCCTCTTTGAGCTGATCCCCTGACCAACCGAAGAAAGTCTTTTTTTGTCCTTCTCCTCACCGTATACAAAGGCTGGAGCTGACGGCTGAAGCTTTCTCTTGTCTTGTGAAAATGGGAAGATTTCGATGCCAAAAAAACTCAAAATTGGTCCCCCTCGAAGAAGCGTTTGAGCCCATAAGTGATCCAATAAAGAACACATTAACATCGATCTGTGTGCCTCTCGCATTTTAAATAAACTCCCTGGATTACGCTGCAGAGGAAGCCCGTCTCACGCCGGTTTTGGCTCTCCATATCTGGTTACGAGCTGGACTCGCACCAGTAAGGTGCAGCGGGGCCCCGTTCCTCTGGAGGGCCCTGATGAATAATTGAGAGGCGGGGCCTGTGTGAAGAAGTGCATTAAGATGCAGAGTCACACCGGTCTCCATGGCAGCGGGGCCATATTATCAGGATCACGTCTCCTTTAGCCGGGGCAACGGGCGACACTAGCACAGTCTCAGTGTGGGAGAGGATGGACGTCGACCGGGGGGAGCGGTTTCACTTTCCTGGAGGAGGTTTTTGAAACCGAAAACAATCCCAAAACCGGAGCCTGTAAGCGTCTGTGCCAAATGGATCAGTAAGAGAGAAAGGTTAGGAGAAAAGTTAGGCACATTAACTCTTCATATTTATTTAAATGTCTTCACATGTTTATTAGCTTTCGATGCTGTCCGGGGCAGAGTTCAGTAGTTCTGAAATCATCTGTGGATATGTGTGTATATGTAAGGAAATACTCACTCATTTGAAAACCTGGAACTATCCCATGAATTTGATTCACTTTATTATCAAAATAGTTGCAGTTGAGTCATTTTCTGTCAATCAATTAATGACCTTTATAGATGTGCCCATGGCCTCTGGGAACTTTGTAAAGTGTATCTGTCATAATCTGCTGCTCGACCAACAGCTTGATCCACAATATAATCTGTAATGGTTAGTCGCAGCCGTCAAACCCCATTCTTCTGAAAAGGAAGGGCCGCTGGCTGTCACCACACTCGGGCAACTCTGAAGTCACCTGAGTGTGAGACGTCGAGCTCCACGAAAGCCTATTTATATTCGGGAGAAAAATGGATACTTTTTCCAAAGCCGATCCATAATTGATGGCCGAAGCTACATCTCGAGCATATTTCTGTGGTTATGCAACGGGCTCTTAGTGTACGTTATTTCAGTTCGGTAGAACGCTCCCTCTATTTTGGACCTGGAGTAATGCACTGGAATTAATCCAGACCTCCCTCCGCCTGCTTCACCTTTCTAAAATTACTCCCTAAACTGCACTTTTAAGGGAGTTATTTTCGGCTCCAATCGCAAATGCAAAGGAAATGGACGGAGTCTTTACCTCAGCCATCTGGCCCACTCTTGACGATTCAGCATACGACGGAACAAGGGCAAAGGCTGCGTGATTATGGGACCTCCGTTGGAGGGATATTAAAAGCCTAAGATGATTATTTTGACAACGATGAGATATCATCTTTTACTCTAAATCCCCGCGACTTTACCATAAACCAGTTACATCTGTGCACACAGCGGAAATAAACCAAGCGCCCATGATTGCAACACAGAACATTTATTGTAAATATTTAACATTGGCGTTTTACTACGGCCAATCCTGCAGGTATTAGTTCATCTGAGCAGGTATTTCTGAAAGCTGGAAACTAGGGGAATAGAAAAGGTTATACTTGGTTACGGAAATGCTTAGTCAGGGTTTGCTCCGTTGCCATTGAACTAGAAATTGACTCAACTCTGTCTGGAACTTTCAACGGTGATGATTTAGGTTTTATTTTTATATTTGATTTAGATAATTGGACTT
Source organism: Ophiodon elongatus (assembly GCA_016806645.1). NCBI lineage: Eukaryota > Metazoa > Chordata > Actinopteri > Perciformes > Hexagrammidae > Ophiodon > Ophiodon elongatus. Next base: position 771,813 of record JACSYO010000590.1, on the reverse strand, counting down.
GCATCAATATAGCGCTCTAGTCCACCGACCAGCACCAACATACATACACAGAGGTGTGTGAGGTGCCAACCCACTCATCAGGAGCGGTTAGGGGTTCAGTTTCTTCTTCAGGAACCTTCCGATTACTAGACGTCCACTTTACCTCCCGAGCCATTAAAGGCTTAAATATAGGTCACCGGTACGAACACAAAATAACACACTTTTTGTATGTCAACCAGGACCCAGGAAACCTAGAGAAACCAAATCTGTAATTTCAGTATTATGGCCTCATTTTCCTCGTTCCCCCACGAATGGCAGTTATCACATCCATCTGTAAAAATATGCTTCTGTTATTTCCTCGCTAGGGAGTCGGGAGCAGAACAGACCCTCCTCTTTTCATGTCCGGCCGGGCGTAGCAGCACTACAGTGTGGTCGATACTTGAAACCGAGAAACAAATGCAATTTTTTAGAGCTGTAATTTCAGCTCCGTTGTCTCCAACAGGGAAAAAAAAGTAGTAGTTTTTCGCAGATATGGGAGGATGCCGATTCCTCCCAGGCCTGAATGATTCAATTGTTTCTGTCCTCAGCGCCTCTTGAACCCACAGGGCTTCGTGCACTACCGCTTCTTCCAACAATGACACAAAAAAACCCACTCAGCAGGTTGTTACGTTATCATCTCAAGTTGTGAAAGGTCGTATATTCAGTAACCTTAGCTGGCTGTCAACACAGTTTTCACTTGGCTGTTGCTGCTGAGCCAGAGGGCTTTCTGCCAGACAAATTAAGATCCTGAATTAGAAACCAGAAGGTAACTGGGACGAGATATATGCTCTGCTGCTGTGGAGTGGGTGGGGGGGGGGGGGTTGAATAGCTGCATCGCCCCTGTGATTGGAGGGTTTCCCAATAGTGATGAGCGTTAAATAAGATGCGTTGGTGGAGGGAATCGGGCTCTGACTGACAACTATTCAGAAACGGAAACTTGCATTGAGTCTACGTTCTGTGTCGGTTTTGGCTCGTGCTCCTCACAGCGATGTACCGCGGGGAGCCAGTCAGAGCAGCGTTCCTCTCCGTTAAACAGCCCCATCCCACCCCCCCCCCACCCCCCTTCTATATACACACACACACCCTTGTCGGTGCCCAACTAGCGAGCTTTTCCCGAGCAATGAGAGACATCCGATGTTATCGGCACTGCAGATTGCACAGCGCCACTGCCAAGGGCTTGTCTCATGAATTCACATTGCAGTGCAGAGATCTCCCCCCCCCCTCCTCCCCACCGAAACCCTTGTTTTGCATACATCACAAAGCAAATTAGACTTAGTTAAATGTAATAATAAAAGAGAAATTCATTTTTATTCTTCTTTTTTTTCTCGTGGACGGCCTTACTTTGTTAAAATACAAAGATCTCTGTCTGCGCGGGAAGCAAAACACAAGCCTTTTGTCTTCAATGGCCGGACAATTATGGTTGTGTCATAACCCTCTGTGATTCCAGGCCCGGTCGGAGGCTGCTCGCAGCTGTCTCTGACCTATTTATGAAGCGGATGGATGTAAGGTGAAAGGAGCCCTTTTGTGTGTCTTGCCTTTTGTGTTTCTTGGGAAGGGTCTCATGATTTTTCCTGCCAAACAGCTCCGCGCGCATACAATCCATCGTTGCCACGCGTCATTCTCAACACCGACCGCTCAGATATTCAAGAAAAATAATATCCATGTTCAGTGTGTTATTGTCTTCTTTTTTTTTTTTTTCTCCTCGTGGTGTTGCATCCACGGAGGCGGCTGCGGGCCTGACCTGGTTAGAGCTGCTTTAGAAAGACGCAGTTTAAAAGCACGGCTGCGGAAATCCCCTCCCCACACTTAGCCTGACTTACAGCCACAGTCGTCGAATGCAGATGGGAGAACATCGAGCGTCTTTTGGGCTTGATTGCTTGCTGAAAAGATGATGATTATTATTATTATTATTTGTTGTTGGTGCTTGAGGCCCAAAGCCAGAGGCATTTCTTTCATGGATTGCCTTGAAGTCGTCAGCAAAGACTTGTTGAACTGTTTAACATCTTCACGAGCGCTGCGGGGGCGGACTCAGTTTGGCATTAGGGGCAATAGTTTGATGATTTGGGCCAAATGTGTTATCTTTGGCAATCGGCAGGAAAGATGGCAAGTGTGTCATCGCATATTGCTGTTTAACGTTTACATGAATTTTCCCGGTGGGCTTTATTCTCACAGATCTATGAAGCTCACAGTGATTTTTGTTTCAATATGAACGGCTTGTTAGGAATATTGTCTACTTATGTGTTTGCTCTGATTGGATTGAGCTAAATACGTCTTAATTAAATGTTACGTGTATGGATTTACAGCATTGACCGCAAAGGAAACAAAATGTAGTTTTGCACATGGGAAGTTGTACAAACTTTGTTTTTCCGTTGCTATGAATATGTGTGAAACAAACAGTACAGTCATCGTGAGTCGCTGCCTGAAAGGGGTTTTTAGATTATGTGATTGATATGGTGGAAAATGCAGCGGAACAGGAAACGTTGTGGTTCGTGATTTTTGATCGCGAGCTGTGTGTTCAGCTCTGGGCCCCCCTCAGCCTTTCAAAGTGTGTCTCGTGTTCAGATGAAATCCAGGTGAGACTGAAGACACTTTGAGTGGACACTTTCCGGCCTTTCGACACAGCCACGCGGCCGCGAGGGCCCCTTGCGCGGGTCTCAAAGAAGTCATGATGGCCGTTTCCCACAATTTTGTCGACTAAATGTTTGAGAGATTAATCAATATTTAAATTTTGTCGCCCTACTTTTACTTGGAAGTTAGTTTGATTAATTCTCCTTGTCCCTGAGCTTTCGCCTCCTACCAGTAGCGGGCCGCCAGGGCCAGCAAGGCCTTCTCTGCTGGCCTAAACATCATCAGAATATAAATTACATTTTTATATATTCTTTCCACAAATATGTATTAAATTATTCCCCATAGTCTATTCTCTTCATTTCATACCTTTTCTCTTGGTTGCGCTGCTTCCAGCCTCAGGTGGAGAGCGGAGGGCTGGCCTTTACGTTAGAGCTTTTATCCAATCATATTTCAGCCGTCATGTGTTGCTAGGGTCCAAGAAATCTGCCCTTAGGCCTTCAGAATCAACAGTGCTGGCGTCTGTAGCTTAAAGTTAAAGGAATCTAAACTGTGGTGTTAACCAATCAGATTTCGAGTTGGTGACACCGGGGCCAGCATGCAGGCGTACAATGACGTCAGCACGGACACGTCTTTTGATTGGATGCGCACTGGTGAGAGGCGGAGCTAGCAACCTGAACCTGATCCTGAACGAGCTAGTGTTAATTCGTGTAGATATATAAGCGTTGTTTTTGTGTTATTTTTTTAACCCACAATGGCTGATGGAGGAGAAGAGATAGATTTGGTCGCAGAAATGCAAACAACGCCATTTTCAAGACGGACTACGCTATGTTAAGGTGATGCAACGCCTAGTTATAATGCGTTTCTGTCTAAATGTATAGTTTCTAGAGCCATGGCGTCATAATGATGGTATTAAGAGGTGGATTCATTCAGGGAGGACTGTGTAGGACATCACTGAAGGCCTAGGGGTGAAATGCACGGCCCGCTACTGCCTCCTACACATTATTCCTTTTAGTGAGAATAAATGAATAAAACCTTGACCTTTTTTACGTTTCAATACACAAGCTCCACCACAAAACACACGCGGACCAAGAACAACAGCTTCCTTCATTTGTCAGGCGGAAAAGCCTGTTGAACATTTGGCAATAAAAAAAAAAAAGAAAGAAAGAAAAACAGAAAAAGGCATGTACTTAAAATTCTGTCCGTGTTCTCGCTTGCCAGCGCGGAAGATAAATCGCAGGCTATCCAAATGTTTATATTTTGACCCTCTTGCATTAATCCCTTAGAGCGCCATCAATCACAAAGATCACACTGTCTGAGTGAGACACGGCCGCTTGCCGTTGCCTCTCTTTCAGGAGACGCATTCAACTTTAAATTACTTTAGAAGACCTGCTCTGGTTTTTCTTGCTTAAGGTCTGTACTGCTTTCACGTCAGACATAATCTATACCAACATGCCCTTTATACTTATTTCTCCTTGTGAAAGAGAATACTTTGGATGGATGCCTGGCCCTATATATATATATATATATATATATATATGCTCTGTTTTCCAGTTTCTTTTAAAATGTATATATTATTGATAAAACAGTTCTCTGCATACTCGCTAAACTGCAATGCCTCCATTCGACCTCTCCCAGCCAGTCGAGGGAACACAGTCTGGTGTGTCACCATCCTGCATGCATGCCATGAGAGCTTCCACACACAGCAGACAGCGTGCCTCTGTGCTGTGTGGTCCGCTGCAGCTATAAACCGGCTGCCCCGCTCACAGTAACAGGCTACTGGCTGTGAAGTTGATTCTCCCTCCACCTTTTTTGAAAATCCGTTGCAGAATCAGTGCAACCTCGGTGAAGCAGTACGTCCTGTAGATGAGACTCTGCTGTGTTTGTGCGTCATGCGATGGGGTTAGTTTGGGCTCTCGGAGCTTGCGATCTGCATTTGTTCTCCGTCTTTATTATGACTTACTGAAGTATGGCTAAAACTCATTATCCAACTATCAGAGCTTCTATCGTAATGTGGGATTGGGTTGGGAGAGGGAACTCCCTCATTGTCGTCATCTCCTCTCATCTCTCTTTCCTCTCTGTCTGTGGCAGGATGCAACAGGTCGGACTGAGTCCACTGAGATGCTACTGATCGGTGAGGATGGGCCAGAGAAGGAAATCCCGCCGGTGAGCCGCACGCCACCCCCCAAAAACTGCCGCCGCCGCCACACCGACTGACACAGCCATGCCCCGCCTGCCCTCCTGAGTCCCCCCTCTCCCTCACCTCTGCGCCTTCCTCCCCCCCCAAACCCCCTGCTCGGTCAAATCAGTGACACTGCGGCACCCCCAGCCAGTCAGCATGGCCACGCCCTTCCTGTGGAAGCTGTCGTCCCAGAAGCTGGGCTTCTTCCTGGTCAGCTTCGGGTTCATCTGGGGCATGATGCTGCTGCACTTCACCATCCAGCAGCGGGCCAGCCACGAGAACAGCGCCGTGCTGAGGCAGCAGATCCTGGACCTGAGCAAGCGCTACATCAAGGCGCTGGCCGAGGAGAACCAAAGTGTCATGGACGGGCCCTACGTGGGCACCATGACGGCTTACGGTGAGTGGCCAGCTCCCGAGCTGCACCTCATGTGACCCGAGAGAGAATAAGAAATGCCTGACATGTCTAGTATGTGGCAGACGCAGGTGGCCGTGATGTGTACAGCCCCCTTTCCCGGGATCAGCGTGCTATTAGCGACGCTAAATTAATCTATTAATTGATGCTGCATGAGAGCCACAACTTCTTTGATTTTAATAAGATCCCTACCGGGCTATAAAACAACAAGAGGTACCTGTTAACAGAGTTAAGATGTGGGCCAGCCTTGCTACGCCCGTCTGTTTTTACATCTTCTTTAAATAGCGCCGACTGGTTCCACTTGTCTTCCTCCTGAGCAGGCGCAGCATTGCTTTGCTTTCAAGAAAACCTGGGAGATTTAATGCTGCTGCAGCCGCACGATACTGTAATAGCACGGGTCCAGGAGACCCGTCAATAAGTTATTCATGCCATTAATAGAGCTGTATGGCTCGATGGGAGGCTTCATTAGGAAACCTGAGATTGGAATTGATTGTCCCTCTAATGCCCAGAGAAACAACAGAATACAGTAAAGAAAATAAGATTAGAATGAGCTCCCGGAGTCCGATAAGAAACCAGCGCAATACTTGCTTTGCTTATTTAAAAGCACTGTACATGCAAACCCACTTTGAAGGTACCGCTTGATGGAAATCAAACATTTTGTACAGCTATAATTCCCCAGACCTGGAGAAACTCTGCCTGATTACAACATCCTCGTCAATCATGTAATTAATTAAATGTGATGTCTGTAGATCTTCCTGTCACACGATCCCAGGGTTTCCAGGAAACCAGTGTCCGGTCCCGTCTCCCCTCATACGACAGATCGATTTCCACGGCACGGACCGCCGTCCCAGCATCGCAGCCATTTCACGTCCCTCCATTAGATGGGGAGGCAGCGGGATCCTCGGCGCTTCCTGTGCTCACTCATTTTGGTCGATGATTCGCCCTGATACAATCTGCAGGAACAGAGTTTCCTCCTTCGATCCCCGTAAATGCCACATAAAAACCAAATGCGTTTGAATTTAATGTTGCGTCTCCCAAAAGGCCATTCATCAAGTCGGGTCGGTTTTATTTATATGGCCCGGTATCGCACGTTTTCCTCGAGGGGCTTTATGGTCTGTGCAGCACACGGCGCCCTCCGTCCTTGGCGGATTGGAAGAGCTGTTGAACAGCACGGAGCTGGCAGGCTGCCTGTTTACACACAGCCGGGATTAGATACTCTCCTAATCCTACATCTAAAATATGTTATTTAATTTGTAGAATGTCTTGGAATTATTGTTGAAATTATGATTTTTTTTTTCTCGCTAAAATGCAGTTTTATATTAAAGATTTAGTTTGAAATACGACAATACAATTGTGTTGCAGATTGATCTGCTGATTATTCTCTGTTTGCTCTAAAGAAGAGGAAGGATAAATCTTCCTCTAGGTCACCGCCGTACCGTCTCATTCCTCCACGGTAAAGTCAGCCGCGACACGGATGTGACCTTCCGCTTCACATCCGTGCAGCCGGGCGTGACGAGCCGCCCTGCCGACGGCGCGCTCTGTTACCGCACCGCTCAGCAGCTATTGTGGAATTCCCCTTTAGTGGCGAGGACGCTTATCACACCCGCCTGTCGTCGTCGTCGTCGTCGTCGTCGTCGTCCCCCCGCCTGCTTCGGACCTGCTCCTTCGGGCCGGTGTCGGGATTCAGGAGGCTGCAGCTGCCCGCGGCGAGGACCGGGTGCAGCGCGTGAGCTCAGATTGCTGGTCTAATCCCCTCCGTCCTCCCGAGGGTGGAAGGTCATTGTGTGCTATTACGTTGGTAAGATACGGAGACCCCCTGACAGGCCGGGCTGAAGCGGATGACAAGGAACAATAGGAATCGCTGATGAATACCTCGGGCTTATGCTCCCGTGTAATCACTTCTCTTTAATGCTCATGGGCTTAATGAAAAATCCCAGGTCATCGTGCATCCAGATTATTATCTCCTATGACACTATTATTAAAAGCAAAGCGTGTTCACCGCTCCAGGATTTGTTTTTCGGCTGCGTCACCTCCTGAGAAAGAAGATGTATTTGAGTCGGGCAGAAATGTGTCCCTCAATGTGCTATTGCTCATCCGGTGACGTGGCAGCAGCAGCATCAGTGCACAGGAGGACAAGCCGAGGCATCACTCACTGCTTCTCAACACACTGGCACTGTGAAGGTCGCACACTCGAAGCTTCACGTTTAATTATTCTACAAACCTGAGAGCGTTTTCTTGCTCTCCATAATATTTTTTTACACACGCGGATGTTTTTCACACAAAATCTCTATTTGTTTTACGTTCCATCTACTCTGCCACTCCCGATTTGTAAATGTGAGTGCAGGAGAGAAATTACGGCAGTTATTGTTTACACAGCTTCATCTCTCCCACCATGAAGCACGTTGGCATTAGCTGAGGAGCTGCGATATTAAACGGGGGCCGGGTGAATCCCTCTTGATGTACAGCCTGGGGTCAGCGGGCACAGGCCTGTGTGTGCCGGAGGTAAACAGAAAGGGGCCTTTAACTCAGAGCTCGTTCACCTCCCTCTCCCCCTCCCTCCCTTCCTTTTCTTCTTCTTCTAATTCTGTCCAGCCCAATAGCTTTGGCAAGGCCGCCACTCCAAAGCGCTCCGTTTGGGTTCCCGCCCCCGGTCTTGCTGCACCGCTCCTCCGGCACCCAGCTCGTCCAAATCAGACAAAACGCTTCTCTCTCTCTCTCTCTCTCTCTCTCTCTCCCTCTCCCTCTCTCCCCAGCTCCCCTTGCCCTCGCCAATCTCTCTCTTGACGTGATGAAAACTGGCGTGTCGAATGCATCGCTGTGAGGGGAAAAAAAAAAAATGTGACGCTCGTGTGTGTGATGGACAAGCTGCAATTATCATCATCTGATGAAAGCACGCTCGATGAATCGCTTCTGCACACACACACACACACATATATATGAGCCAAATGCATTGATGTCACGGTAGACTATGAGGTCGATGATTACGGCGGGAGCTCTTTGCGGCAGACAAATGGCATGTGGCTGGTTACTGTACGGCTCCAGCAGCTCAAAACAACTGAACAGTTCTCTGCAAATGTCACTGCAGTTGCTGCCGGTTTACAGTGTCGAGAGAAATCCCCCAAAGAAACGAAGCCGTAACATTTTGAATGTATGCCCCATGTGCTTATTACTGGTCAGCTTCCCTTCTCACATTATCTGTGTCCTATGCAGAGAAATGCTCGCGGAAAATAAATGCCCACAGAAATGCAAAGACCCCAAATAAACGGGTCACTCACAAAGTCGCCATGGCTCCAGTTTTACATTTTAAATGAGCCTCAAGCTGACTTCTTTCAGGTCAAAGACTTGTCGTAGTCGGGGGATGGAAACTCCACACTGTCGCTTGGGATCATAGTGAAAGAGTTGGTCTTTCTCCGTCATGATGTGGAGCCTGATTGCTCATTTAGTCAGAGGATCAGAGAGACCCTGGGCCAGCAAAGCTAGCATTACTTGCCTGATGTTGAACGTTTCTTTCCGATAAGTAAAAACTGGGTTCTATCCTAAAGCACTACAGTGCACAGATTTGATCCATTCCATAAAACAAACATTTCACAATCACCCCAATAATCTGATTCCCCTTCTTACGTGCAGACTTGAAGAAGACCCTCGCCGTGCTGCTGGACAACATCATGCTGCGGCTGGGCAAGCTGGAGTCCAAGGTGGAGAACATCTACAACGGCACGGGGGGCAACCTGACCAACGGCACCAGCACCGCCACGCCCAGCGCCACCAACTCTGAAAAAGTAAACGTGGCGGGTATGTACTGCATCTTCTCTTTTTTTGGTCTGAAGTGTGTTGCAGTGACGGGGGTGAGGGGTGGAAAGCTGGAAGGAGACACACAGGCGGATTTATCTTAAGTCTTCCTGTAAAAGCGGAAATCTCGTCCCAAAGGATCGGAGCTCTGAGAGAAAAGTATTTTCCCTCTCCAGACTTCGAGAAAAGTTGGATTCAAAAAGCGATTGTTCGGTATGAACTGTGACTCATGTGTGGGCAAGTTGGCATGTACACGGTTTCACAGTTTCTTGTTTTCCAGAGGAACCCTGTTGTTCAGGGTGTGAATGCGCACAATAAATCTAGTAGCCGAGGCTAATTAAAGAGATGAGGATAAGCTGATTGAGGCTATGTTTCTGCGACCCCCTTGTTTCATTTGAAAGATTCCCATCGCGAATAACATCCCCGGGGCCCAAAACCAGTGAAACTCTGCCAGCATCGCACAGTGCACACCAGGCACTTTATGGGTCCAGACCGCATCCTTGGACATGATTCAAATAAGGCCTGCGTTCACGCTGCATGACCCTTTTATTAGTTTTCATTGATTTTCCTGCCAGCTTTCAGATGATGAATTCAGCCCAGTTGAGAGAGCGAAGTGTTGGTTTTTCTGGGACCCGGGGACTCGCTCTCGGGTTGTTTGCGCAGCATTAAAGCGTAGGAATGTGGAATCTGTGCTCTGAGGCGGAATTGGATTAGGCTGATTTGGTTGTACAAAGTCACATTTGAACGGATCTTATCCCAAATGACAGCTGCTGCACTGCCACCTTTTTATCAAATGTTGCCGCTGCCTTTTGTCACTTTTTCTCTTTTTTGAGAGTTGAGCGGCGATAAGTCGGCCTATTTATGGACACGAGCGTCACATGAAAGTGATCAATATCAAGGCAACTGACGTCTGACTGTTGAGATGACTCACAGGGAAAATCTGACTTCCTTGTTTCTGTGTTTTTATAAAATCTTTTGTCTGTGAACAGCAAACCCCAGATGCCGCATCCTTTATCAGAATCTGCTCAACCTGGCGTAGCGTCCATCTTGTTTCTTCTTCTTCTTCTTCAATAGTTTAGTCCGGGTTCTCTGAATCCTCTGATTTCCTCCTAAATTTACTTGTAATAGTGAAGTGAATATATTGGAGTGTTGGATGGTTTGTCAGACATTGGATTGTTTTTAGCGTTTTCTTGGGGTTTTCTAAGGAAGCTTTAATGTATGTCATCATATTTAAAGACCCTTAAAAACAATTTAAATCCTCATTTTGTAATAAATCGATTAAATGAGTTAGTCTTTTGTATTAAATCAACTTATGGATGTAACTCGTTGGTGCTTTTCTCCCTTTGTGTTTTTTGACCGTGGTGAACATTTTGTTAAGAGATGAAGACATCATGATTACGGTTATCTTTTTAAAATCTATTCTGACTGTTTGGACTTTGCAAACGCTCTGGAGTTATTGGAAATGTTTGGATGACACAGATCTTCTCGGAAACGATCCTACGTAGCCTCCAGTGGAATCTAATTCTACGAACAGTACAATACTAATAATATTAGTGGCCTGATCTTTATCTGCAGCTTCCAACTTTCCGGTACGGCCCCACTATATTATTATTACATTTTATAAAGCAAAATACATAATACTGTAAAATAAGGTTTTATATGAATACATAAAAATGAAACAACAAAAGAAAAATCTGGTTAAATATTTAGACTCTAACTGTATAATGCTGTTAAAACCTCCTGTACAACACACCGTCTCCTCCGGCGGTGTGTGTGCAGGAGTTGGATCTCTGTCTGGTCTCGATCCGGCCATTGTGGAGAGATGAAGCACTAATCTCATCCACCATTGTCGGGGCAGTGTTGGCCCGTGGAGCGACGGTACCTGGACCCGTGACAATACCACTGCAGTACTCTATCCGCTCAATACTTCCAGCCGTACCCGGGAGAGACGACGTTTGGATCCTGAACGCGGGTCGAGCTGTCAAGGCGGCGACTCCATCCCTCTTGGCAACGAGCGAAAGCGAGCCCGCAACACTCCAGAGTCTCCATCGGAGCGTGTCTCCTGTCTTGGAGTGGGTGGCAGCCGGCGCTGCTGCCAACTGCTCCAGTGCTCCTCCCCGACTGGAAGGCAATTACTGAGATAAGGATCGGGACAGTGAGGGGAACACGCCTGGCTTTCAGAGAGGCCTCTATCAAGATGGAGCTGAGCAGCAGCCCTGGGACTGCGCCGTCGCCACCTCGATTGTATACATTTTCTTGGCCAAGGACTCACCGGGTCTCTTCAGTGTTCCCAGTTTTAATCAGGCTTTTACTCTATCTCAGGGGTGTCAAACTCATTTTCACCCTGGGCCACATCAGTGTTACGGTTGCCCTCAAAGGGCCGGTTGTAACTGTAGGACTATATGAATGTAACTACTCCCTAAACATATTGTTAAATAACTGTCTCTGCATTTGATTATTGTTTATTCAAGTGCACAAATATAGTACTTGCATTTTATATAAATGTATGTAAGCAAATTTCTTTTCTATTATAACATAAATCCTTTTAATTTAGGTTTAAGAAACCCACATTACTCTATCAAAGATCAAACTTTTAAAGAAAATAACAGACAATATTACATTAACTTTGTTCAAAGCTTTTTTTGTCACAGTTGTGAGGGACATAACTCTGGCACAACAAATAATTGTGAGCTGCTAAAAACATGTTTGACAGATGTGGTCTGGTCTACCTTTACATGGCTCACCTGTTCTCCCACCTTTACATGACTCACCTGCTCACACACCTTTACATGGCTCACCTGTTCTCCCACCTTTACATGGCTTACCTGTTCTCCCACCTTTACGTGACTTACCTGTTCTCCCACCTTTACATGGCTTACCTGTTCTCCCACCTTTACGTGACTTACCTGTTCTCCCACCTTTACATGGCTTACCTGTTCTCACACCTTTACATGGCTTACCTGTTCTCCCACCTTTACGTGACTTACCTGTTCTCCCACCTTTACATGGCTCACCTGTTCTCACACCTTTACGTGACTTACCTGTTCTCACACCTTTACGTGACTTACCTGTTCTCCCACCTTTATGTGACTTACCTGTTCTCCCACCTTTACATGGCTCACCTGTTCTCACACCTTTACGTGACTTACCTGTTCTCCCACCTTTACATGGCTCACCTGCTCACATAGCTTTATGCTGCGTTCACACCAAACGTGTTGCGAATTTTTCGTGCGAGTAGATTACAAACAAAATCAATGCACAGATGCGAATGGATGTGAATAATGCAAATTTTCGCCGGGCAGCGAGAATGAAGCGAATGGCGCTGTGCGAACAATTGGCATTACGCTGTGTCTGTAAAGCCAATCAGCGTTGAGAAGCTCCGCCCGTCATCACTGACGTCATGCCGCTGTTGAATCAGAAACTATGGAGGAGAAGTCGATAGTCTGGAAGCGGCAGTCCTCCAGACGCAGCTCCTGGAGAAGCTGTGTGCGGCGACGGATGATGTTATGAACCCAGACATGAGGGCGTTTGATGTTCCGACGTTTGTGGGACTTCCACAACATGTACAAAGCAGAAATAGTGGTTATTTCTTCAATGGTGGATGGCGGAAATGAACTATTTCCACGGAGATAAGCCACGCCCCCTCTCCGGTGCGTCTAGTGCGAATTCTTGGACAACTTTAAGTTTTTCTTGGAGGCTAAATTTAGCATACTTGGCTCTGTGTTTGGTGTCAAAATGCAAAAGTACATTGTATTCCTTCATCACCGACACGCCTCATAACACAAAAGACAGACCGGTTCTTCTCCTTGAAGCACAAACATGTATTCGCTTTCCCTCTGGGGGGTGGGGGGGGACACCAAAAACCTCTTAGACTCTTATTTCAACTAAGTCCCCTCAAGGAATTCCCCAACAAAGCTTCAGCCTCATGTTGACGTGTGATCAACGCAGCAGCTGCTGGAAGGCCGGCTCTGGTTGGGATCTAACAGCTGTGTACACACGGCGGAACACGGCTTTCTTTCTCACAAAAATCTGGCCCCGCTCTCGTTGTTTTACAGTTGCACACCTTTTTATGTGTGTGTGCTGCAAATAGGTGTCAGCGCGCCACGCTTTTTTGTTTTTCGTGCGCCGCAATGTTCAGGAATAGCTCCGGCCTTGTTGAGCCAAGGACAACGGGGCACAGAAGCCCCTCATGGGATCAAAACAAGTCGATCGGGCCTCGGCGGGAGGCAGATGGGACTCGTTCCAACAACAGCCCGCGACGCCGCGTCTTTGCCGGGTCTCGCTGATGGGGCTAATCGACCTCCCCAGCGGTGTTTCATCTGTGTGGGCCGGCCCGCGGCGTGGAAATGTAATCTCCTCCTACACACACACACACACACACACACACACACACACACACACACACTGGCGTAGAGTGGCTGTAACAAATGGTCAGGTAGTGATTTGCAGCCGCTCCCCCCCCCCCGTCTCCATTTTGTTCCCTGTATGATCTATTCCTCCACCTCCTTGTGTTTAAAGGAGCGTCCCCTCGCAGCTCCACCGCGCCGCCGCTGACATTTGGCAGATTTGTAGCGGCGCTTCGCTTCTTCGGTGAGCAGAGACCTGTGCTTTCACAGCTCAGGGCGTCCTCGCCGCTTTGTCTCTCTCAGCTATTGATCCGCTCGCATCTCTGTTTGTCATTCACAGTGAAAGATGAGACCCGAGGTCTCAATGTCAACAAAGGGATCGGGACAAGGACAGGGTTTCTGCTGGGGATTACCTCATGACTCCGCCGCTCCCTGCACTCCATTTTTCCGGTTCAAACATTCACTTGTGTACTTCACACAAGGATTCTTCTCCTGCAAAAAACCTGAACAATAGAACTCCTCAGCAGTCGCATATACGGTTATCATTTTAATGCCGGAAAAACATCTTGAGGGCTCGATTTAGAGCGGGATCTGTGTTCTCTGTTGCGCTCCTGAAGGCCTGTTTACTTCCTCAGCGTGCAGATCGATACTAATAAAGTACACACAAAACCCACTCGGTGGAAATGAGATGCTGAGAGATGCTGTCCGAGCCCACGCGCTTTCAAACACCCGCGTGATTACCAACGCTCATCACCCTGCAGCAGAAATCATCTGTTTTGTAGCGGTGCTGATTTATACTTGATTGTATTTTCACCTTCTTGATGTTTTTGTTCTGCAAGTTGCAGCAAAAATAAAAACCATCTGAATAGACAGTTACTGAAGGAAAAAGTTAGAGATTGTTTATATCCTTTTTCTTTTTCTTGCATATTATTGGGGACGAACACGATGCCTTTCCTGCGGCTGCTCCACAATAAAAGCTCGTTGGATCGACGCCAGCGAGCTTGTGATTTGAGCTCTTATCTTCCACGTGCTTAATATCACACTCATCCTGGGAGGGAAATGGAGAAAACATTCCCTCAAATCCCCAAAGACGTTGGCACGAGGGCTTTGATTTATGCAACATATTTCAAGAGTCAGGCACTCTGCTTCTCATACATTTCATACCAGAGATACCAGTGTGATTACAGCCGCAGTGGGACAATGAGCTTATTCACTTGGGTTGAAGGTGTTTTTCGTGATTAGGGAGGAAGGTGCAGTGCTCAGTGACTCTCAGTTTAATTTAGTTAGTCAGTTAAATGTCTTTTAAAAAAAAAAGGGAGTGATTTTAGAAGGCTTTTTTTGTCGAAACTAGAATATCAGCATTTGATGCTGCAGTGTTTTTCACCACTGAAACAAAGAGCGAGAGCAAGCTGCAGCATAACAAGAAATTTAAATAACAGTTTCTCGCTCATCATTTGTAAATTAGCTTGAATTTGAAGGCCACCACACACACGCACACGCACACACAAAGCATGGGTGGGATGGGAGGAACATCTTGGTCTAACACACCATTGGCTGGGACTCGTGCACCCTGCTTTCTCACAGATTCTGCAAATGTGTTTTCATTCCCTCATTTTAATTCAGTGAGCGTTTTGCAGACTGGAATTTCTGAGATATAATTCTGGGGAGGTGTTTCGGACGTGGAATGAGAGGTTGTTGTTGTTTTTTTCGTTGGAACCCAGCACATGAATCCAGTGTTTGCAAAAGGAGGCTATTCTAATGCTTTCCCCCGTGCTCTTTCTTCTCTCTCTCCGTGCTCTCTGCATACTGCATGGCTCTGCTGCACTCCATCCTCCCTCCACATCCTCTTTCCTCCGTTGTCTCCTCTTCCCTCTGTGTTCCAGTATTCTTGTAGTGCTGGTTAAAGCCACGGCCCTGTAGGAATATCATCCGCATTGCCTCCTTCTACCAATTATCAGCCGTTTCCTGAGGGCAATTATTTTTCTTTTTCAATCCACGCGCACTCTCTCGCACTCGCAGCTTACATTCATCCAGTTGATTTCTCTTCAGGCAAGAGAAGCTTGATCCACATGCGAGGACCGAGCAGGCAGATGGGGGCACACTTGAGCGGAGAGTAGAACCCGAAGATGCGTTTGAATGCGTTCACACGTTAACACAGAGCTAAAATCCCCGATAGTGAGATAATTTTTTTTGGGTTCCTACATTATGCAACTCCGTGGCTCTCGAGCTGCCTCTCTAGATCACTGCACACCACTGCGGCGCCCGTGAGTTTGCACTAAAGCACGCCAAGCATTTACTAACTCCCCCGTTTGCAAGAAATACAAATTATCTGGCAAGTTGAGCATTTGATAGGAAGCGAAACATCTCTATGAAACCTGCACGTAGCTGTTTTTGGTTCAGACACGGAGTTGACGGTTCTCGGTTTCAGTTAATGCCTCTCTCGTCGCAGCAACAACAACAACAACAACACGGCCCTGCGTGCCCCGCAGCCGAAACCCTGCAGATTTCCAACACTGGGCCATGAGTCATAGCTCTGTAATGGCGGGGGGAAGCTGATCAAGGTTTTTTCTGGCGTCCTCGTGCCCTTCGCGCAGCTGTTGGTGCAAAATCCGAAAATCTTCCTCTTTTGGATATTTTTCAGAGAGAACAGTGGGCCGATCAGATTGCCCGAGCACAAAAGAGGGATTGATTACAGTCCAGAGGACAGCGGAGAAAGAGGAAACTCATACTGGGCTGGAGTGTGAGGTTACATGGGGATATCTGGAATTTTGTATTTTTTTTCCCCCTCAAGGACTTCTCTGTGGAGACAGCCCGAGACATGTGTTTTGACCAGCTCCAAACACGTGCCCCTGTCACACTGGGAAGCCCCTGCTGCGAGCCTTCAGGTGGCTGAGGGCCCTGACGTGCACAGTGAGCCCTCGCCACACAGACTCCTGAGAGAAACCGGTGCCATGTATTGTGTATTGACTGTTGCGTTTACAATCGGACCACATGCCATTTTATCTCCCGTCCCTCTCAGACATGATGACATACAATTTCCTCTTCTCGTCCTCCGAGTTATTACCACCTTCTTCCCCAAACATTCCACTTTGTGTGAAGCGATAAAGGTGACAAGGAAGTGATTCAGAATATATATATATATATATATATGTGTGTGTATATATCTATATATATATATATATATATATATATATATATATATATATATATTTATATATATATTTATATATATATATATTTATTTATTTATTTATTTATTTTTTTAATTTTAAGGTCATAAGTCCAACCTCAACAAAACAGAAGTGGTCACTCTGCGCCTGTATGACTGAGTGAGAACTACCAGCTGTCTTTTGGAATCAGGCTTAGCTCTGCTTCAGGGTTAGGAGCTTTTAGTAGGTTATCTAACTGTGAGGCTGAGAAATCATTGGAAGAAAACCTGCTCCTGATAACCGCAGAACTAGCCTGAGAATAATCCCGTTTTTAAGTTCTCTTCAGTGTCAAAGTAATCCAGTGATGGCTTTCGGGAAGTGCTATTAGCGAGTTCTGCATACTTTTAATGATGTTACAATGTAAACAAATATAGAATAACTATGGTGACCTTCTACTTCCTGTTTGCATCCCTCCCTCCTGCCGTGTTAACAGGAACCAACTTGACTTTTGACTGTTTTTATTCCAAAGAGTTTTCATGATGGAACCAAATGTCACTATGGAAAATGATGTGTTCACATGAACGTGCACACAGCCCGGGATGGTTGAGCAGGACTGCCAGCGTCGGACTCCGTGGGGCGCTAACACCAAGAGGGAAACGATACAGGCCCGACTTTCTCTCCACCTGCACAGCTCTTGACGCTCGGTGGCTGAGAGGACAGCGTCCATCATCCAGCCTACCTCCTGCCTAATTGATGAGAGAGATTCTCACTCACTCTCACACACACACACACACACACACACACACTCTGATACCTCTGCTTCGTCTCGCAAAGTGCATCTAAAATTAGTGTCTCTGAGCCAGTGGATCAGAGGACATAGAGATGATGAAAGCTGCACTTTTCACCCTGTTTTTTTTTTTTTCTTCCCCCAAAGTTTTATTTTTCAAGCATTCCGCTTCACAGAATCGCCATGGCGACACTTTTATTCGTCGCCGAGGTGCCTTCGCTAAGAAACCTCACGCAATTGTCACGAAACATGTCATAACGCCTCTCTTGTGCACCGATGGATTTAGTCACTCTCACACTTATTTGGTGTCTGGGAAAAGTTTTGTAGTTTTGTGTTTCTGAGAATGAAATCAATAAGAGTGAGAGAGATGGAGAGGAGAGGAGAGGAGAGGAGAGGAGAGGAGAGGAGAGGAGAGGAGAGGAGAGGAGAGGAGAGGAGAGGAGAGGAGAGGAGAGGAGAGGAGAGGCCAACCAGATGTTCTCAATCCAATTCTGGAGTTGTCAAATTTCACATTACCTCATGTACTTGGACGGACAACACACACACACAGGGAGGGAAAGGGGTAAAATAACCTTGTGTATAATTTCCCTGATTGTTCAGAGATGATACTGTGTTTAAGGGCTCTCTAGCCAACACTGAGCCAGCTAGCGGCTGACCTCAGAGCTGTGAGAAGCTCTGTGAGTGATGTGTTTTTCTGCCTGTGGTTCTCCGTACAGTACATTTCGAAATCACTTTTTTTATGCCTCTCTTTTCTTTTCTTTTTTATCTCTGTTATGTTTCCTTTTTATAAATGCTACACACCCTCTCATTACATCACTAAACCTCGTATGTGGTTACTTTTATTTCATTCTATTGTACTGTTGTCATGTTTGTCTCACGGAGGCGGGGCTTAGTGCTTGGCCTATCGCTCAAGGGCAACGATCACACCTCCTGTCACTCTGTTCACATGACTCGTGTCCGTTGGCAAACACGAAGCCGCCTCGGTGTGCTGACGTCCAGTTAGGGCCCCGCCCTTGTGTGTCCCTTCAGCCACATCTTCCCTCAGCTTCGATGCGTCCAGCGGCCGCCAGCGTTTCCGACGCGGCGCTTCACCCAAAGGGTAAAAGTAAAAGGGCGTGAAGCGGAGAAGGCACCGCCGCCTCTCTGCTGCGTTCGATTACGAAAGGGAGCTATATTTAGGAGCTCCTTGGCAGCGGCTTCTCCTGCCTGATTAAAGCGAGGAGAAGATTTGCCTGGCGGCTTTTTGGCGCTCGCCGGCTGACTGGCCCAATGACAGGATGAAAGACGGGGCCCACCGGTCGGTTGTTTAGGCCGGCCGACCGGATGACTGGGCGTCTGAGGGATGAGAAGAGAGTAACTCACTGTGGGCGCTGCACAAGGCGGCCACTTCAACTAACAACAAATCCTGTTTTTCACATTCACGATTATGTAACATGAAAGTACTGAAACCGACAAAACGCCGTCCGCTGCAGAGAGGAGGTATCACTCTGTTGGAGGTTTTTTTTTTGGTCAACTCTGCTCTCTAGAAAGGCTCACCTGCGGCCCTCGGAAAAAACCAATAAGAAGCTTTTTATTGTGCGAGTTCATCTTGTGACTGGCTGACTCCCATCAGGAACGGCTCACCGGCCTCCCACCTCTTTTCCTCCTCAGAACCACATGGGATTAAAATCGCACTAATCACCAGGAGCGTTGGGTCTGCTGCTTAGAAATGGTGGAGAAAAAAATCCCACTTGCTCCTTGTTGCTCCTTTCAAAGTGGTTGTTGTCAGGTGGGCTATTACAGCCCTTTGCTGAGCGCTAGCTATCGGGGTCCACCCAGGACTGGGGTTAATTAATTTCCCTTTTTAGTGTGGACGGTAACGGAAACCAATATACTTGTCATCTGCTCGTGTGATGAGAATCAAACTAGTGGGACTTTTTCTGCCATTTCCTCTTTCTTGCAGATGGCCACGATCATTCTGTGACGACAGTAACGGAGAGATTAATGGACACAATTGTTTTTACACTATACACCAACCATAATACACAGCATATTAGTGTTTGAGCCAAGGATGATCTGGAACGGGGTCCAAAGAGCTCATTGGGACATATCTAGGGGATTACTGATCCACCCAAGGGGGCAGGGGGCAAAATCATAGACTGTATAAAGTGGGTGGATCTCAGCTACAGAGACCAAACCCGTATCCATGGTACGCGGCTGTAAACATGTGTATTTGTGCTGTAAAGGTCTTTGGGGACTGACTCACTGTTTTGACGCCAGCCCCAAGTGGCCCTTTGAGGAACTGCTGAACTATATTTAGCGGTGACCACGGTGCTGACTACGGTTGCCTGAATTATGCAGACAATACCATGTTGTTATGTAGCCACATCCGACAGGTAAAAGCTGAGGATATCGGGCACCATGTAGCTTGACCCCATTAACAGCTCTCAGTCGGAGCCGCTGCCCATTGTTTACTGACAGGAAGACGCATGCTGGTTTTAAATGTCAAGACGACAGAGTGGCATTTCATTCTGTAACGGAGCATCTGTGGCAGGTTGCAAAAAGCAGCGGGTGTGAACTCTTCCGTCTAACCCGCTGATGTTTTTTATTTTTATTTAATTTAATTATTTGTAGCAGTCTGTGGCATGCCTTCACCTCTCTTTTTATCTTGTCACATACACATCGCTGCGGCACCGAGCCAGAGAACGTCAATGAAATATGTTTTCTTGCATCTAATCTAGGCGATGGAGAGCGGAGGAAGAAAACAAAGTTAACCAGTAGAATTATCTGTTTACTGCAGCAGCTTTGTCGGTGTAAATAAACTGAATCAACGACGAGCAGGATCTGCTCCACCTCCCCCACCTCCTCCAGACAGAAGCTTGACCCAGTGCTGGGGCCGTGCTGATTTAGCTTCACACACAAACCCTCCTTCAACGCCACCCACAAGCTCATTAGTCTGGTGTTTGCTGCTCAGCTTTTATCTATTCTCCACACGGCCTGCAGTCATGCATTATGTATGTCCTGGCTGTAAAGGTCAGCGGCGATGGCGTTAACGTCTCTGAAAATGGGGATATCAAAAAGGTGATTATGTCAGAAGGGAAGCCCGCGTAAAAAGAAAAGCTGCCTGTGTTTGCATCCTCGTGGCGCGCCGAGCTCTTTGTGGTTTCTGCTCCCACCGAGTTCACGTTGCAAAGCCAAAGGTGACCCGGTGGCTGACAGTCACAGCCGACCACAGAGTAATGGGCCCTCTCCGGCTGTCACTCTGAGATGCAACCCCACTGCAGCGCGTTAGCATGCGGCCACACGAAGCACAGCCGAGGCTGATGGAGCGATTAGGTTTGCAGGTCATAAACTAAAGTAGGATTTTGACCCGATGATGGCGCTATGCGAAAGGTCAGAGGCCACCGAAGTCATAAGGGTTATCCTCTGGGAAACGTGAATGTCACCTACAAATCATATTGTCTATTTTGTCAGTTACAAGAAGAAGAAGTCACCGTGCAGACCCTATCACCTTTACTAGAACAGCTTTAAAAAGACTTTTCGGGCTGGACTTGAATTTGACGCCATCGACCGGCCAAATTACCCCCCTATATTTGCTGCTTGTGTACAAGCTACTGGGGGTTCTTTTGTATTCTAAAGAAAGCTAGTGAGCTGTGATGATGCCGGAGAGAGAGGGAAGGTGGAATTCTGGAGCTGACCTTATTGGTATTCTCTCTCCCTCCAGACCTCCTAAACGGAGCCCAGGAGAAGTGTGAGCTGCCGCCTTTGGAAGGTTTCCCCCACTGTGAGGGCAAGGTCAAGGTGAATCTCTCACACACACACACACACAACCACACACAACCACACACACAACCACACAGCAAGCGAAGTAAAAACACCACTAGTATAAACAATGGTTTGTCACACCGCAACGGCCCCTGTGCAGAAATATGAAACTTCTACGAGCACTGACACAGGTGAATGCACAGACAAATAACACGCACAGATGGATGCACAATTTCAATCTGATGTCTGTGTTTTTTGTGTGTGTGTGTGTGTGCGTGCGTGTGCGTGTGCTGGTCTCCCCGGAGCTGATAGGGCCCTATCATACACACCATCTGCTCAGCCGTACCCAATCCTCCACCGATACTGTCAGTGTTTCCGACCGGGCGCCAGGCGATGCCAAAGCCTGCTACACACACACACACACACACATACTGTACACAAGCCTGTTTCTCTTTCTTTTTTTTCATTTAACTGTTATTCCGCTGCAGTTTTACCCTCAGCACACAGTCTGTAACATCTGACAAATCCATTTTCTCATTTTTACCAGAGCTCTTAGGTTCCCGTTTAAACAAATACAGGGCAATCTTCATGCCTTCGCCATGCCAAGCAAGTCTGATCCAAGCCCATCTGCCAGGTCTCCCCTCTGTGAGACTCTCTGCAGACTCAAGTTTATTCCTCGGCTCCCTTAGGTTGCTGTTAGTCAGCGCACGACGCACTCCAGCCTCTGAACGAAGCAATGAAGCGGTCGGTCCTTCGCCTTTAACCTTCCTGCTCGGGATTAAATCAGAAGTCCAAACGCCGCCGCACATTCTTCCTCTTTT